>CM073126.1:24450462-24457962 GCA_037039145.1 Fundulus diaphanus
ATGATCACTAAGATTGTAGAAGAGGATTATTGCCAACTGCAAACTTTTTAAGAGAATAAGGTTCCAACGAGATTTGAACTCAGATCGCTGGATTCAAAGTCCAGAGCGCTCACCATTACACCATGGAACCTCAAAAGTGCAGCCACATAGTAAGAGTTTCTCCCCAGTCATGACATGTTTACTTGTTTTACATTTTGACATTACACCCATCTTGTGTATGACACTGTGACATTAGATCGATCTAGTGTGTTGCGCCTAATAATCACATCAAACTTGTACAGATGTGCAAAAAGGTGAAGATGACACATTAACATCAAAGTTTTTGAACACTGCAGGTTGCCAATAAATTGCAGAGATCAGACTGCTTTCACCTCTCCTATCAATAACAATTGCTTGCTCTCTTCTAATTCTCAGCAGAGGAATACAGTTCTTGTCAGAAATGGGAGTCAAACCAGTGCCTCCAAAGGAGTCTGCAAACATAACTCAGCATTTATACCGCTCGGCCATTTTGACTGCGAACTTGTAAAGTGGCACAATTATCCTCCGACACTATGCACCGCTAAAGGTTTGACTAATGTTCTGCTTGTAATCACAACATAGGCTTAGCGAGTAGCTGTGATGCATTTTGACAAATCTACGGTGAGAACGACTGACATTAGTGATGTTTGTCACTAACAAATCTCAGTCACTATGATCACTAATATTATAGAAGAGGATTATTGCCAACTGCAAACTTTTTAAGAGAATAAGGTTCCACCGAGATTTGAACTCGGATCGCTGGATTCAGAGTCCAGAGTGCTGACCATTACACCATGGAACCTCAGAAGTACAGCCACATAGGAAGAGTTTCACCCCAGTCATGACATGTTTACTCTTGTTTTACACCTTGACATTACACCCATCTTGTGTATGGCACTGTGACATTAGATCGATATGGTGTGTTGCGCCTTAGCATTACATCAAACTTGTGCAGATGTGCAAATAGTTGAACATGACACATTAACATCAAAGTTTTTGAACACTGCAGGTTGCCAATGAATTGCAGAGATCAGACTGCTTTCACCTCTCCTATCAATAACAATTGTTTGCTCTCTTCTAATTCTCAGCAGAGGAATACAGTTCTTGTCAGAAATGGGAGTCAAACCAGTGCCTCCAAAGGAGTCTGCAAACATAACTCAGCAATTATACCGCTCGGCCATTTTGACTGCGAACTTGTAAAGCGGCACAATTATCCTCCGACACTATGCACCGCTAAAGGTTTGACTAAAGTTCTGCTTGTAATCACAACATAGGCTTAGCGAGTAGCTGTGATGCATTTTGACAAATCTACGGTGAGAACGACTGACATTAGTGATGTTTGTCACTAACAAATCTCAGTCACTATGATCATAGAAGAGGATTATTGCCAACTGCAAACTTTTTAAGAGAATAAGGTTCCACCGAGATTTGAACTCGGATCGCTGGATTCAGAGTCCAGAGTGCTGACCATTACACCATGGAACCTCAAAAGTGCAGCCACATAGGAAGAGTTTCACCCCAGTCATGACATGTTTACTTGTTTTACATTTTGACATTACACCTATCTTGTGTATGACACTGTGACATTAGATCGATCTAGTGTGTTGCGCCTAATAATCACATCAAAGTTGTACAGATGTGCAAAAAGGTGAACATGACACATTAACATCAAAGTTTTTGAACACTGCAGATTTGCCAATTAATGCCAGAGATCAGACACCTCTCCTATCAATAACAATTTGTTTGCTCTCTTCTAATTCTCCGCAGAGGAATACAGTTCTTGTCAGAAATGGGAGTCAAACCAGTACCTCCAAAGGTGTCTGGAAACATAACTCAGCAATTATACTGCTCGGCCATTTTGACTGCGAACTTGTAAAGCGGCACAATTATCATCCGACACTATGCACCGCTAAAGGTTTGACTAAAGTTCTGCTTGTAATCACAACATAGGCTTAGCGAGTAGGTGTGATGCATTTTGACAAATCTACGGTGAGAACGACTGACATTAGTGATGTTTGTCACTAACAAATCTCAGTCACTATTATCACTAAGATTATAGAAGAGGATTATTGCCAACTGCAAACTTTTTAAGAGAATAAGGTTCCACCGAGATTTGAACTCGGATCGCTGGATTCAGAGTACAGAGTGCTCACCATTACACCATGGAACCTCAAAAGTGCAGCCACATAGGAAGAGTTTCACCCCAGTCATGACATGTTTACTCTTGTTTTACACCTTGACATTACACCCATCTTGTGTATGGCACTGTGACATTAGATCGATATGGTGTGTTGCGCCTAATAATCACATCAAACTTGTACAGATGTGCAAAAATGTGAACATGACACATTAACATCAAAGTTTTTGAACACTGCAGGTTGCCAATGAATTGCAGAGATCAGACTGCTTTCACCTCTCCTATCAATAACAATTGTTTGCTCTCTTCTAATTCTCAGCAGCGGAATACAGTTCTTGTCAGAAATGGGAGTGAAACCAGTGCCTCCAAAGGAGTCTGCAAACATAACTCAGCAATTATACCGGTCGGCCATTTTGACTGCAAACTTGTAAAGCGGCACAATTATCCTCCGACACTATGCACCGCTAAAGGTTTGACTAATGTTCTGCTTGTAATCACAACATAGGCTTAGTGAGTAGCTGTGATGCATTTTGACAATTATGAGGTGAGAACGACAGACATTAGTGATGTTTGTCACTAACAAATCTCAGTCACTATGATCACTAAGATTATAGAAGAGGATTATTGCCAACTGCAAACTTTTTAAGAGAATAAGGTTCCACCGAGATTTGAACTCGGATCGCAGGATTCAAAGTCCAGAGTGCTCACCATTACACCATGGAACCTTAAAAGTGCAGCCACATAGGAAGAGTTTCACCCCAGTCATGACATGTTTACTCTTGTTTTACACCTTGCCATTACACCCATCTTGTGTATGGCACTGTGACATTAGATCGATATGGTGTGTTGCGCCTAATAATCACATCAAACTTGTACAGATGTGCAAAAATGTGAACATGACACATTAACATCAAAGTTTTTGAACACTGCAGGTTGCCAATGAATTGCAGAGATCAGACTGCTTTCACCTCTCCTATCAATAACAATTGTTTGCTCTCTTCTAATTCTCAGCAGAGGAATACAGTTCTTGTCAGAAATGGGAGTCAAACCAGTGCCTCCAAAGGAGTCTGCAAACATAACTCAGCAATTATACCGCTCGGCCATTTTGACTGCGAACTTGTAAAGCGGCACAATTATCCTCCGACACTATGCACCGCTAAAGGTTTGACTAATGTTCTGCTTGTAATGACAACATAGGCTTAGTGAGTAGCTGTGATGCATTTTGACAAATCTACGGTGAGAACGACTGACATTAGTGATGTTTGTCACTAACAAATCTCAGTCACTATGATCACTAAGATTGTAGAAGAGGATTATTGCCAACTGCAAACTTTTTAAGAGAATAAGGTTCCACAGAGTGCTCACCATTACACCATGGAACCTTAAGCCGGGCGTACACTGTACGAGTTTTTCAGTCGTGGTACTTATATACATCTCAAACTGTGCGACGGAACCGCGGGGTTTAAAAAGTTCACCGCTCACGATCTGTGCGGGGCGACGCTTGGACGCGACCGGACTGCTCACACTGTACGTCGTGCCCCCTCTGGGACCGCTCGCTGTGATGGCAGAGGCAGGCGAGCGACGGTAGGTGACAGGGACCCAGAGCAGGGGTTCGAGCCCAGCTCTGGCGAGGCCCGCAGGAGGCACCGGGCGTCGGGGGAACGGAGGGAAGAGAGGAGGGACGAGACGCACCGGCAGCCGCTCGGCACGGCAGGTCGCCCAGCCCGCACCCCCCGCGAGCGGAGGAGTGCCGAAACAGGCGGCGGACCGCGGAGAAGTGCCGAAACAGGCGGCGGACCGCGGAGGAGTGCCGAAACAGGCGGCCAACGCGGACCGCGGAGGAGTGCCGAAACAGGCGGCCAGCGCGTTGCCGCCCTCCCCAACGCCCCCGCGAGCGGGCCGGGCGGCGGTCGCTTCAGGGACGCCCGCTCCCCTCCCTCCGCTGGTGGGGACGGAGAGGAGGGGAGGGCGCCCCCTCGTAGCTCTGCTTGAACAGCAGGATGCGCTCACGAAAACCTCACGACAGCCGACTGATTTTCAAACATGTTTGATTTTCACCGATCGTCCGATTCCTGATCGGGAGGTAGTCGTGAGAAGCCAGTCCCCCCTCCTCCCCCCCTCTACGAACAAGCTGAAATTCACCCCGATTCAAAAATGCCCGCACGACTAAAGAATCGGCCCGAAAAGGGGAAAAACTCGTACAGTGTACGCCCGGCTTTAAAAGTGCAGCCACATAGGAAGAGTTTCACCCCAGTCATGACATGTTTACTCTTGTTTTACACCTTGACATTAAACCCATCTTGTGTATGGCACTGTGACATTAGATCGATATGGTGTGTTGCGCATTAGCATTACATCAAACTTGTGCAGATGTGCAAATAGTTGAACATGACACATTAACATCAAAGTTTTTGAACACTGCAGATTGCCAATTAATGCCAGAGATCAGACAACTCTCCTATCAATAACAATTTGTTTGCTCTCTTCTAATTCTCAGCAGAGGAATACAGTTGTTGTCAGAAATGAGAGTCAAACCAGTGCCTCCAAAGGTGTCTGGAAACATAACTCAGCAATTATACTGCGAACTTGTAAAGCGGCACAATTATCATCCGACACTATGCACCGCTAAAGGTTTGACTAATGTTCTGCTTGTAATCACAACATAGGCTTAGCGAGTAGCTGTGATGCATTTTGACAAATCTACGGTGAGAACGACTGACATTAGTGATGTTTGTCACTAACAAATCTCAGTCACTATGATCACTAAGATTATAGAAGAGGATTATTGCCAACTGCAAACTTTTTAAGAGAATAAGGTTCCACCGAGATTTGAACTCGGATCACTGGATTCAGAGTCCAGAGTGCTCACCATTACACCATGGAACCTCAAAAGTGCAGCCACATAGGAAGAGTTTCACCCCAGTCATGACATGTTTACTCTTGTTTTACACCTTGACATTACACCCATCTTGTGTATGGCACTGTGACATTAGATCGATATGGTGTGTTGCGCCTAATAATGACATCAAACTTGTACAGATGTGCAAAAAGGTGAAGATAACACATTAACATCAAAGTTTTTGAACACTGCAGATTGCCAAGTAATGCCAGAGATCAGACTGCTTTCACCTCTCCTATCAATAAGAATTTGTTTGCTCTCTTCTAATTCTCAGCAGAGGAATACAGTTCTTGTCAGAAATGGGAGTCAAACCAGTGCCTCCAAAGGTGTCTGGAAACATAACTCAGCAATTATACTGCTCGGCCATTTTGACTGCGAACTTGTAAAGCGGCACAATTATCCTCCGACACTATGCACCGCTAAAGGTTTGACTAATGTTCTGCTTGTAATCACAACATAGGCTTAGCGAGTAGCTGTGATGCATTTTGAAAAATCTGTGGTGAGAACGACTGACATGAGTCACTAACAAATCACAGTCACTATGATCACTAACATTACAGAAGAGGATTATTGCCAACTGCAAACTTTTTAAGAGAATAAGGTTCCACCGAGATTTGAACTCGGATCGCTGGATTCAAAGTCCAGAGTGCTCACCATTACACCATGGAACCTCAAAAGTGCAGCCACATAGGAAGAGTTTCTCCCCAGTCATGACATGTTTAGTCTTGTTTTACACCTTGCCATTACACCCATCTTGTGTATGGCACTGTGACATTAGATCGATATGGTGTGTTGCGCCTTAGCATTACATCAAACTTGTGCAGATGTACAAATAGTTGAACATGACACATTAACATCAAAGTTTTTGAACACTGCAGGTTGCCAATGAATTGCAGAGATCAGACTGCTTTCACCTCTCCTATCAATAACAATTGTTTGCTCTCTTCTAATTCTCAGCAGAAGAATACAGTTCTTGTCAGAAATGGGAGTCAAACCAGTGCCTCCAAAGGAGTCTGCCAACATAACTCAGCAATTATACCGCTCGGCCATTTTGACTGCGAACTTGTAAAGCGGCACAATGATCCTCCGACACTATGCACCGCTAAAGGTTTGACTAATGTTCTGCTTGTAATCACAACATAGGCTTAGTGAGTAGCTGTGATGCATTTTGACAAATCTACGGTGAGAACGACTGACATTAGTGATGTTTGTCACTAACAAATCTCAGTCACTAAGATCACTAAGATTATAGAAGAGGATTATTGCCAACTGTAAAGTTTTTAAGAGAATAAGGTTCCACTGAGATTTGAACTCCGATCGCTGGATTCAGAGTCCAGAGTGCTCACCATTACACCATGGAACCTCATAAGTGCAGCCACATAGGAAGAGTTTCTCCCCAGTCATGACATGTTTACTTGTTTTACATTTTGACATTACACCTATCTTGTGTATGACACTGTGATATTAGATCGATCTAGTGTGTTGCGCCTAATAATCACATCAAACTTGTACAGATGTGCAAAAAGGTGAAGATAACACATTAACATCAAAGTTTTTGAACACTGCAGATTGCCAATTAATGCCAGAGATCAGACACCTCTCCTATCAATAACAATTTGTTTGCTCTCTTCTAATTCTCAGCAGAGGAATACAGTTCTTGTCAGAAATGGGAGTCAAACCAGTGCCTCCAAAGGTGTCTGAAAACATAACTCACTAATTGTACTGCTCGGCCATTTTGACTGCAAACTTGTAAAGCGGCACAATTATCATCCGACACTATGCACCGCTAAAGGTTTGACTAAAGTTCTGCTTGTAATCTCAACATAGGCTTAGTGAGTAGCTGTGATGCATTTTGACAAATCTACGGTGAGAACGACTGACATTAGTGATGTTTGTCACTAACAAATCTCAGTCACTATTATCACTAAGATTATAGAAGAGGATTATTGCCAACTGCAAACTTTTTAAGAGAATAAGGTTCCACTGAGATTTGAACTCGGATCACTGGATTCAGAGTCCAGAGTGCTCACCATTACACCATGGAACCTCAAAAGTGCAACCACATAGGAAGAGTTTCACCCCAGTCATGACATGTTTACTCTTGTTTTACACCTTGACATTACACCCATCTTGTGTATGGCACTGTGACATTAGATCGATATGGTGTGTTGCGCCTAATAATCACATCAAACTTGTACAGATGTGCAAAAAGGTGAAGATGACACATTAACATCAAAGTTTTTGAACACTGCAGATTGCCAATTAATGCCAGAGATCAGACTGCTCTCACCTATCCTATCAATAACAATTTGTTTGCTCTCTTCTAATTCTCAGCAGAGGAATACAGTTCTTGTCAGAAATGGGAGTCAAACCAGTGCCTCCAAAGGAGTCTGCAAACATAACTCAGCCATTATACCGGTCGGACATTTTGACTGCGAACTTGTAA
>CM073126.1:24465462-24467962 GCA_037039145.1 Fundulus diaphanus
AGTCAAACCAGTGCCTCCAAAGGTGTCTGCAAACATAACTCAGCAATTATACCGCTCGGCCATTTTGACTGCGAACTTGTAAAGCGGCACAATTATCCTCCGACACTATGCACCGCTAAAGGTTTGACTAATGTTCTGCTTGTAATCACAACATAGGCTTAGTGAGTAGCTGTGATGCATTTTGACAATTCTGAGGTGAGAACGACTGACATTAGTGATGTTTGTCACTAACAAATCTCAGTCACTATTATCACTAAGATTATAGAAGAGGATTATTGCCAACTGCAAACTTTTTAAGAGAATAAGGTTCCACCGAGATTTGAACTCGGATCGCTGGATTCAGAGTCCAGAGTGCTCACCATTACACCATGGAACCTCAAAAGTGCAGCCACATAGGAAGAGTTTCACCCCAGTCATGACATGTTTACTCTTGTTTTACACCTTGCCATTACACCCATCTTGTGTATGGCACTGTGACATTAGATCGATATGGTGTGTTGCGCCTAATAATCACATCAAACTTGTACAGATGTGCAAAAAGGTGAACATGACACATTAACATCAAAGTTTTTGAACACTGCAGGTTGCCAATGAATTGCAGAGATCAGACTGCTTTCACCTCTCCTATCAATAACAATTGTTTGCTCTCTTCTAATTCTCAGCAGAGGAATACAGTTCTTGTCAGAAATGGGAGTCAAACCAGTGCCTCCAAAGGAGTCTGCAAACATAACTCAGCAATTATACCGGTCGGCCATTTTGACTGCGAACTTGTAAAGCGGCACAATTATCCTCCGACACTATGCACCGCTAAAGGTTTGACTAATGTTCTGCTTGTAATCACAACATAGGCTTAGTGAGTAGCTGTGATGCATTTTGACAATTCTAAGGTGAGAATGACAGACATTAGTGATGATTGTCACTAACAAATCTCAGTCATTATGATCACTAACATTACAGAAGAGGATTATTGCCAACTGCAAACTTTTTAAGAGAATAAGGTTCCACCGAGATTTGAACTCAGATCGCTGGATTCAAAGTCCAGAGTGCTCACCATTACACCATGGAACCTCAAAAGTGCAGCCACATCGGAAGAGTTTCACCCCAGTCATGACATGTTTACTCTTGTTTTACATTTTGACATTACACCTATCTTGTGTATGACACTGTGACATTAGATCGATCTAGTGTGTTGCGCCTAATAATCACATCAAACTTCTACAGATTTGCAAAAAGGTGAAGATGACACATTAACATCAAAGTTTTTAAACACTGCAGATTGCCAATTAATGCCAAAGATCAGACTGCTTTCACCTCTCCTATCAATAACAATTGTTTGCACTCTTCTAATTCTCAGCAGAGGAATACAGTTCTTGTCAGAAATGGGAGTCAAACCAGTGCCTCCAAAGGAGTCTGCAAACATAACTCAGCAATTATACCGCTCGGCCATTTTGACTGCGAACTTGTAAAGCGGCACAATTATCCTCCGACACTATGCACCGCTAAAGGTTTGACTAATGTTCTGCTTGTAATGACAACATAGGCTTAGCGAGTAGCTGTGATGCATTTTGACAATTCTGAGGTGAGAACGACTGACATTAGTGATGTTTGTCACTAACAAATCTCAGTCACTATGATCACTAAGATTATAGAAGAGGATTATTGCCAACTGCAAACTTTTTAAGAGAATAAGGTTCCACCGAGATTTGAACTCGGATCTCTGGATTCAAAGCCCAGAGTGCTCACCATTACACCATGGAACCTCAAAAGTGCAGCCACATAGGAAGAGTTTCTCCCCAGTCATGACATGTTTACTTGTTTTACATTTTGACATTACACCTATCTTGTGTATGACACTGTGACATTAGATCGATCTAGTGTGTTGCGCCTAATAATCACATCAAACTTGTACAGATGTGCAAAAAGGTGAACATGACACATTAACATCAAAGTTTTTGAACACTGCAGATTGCCAATTAATGCCAGAGATCAGACACCTCTCCTATCAATAACAATTTGTTTGCTCTCTTCTAATTCTCAGCAGAGGAATACAGTTCTTGTCAGAAATGGGAGTCAAACCAGTACCTCCAAAGGTGACTGGAAACATAACTCAGCAATTATACTGCTCGGCCATTTTGACTGCGAACTTGTAAAGCGGCACAATTATCCTCGGACACTATGCACCGCTAAAGGTTTGACTAATGTTCTGCTTGTAATCACAACATAGGCTTAGCGAGTAGCTGTGATGCATTTTGACAAATCTACGGTGAGAACGACTGACATTAGTGATGTTTGTCACTAACAAATCTCAGTCACTATGATCACTAAGATTATAGAAGAGGATTATTGCCAACTACAAACTTTTTAAGAGAATAAGGTTCCACCGAGATTTGAACTCAGATCGCTGGATTCAGAGTCCAGAGTGCTCACCATTACACCATGGAAGCTCAAAAGTGCAGCCACATAGGAAGAGTTTCACCCCAGTCATGACATGTTTACTCTT
>CM073126.1:24472962-24475462 GCA_037039145.1 Fundulus diaphanus
AGACTGCTTTCACCTCTCCTATCAATAACAATTGTTTGCACTCTTCTAATTCTCAGCAGAGGAATACAGTTCTTGTCAGAAATGGGAGTCAAACCAGTGCCTCCAAAGGAGTCTGCAAACATAACTCAGCAATTATACCGCTCGGCCATTTTGACTGCGAACTTGTAAAGCGGCACAATTATCCTCCGACACTATGCACCGCTAAAGGTTTGACTAATGTTCTGCTTGTAATGACAACATAGGCTTAGCGAGTAGCTGTGATGCATTTTGACAATTCTGAGGTGAGAACGACTGACATTAGTGATGTTTGTCACTAACAAATCTCAGTCACTATGATCACTAAGATTATAGAAGAGGATTATTGCCAACTGCAAACTTTTTAAGAGAATAAGGTTCCACCGAGATTTGAACTCGGATCTCTGGATTCAAAGCCCAGAGTGCTCACCATTACACCATGGAACCTCAAAAGTGCAGCCACATAGGAAGAGTTTCTCCCCAGTCATGACATGTTTACTTGTTTTACATTTTGACATTACACCTATCTTGTGTATGACACTGTGACATTAGATCGATCTAGTGTGTTGCGCCTAATAATCACATCAAACTTGTACAGATGTGCAAAAAGGTGAACATGACACATTAACATCAAAGTTTTTGAACACTGCAGATTGCCAATTAATGCCAGAGATCAGACACCTCTCCTATCAATAACAATTTGTTTGCTCTCTTCTAATTCTCAGCAGAGGAATACAGTTCTTGTCAGAAATGGGAGTCAAACCAGTACCTCCAAAGGTGACTGGAAACATAACTCAGCAATTATACTGCTCGGCCATTTTGACTGCGAACTTGTAAAGCGGCACAATTATCCTCGGACACTATGCACCGCTAAAGGTTTGACTAATGTTCTGCTTGTAATCACAACATAGGCTTAGCGAGTAGCTGTGATGCATTTTGACAAATCTACGGTGAGAACGACTGACATTAGTGATGTTTGTCACTAACAAATCTCAGTCACTATGATCACTAAGATTATAGAAGAGGATTATTGCCAACTACAAACTTTTTAAGAGAATAAGGTTCCACCGAGATTTGAACTCAGATCGCTGGATTCAGAGTCCAGAGTGCTCACCATTACACCATGGAAGCTCAAAAGTGCAGCCACATAGGAAGAGTTTCACCCCAGTCATGACATGTTTACTCTTGTTTTACACCTTGACATTACACCCATCTTGTGGATGGCACTGTGACATTAGATCGATATGGTGTGTTGCGCCTTAGCATTACATCAAACTTGTGCAGATGTGCAAATAGTTGAACATGACACATTAATATCAAAGTTTTTGAACACTGCAGGTTGCCAATAAATTGCAGAGATCAGACTGCTTTCACCTCTCCTATCAATAACAATTGTTTGCTCTCTTCTAATTCTCAGCAGAGGAATACAGTTCTTGTCAGAAATGGGAGTCAAACCAGTGCCTCCAAAGGAGTCTGCAAACATAACTCAGCATTTATACCGCTCGGCCATTTTGACTGCGAACTTGTAAAGTGGCACAATTATCCTCCGACACTATGCACTGCTAAAGGTTTGACTAATGTTCTGCTTGTAATGACAACATAGGCTTAGTGAGTAGCTGTGATGCATTTTGACAAATCTACGGTGAGAACGACTGACATCAGTGATGTTTGTCACTAACAAATCTCAGTCACTATGATCACTAACATTGTAGAAGAGGATTATTGCCAACTGCAAACTTTTTAAGAGAATAAGGTTCCACCGAGATTTGAACACAGATCGCTGGATTCAAAGTCCAGAGCGCTCACCATTACACCATGGAACCTCAAAAGTGCAGCCACATAGTAAGAGTTTCTCCCCAGTCATGACATGTTTACTTGTTTTACATTTTGACATTACACCCATCTTGTGTATGACACTGTGACATTAGATCGATCTAGTGTGTTGCGCCTAATAATCACATCAAACTTGTACAGATGTGCAAAAAGGTGAAGATGACACATTAACATCAAAGTTTTTGAACACTGCAGGTTGCCAATGAATTGCAGAGATCAGACTGCTTTCACCTCTCCTATCAATAACAATTGTTTGCTCTCTTCTAATTCTCAGCAGAGGAATACAGTTCTTGTCAGAAATGGGAGTCAAACCAGTGCCTCCAAAGGAGTCTGCAAACATAACTCAGCAATTATACTGCTCGGCCATTTTGACTGCGAACTTGTAAAGCGGCACAATTATCATCTGACACTATGCACCGCTAAAGGTTTGACTAAAGTTCTGCTTGTAATCACAACATAGGCTTAGCGAGTAGCTGTGATGCATTTTGACAAATCTACGGTGAGAACGACTGACATTAGTGATGTTTGTCACTAACAAATCTCAGTCACTATGATCACTAAGATTATAGAAGAGGATTACTGCCAACTGCAAACTTTTTAAGAGAATAAGGTTCCACCGAGATTTGAACTCGGATCGCTGGATTCAAAGTCC
>CM073126.1:24482962-24995462 GCA_037039145.1 Fundulus diaphanus
AGATTCAAAAATGCCCGCACGACTAAAGAATCGGCCCGAAAAGGGGAAAAACTCGTACAGTGTACGCCCGGCTTTAAAAGTGCAGCCACATAGGAAGAGTTTCACCCCAGTCATGACATGTTTACTCTTGTTTTACACCTTGACATTAAACCCATCTTGTGTATGGCACTGTGACATTAGATCGATATGGTTTGTTGCGCATTAGCATTACATCAAACTTGTGCAGATGTGCAAATAGTTGAACATGACACATTAACATCAAAGTTTTTGAACACTGCAGATTGCCAATTAATGCCAGAGATCAGACACCTCTCCTATCAATAACAATTTGTTTGCTCTCTTCTAATTCTCAGCAGAGGAATACAGTTGTTGTCAGAAATGAGAGTCAAACCAGTGCCTCCAAAGGTGTCTGGAAACATAACTCAGCAATTATACTGCGAACTTGTAAAGCGGCACAATTATCATCCGACACTATGCACCGCTAAAGGTTTGACTAATGTTCTGCTTGTAATCACAACATAGGCTTAGCGAGTAGCTGTGATGCATTTTGACAAATCTACGGTGAGAACGACTGACATTAGTGATGTTTGTCACTAACAAATCTCAGTCACTATGATCACTAAGATTATAGAAGAGGATTATTGCCAACTGCAAACTTTTTAAGAGAATAAGGTTCCACCGAGATTTGAACTCGGATCACTGGATTCAGAGTCCAGAGTGCTCACCATTACACCATGGAACCTCAAAAGTGCAGCCACATAGGAAGAGTTTCTCCCCAGTCATGACATGTTTACTCTTGTTTTACACCTTGACATTACACCCATCTTGTGTATGGCACTGTGACATTAGATCGATATGGTGTGTTGCGCCTAATAATGACATCAAACTTGTACAGATGTGCAAAAAGGTGAAGATAACACATTAACATCAAAGTTTTTGAACACTGCAGATTGCCAAGTAATGCCAGAGATCAGACTGCTTTCACCTCTCCTATCAATAAGAATTTGTTTGCTCTCTTCTAATTCTCAGCAGAGGAATACAGTTCTTGTCAGAAATGGGAGTCAAACCAGTGCCTCCAAAGGTGTCTGGAAACATAACTCAGCAATTATACTGCTCGGCCATTTTGACTGCGAACTTGTAAAGCGGCACAATTATCCTCCGACACTATGCACCGCTAAAGGTTTGACTAATGTTCTGCTTGTAATGACAACATAGGCTTAGCGAGTAGCTGTGATGCATTTTGACAATTATGAGGTGAGAACGACTGACATTAGTGATGTTTGTCACTAACAAATCTCAGTCACCATGATCACTAAGATTATAGAAGAGGATTATTGCTAACTGCAAACTTTTTAAGAGAATAAGGTTCCACCGAGATTTGAACTCGGATCGCTGGATTCAGAGTGCTCACCATTACACCATGGAACCTCAAAAGTGCAGCCACATAGGAAGAGTTTCACCCCAGTCATGACATGTTTACTTGTTTTACACATTGACATTACACCCATCTAAACCCCCCCACACCCCCGCGCACGCGCACACGCACACACACACACACACACACACACACACACACACACACACACACACACACACACACACACACACACACACACACACAGATAGCAAGAATTTTTCCACAGTAATGACACCTCAGAGCAGACTTATAAACATCAGGCTGCTTTCACCTCTCCTAGCAATAACAAATTGACTTATCTCTTCTAATACTTACCCGCGGAGCAGGAGAAATTAATTTCCGTTAGAAGTGGGGTTTGAACCCACTTCCTCAATGAGCTTTCGACCTGGACGCCACATCTTAGACTGCTCCTCATTCCAGACTGCAAACTTGTTTTAAACAACACTTTTCTTTTCCAACATTATGCACCCCTAAAGGTTTGACGACCATTGTTCTGCCTTTAATTACAGCAAAAGTTTAGTGAGTAGTTTTCGCAGTTCTTCACAAATTTGCTGAAAATGTAATGTATTACTTTGAACAGCTTCTTGTTTTCTACATATGACTACATCCACACATACTAATCCAATATCAATATCATAAAATAAATACGTTAGGAATCATTTAGGAGTCGAAATTCTCTTTGGCGAGATGATTCGGATCCCGTTTGGGTCGGACTGTTTTTGTTTTTTGTGACAACTTTCCGTCGCTTTCTGATGATGTAATACCTTAGCGACCATGTTGTGTCTATTGTTTTTAATGTTGAGCTGTCTTCGCCTGTTACAGGAGAGGAAACAACGGCGTTTAGCTGTAAAACACCTCTAGCCGCTTCTGGACATGGACTGGAATACGTCCTAGTCTCCTCTGAACACGTTCAAAATGAACAACAAAGGCTGGCTGGAGCTGGAGAGTGATCCAGGTGGGAAATGTTGGCGGATAGTTAGGCTAACACACATTAGCTTCTACATGTAGCCAGCTCGGAGGCGTAGCTGTAAAACAATCTGGTGGGAAGTAACGTAATGTAGAACATCAGGCGATCATTTAAAATATTTTTTATGAGTTTCAACAATTGTTCTGTGTTTTTTTTTTATTTTATGGTGGTTTTAACACATGTTTTTTTGTTTTGTTTTTTGTTTTTTACTGCAGGACTGTTTACTTTGCTGGTGGAGGATTTTGGTAAGCATTTGGTTTACGGACTCAAATCTCTACTGAGCTGTTGTAAACATTAACTCATTACTTGGGGAAAACGAATCCTATTTTAATGTTCTTTTTGTGACTTTTCTCTAGGTGTCAAAGGCGTCCAAGTTGAGGAAATCTATGATCTGCAAAGCAAATGTCAAAGGTGGATAATACGTGTAGTTCCTCTCATCTTGTTAAGTTCCGATGCCAAGCAATAACCATTCTGGCATACACATTTAATGTTCATGTATTTTAAAGTCAGATGTTTTTTTTATTTTTTATATTGCAATAAAGCAGGCATCGTTTTCCTTTTCAGTCCTGTTTATGGCTTCATCTTCCTGTTTAAGTGGATTGAAGAGCGTCGGTCCAGGAGGAAAGTCAACACCTTGGTGGATGAGACCTCGGTCATAGATGAGGAAATTGTAAATGATATGTTCTTCGCTCATCAGGTAACTGCTTCTCATATACTGGACATCTTGTTTATCCTTCCAGCTATTATTTTAACGGTGTTCCTTTCACTAAGTAGTTCTTGCATTTTTTTTCCAATTCTTTTTGAATGAAAATTATACATCTTGTTCTCTTCTTAAAATGGAAATGGTGTATGACTGGCCTACAATGATATTGAAAATGTTAATAATGAAGTTGATTAATTCTAATTAATGTGGCAGAAACTTTAAGTCAATAACTATTTTAGAAGAGTTTGAATCAAAGCAAATAAAAAATAAGTTACACTTTTAAATGATGGTAAGATTATGCATGTAGGCTAGAGAATATCAGGACAGACAGTATTTTGATATAATGGGCACATTTTTTGGTGGGCGAAAGGAGTATGTGGTCACATATGATATCGGTTGATTTTTTTTTTTTTTAGAAGTTAAGAAACGGAAGAATCCACACAGTGTTTAAAAAGACCAATAACCTTTTTTTCTCACTTAGTTCAAACTTAAATCTTCATGACTCAGATGAATTAAGATTAACAATGTTATTTCTGTTCAATAATTATTAGAATGAGACAGAAGTTGTTTAGTGATTTATTATAATTTTTTTAAAAATTACTTTCTTCAAAGACAGTTGTTTATATACATGAAGATTTCCGTAACCTAACAATTTTCTCATGTTCAGATTATGATGTCATTGCTTTGCTAAGTTATGAGTGGCTGTAAGGCCTCTCGGCAAAGAAGTATCCATTATGCATATTTTAACATAAACTGCCAGATTAGTTTTCAAAGACTTCCATTTTGGTATAGATACCCTGTGGTCTAATCAAACTAAAAATGAAGTGTTAACTATATTCAGCTAGCGCTATAAAACTGGGTACCACCTAATAGAGTAGTTGTCTCACAGTTCAAGTTGTGGGTTCAATTCCAGCTTTCTTCTACCACATGTCTATGTGCCTCTAGGTAAGACAATGTTGACCCCAGGTTGATCGGTGTATCGTGCATGAGCATGTACACAGTTGTGAGTGCGATTGGGTGAATGTGTCCACAGTTTAAAGCACTTCAAGTGGTCAGTATGATTAAAAAATACTAAATATACTATAGATAATTAATATTTTTTTCTTCCTCTTTTTCTATTTTTTCTTTAATAATCAACATGTAGTGAGAGTTCCCTATACTCAGGTGTTGTTTTTCATGTTTTAGATTCAATAACATTTTTCATTCTGCACCTTTTTACATAAACATAAGATATTTTTACTGTATGATTAACTTGGAGATGGATCCACTGCACGTACCGTATTTTTTCGATCGCAAGGCGTGCCGGATTATAAGGCGCACTAAGTATTGCTCCCAAGTGTGTAATATAACTCCGTCCCTTCACGTACACAGCTCTCTCCTGAGAGAGAGCGAGAGCTATCTGTCTCACACTTTCTGCGGAACGGATGGTAAAATGTGTGATTAGTTAGCTGAGCACCTAGAGCCGTTTCTTTTCTAGCAGGCTCCCACCACACCCCTGTCAGTGAGCTGCAAAATCCAAGCTTCCTTTAAATTTTTACCTGTACTTTTTTTTTTTTTTTTTTTCTTAGCTGATACCCAACTCATGTGCCACTCATGCTTTGCTGAGTGTTCTCCTGAACTGCAGCGGAGTCGAGCTCGGCACCACCCTCAGTCGCATAAAAGCTTTTACAAAAGGCTTCAGTCCTGAGGTAGGTTGTCCACTCCACTCAACCGCTAACATCTGCTTTCATAAGATGTTTTCCCCCCTATTGTTTTTAAAGATAGCTGTAACATATTGGATTTTCTACAGCTAAATATAATATTGTTTCTTCTCATTCAAATGCTACTGAAATATGCATTAAAACTGCACAAAATAAATTTTGGTATTCTAGCGTTTTGTATCTTAGGCCTTATGTTTTAGTGTGAAATCCTCATTCAAGCCACATATCGTATTTGTGTGTAGCATCCCACCTTCTCTTCTGTATTTTCACAAGAACTTTTTTACTTTGTCTTTTCCTTTGCTTCCAGAGCAAAGGCTACGCAATAGGGAACGCCCCAGAGCTTGCCAGGGCACATAACAGTCATGCCAGGTAGGCAGCAGTCAGTCATACACTCAAAACTTTCAGATAGCCTCTGGGATTGAAGAGGGAAAAAAAATAAAACCATTTTCTGATCTGACATGTTATGTAATATGTTGGCGTTGGTGCATATATCATTTTCTCAACTTCCATTTTTCATGTTTCTATGGAGACCGGAGCCGAGGCACCTGCCGGAGAAACAGAACGGGATCAGTGCAGTGCGAACGATGGAGGCCTTCCACTTTGTCAGCTACGTGCCAATCAAAGACCGCCTCTTTGAGCTTGATGGGCTCAAGGCTTACCCCATTGATCACGGTGAAACTTCACTCACTTACTTATAGCATATACACAGGCTTTTTTTTTATTAATAATTGTTTTATTAATAATGTAAGTTCATTTCTATTGCTGTAAGTGCACCAGAATTAGGCAATAGGCAGTTTTTTTCATCCGTTGTCCCTAGACAGATGGAAATTTTGTCTAAATAAAAAAGTAAAAAGGCTATACAGTGAATAATAAAACATTAAAATAGACTTAATTATACAACGTAATTATGCTGATAAATACAGTGAACAAACAAAGTGAACAGTGAACAAACAAAGCAGTGTATCCACCCCTTCATGGCCCTTTGTGATAAAGTAAATGCATTAACATCAATCATTCTGGGAAGGGTTTTAAAGCAATTTCTAAGGCTTTGGGAAGGCATTGAACTAGAAGGAGAACCATCATCCATATTTAGAGAAAACAGGAATTAGTGTAGTAAAACCTTCCCAAGAGGGGTCTCCTTCCTCAAAATGTGAATCCACAAGTTATCCAGAAGGTCCCAAAAGAATCCAGAGCAACATCTAAAGTAATGCAGGTCTCATTTACCTCAGTTAAGGTTTGAGGTCATGATTCAGCAACGAAGGTCAAACCAAACAAAAAGAACACAAGGGCCCACATTTCATGAAGCATCATGATGATCCCTGATACTTTTGGTGAAACATTCTGTGGACTGACAAGAAAAGAAAATTCTGGTAGTTGGGCTTCCTGTTGCATCTGGCATGAGATTTAAAAAATAAACATTATACTGACAGACAGACAGTCAAACACAGTGGCGGTAACAGCTTAAACTGGCAATCATCTTATTTAGGACGAATTGCGATAATTAATGGAACCATGAATTCTTTTCTCGACCAGAAAATCCTTATGACCTTAAGTTGATGGGTACCTGGGTAAAGCAACACTCCCCCGAAATTCTCAAGTAATTTCATCTCTGATTGGCTCCTAGAAGAAAAAAACAGAATCAAGGTTTTTGAAGTGGTCTAGTCAGAGTCCCAAATTATACCTGATTAAAATGCCACAGTTAAGTTTGTTAATGTGGCAGAATTAAAGCAATTCTGTAAAGAGCAAGATTTCTCCACAGTGATTTAATCGACCGATTCCCAGTTATCACAAAAGCTTGACAGCAATTTTTGCTGCCAACCAGTTATGAAGTTTAGGGAGCAGTTACTTTGTCATTAAGTTGGTTTGGGCAACTCTTTTGCTGTATTAAATGATTAAAAGATTATCTACATTAAAAACACAGTGACGGCACCAAATTCAGCCTTAAAAGAATACATTATTCAACATTTTAATCAAGGCTGCCTAACCTGAAGTTATTTGTGGTCTCATTTAGATTCTGGTGAGTAAGGTAAGTACAAAATAAAATGATTGGTCTGTCTGAAAATATAATGGAGACTTTTACTTTAACCTAAGCCTAAGATACTTATTCCCCTTATGAATTATGTGTTTATTTTCACTTTTATCATTACATCTAGGGCTGTTTTGTGAGCTGTTAAAGTTGTTATGCTCTTAAATGATGTAGATATATAACACTATCCAACAGGGCCCTGGGGAGAGGATGAAGAATGGACTGACAAGGCTCGCCGTGTTATTATGGAGAGGATCGGCCTGGCGACTGCTGGGTGAGTCATGCACCATTTAGCAAAAGCAGGAGTGCTTTACCTTCTATGCAAGCCCTTCGGGCTTAATTCTCATGCTGCCGCTCCTCTTTCTCTTCCCAGTGAGCCGTACCATGATATCCGCTTCAACCTGATGGCAGTGGTGCCTGACCGCAGAATGAAGTACGAGTCCAAACTGGAAATTCTAAAGAGGAACCGACAGACCATTCTGGAGGGTCTGCAGAAGGTCAGGAGCCGGGCCAAATGAAGTTTCAAATATAAATCGCTTCACGTCTCAGTGGAAATACATTAGTTACGTTCAGGGGCTTCAAACTCTACCCAAGCAAGATCTTCTCGAGTATTCCTGCAAAGTCAGGTCTGTGTCTTAAGGAAAACCTAATAATAGTTTGTTAAAATGCGTTGTCCTGTCTTCAGATGATCCGGCTCACTCAGTCTGAGGCTGTCAATGACAAGAAGCAGCAGAACTCTTCGTCTCCGGATGAAAACACCATCAAGAAGGAAGCAGATGCAGGTACGGTCCCAGGAATTTCTTTTGGTAACTTTGTCAACCCCACTCCTGTCATCATACAGGCCACAAATCAGTTTTTTTATGGAAGAGTGTTAAGAAGAAAGCAATTTTGTTTCAAGAAATCCATTTGTGGCATCCAAGAAGTTTATTAGGGACTTAGAAGAACGTGCTCTGATCGCATGAGACCATAATTGAACTTTTTGGCCTTCACACAACAAGCTGTGCAGTGGAAAACTATGCCCTATAAGATCATCCCCACAGTAAAACTCGGTAGTGACAGCATTATGCTGTGAGGATGCTTTTCTTCAGAAGAGAATCTGGTCAGAGTTGATGGGAACATGGTTGGAGCTAAAAAACAGAGCAATCCATAAAGAAATCCTGTAAGATGCTGCAAAGGACAGGAGACTGGGTGGATGTCCCTCTTCCAGCCAATGAGCAAAGCATGCAACCTGACTTAGAGTGAAAGGGTTTAAATTAAAGGTTAATCTTTCATCACAGTGGCCTAGTCGAATACCAGACCTAAAGATAGTAGAAAAATCTGTGACAAGACTGTGCTGTTTACAAACGCTCAACATCTTCACTTCCTAGAATAGATTTTCTGGGTTAATTATAAATATGAAGCTCATAAAAATACATAAATTTTAATTCTAGATTCAGTGGATGAGTCAACTCAGTCCAAGGATAGAGCTGGCACATCTGGAAGCACAAAGGTCATGGGTAAACCACCGACCCCCGCAGGAGGAGGTGGCCAGCAAGTCAACCCCATTGTTCAGCGCCTGCCTGCCTTCCTCGACAACCACAACTACGCCAAATCCCCGATGCAGGTAAGAACATGTCTGAAGTTAAGTTCTGGCCGCCTTGGTTGGAAGAAATTGGAGCTGGAGTCAGCATTTGTTTTCATTGCGCTGTTCTGCGGCTTGATTGGGGATTAATCAGTGAAAAATACCATCAAATGTCCAACTCTGCTGAAATTATGTTCTAATTGCTTCATCTGACCAACACTGTAACACCAAAATGTATCAAGGTAGCTTTTATAAAAAAAAAAAAAAAGTAAAGCTTTTAACTTCAGCTGAAAACAAAATAAAGTGTATACCTTTTAAACTCAACACCTTAAATTGTGTCTGTCTGTGAAGCTTTTATTTTGTTTACTCTTTCATTTATTCAGGGCAACAATTATCCTCCAAAGTCCTCCAGTTTTTTGTTATTTTGTTTTTGTTTTTCAGCCTTTTTGTTTTCTTTTCAGCATGATGCAGAAATAACATTTCTCAGGCTGCGAACATTTATGCTCTGACTTATAGGAGGAGGAGGATCTTGCAGCCGGTGTTGGACGCTCTCGCGCAGCAGGCCCCCCCCAGCCATCGTTCTCAGATGATGAGGACGAATTTGATGAGGAGGAGGAAGAAGCAGCAAGTTCTGCAAGTGCCTCTAGCAGGCAAGAGTTTAGCTGAACTATTTGGCTTACGTGTAAAGCACCATTTGTAGCAGACAAGTAAAACTGCTCGTCATTCTGAACAAGCCGCTCCGGCTGTGAAACATGGTGGTGGCCACTTTGGGCTTGGGGATGCTTTTCTACAACAGGGACAGCAAAGCGCTTTAAAATCAGAGCTAAACAGACTTTTCATATTTTGCTTTGTTACATTGTTTCCTAACAGGATTTTCCTTCCTTATGACAAATCCCCCCCAAAAAAAATCACACAGAAGTTTGTGGTTGCAATGTGAAAAATGTTGAAGTTCAAGAAAATGCAAAATATTAGAACAACAAATACTTTGTGTGATAAAGCTTTGAAATGTTTTTGTTTGCTTTTTTAGATTTAGGCGAAAGGCGAGCCTGCGGTCCAGAGCGGGACGTGTTGGAACTGGCATGGAGAGCCAGATTGCCCTCAATGTTCTGGCAGAGAAACTGAAGAAGGAAGCTCAAAGGAAAGATGGTGTAAATACCCCGCTGTCTGTGCGCACTGAAGGTCGCACCGGGGGGATCTGCATCACGTCCGCCTCGCAGCCTTCCCCCACACCCAGCAACGAAAGCACAGACACGGCCTCTGAAATTGGCAGCGCTTTCAACTCCCCGCTGCGCTCGCCGGCTCGCTCCCAGGCGGCCACGCGCCCGTCGAGCCCGGTCGCGTCCCATCTGTCCCGTGTGCTGTTCGGAGAGGATGAAATGTTGAGGCTGGACTCCAGACATAACCGGGCTGTAAGAGAACTTGGTCCTTCAGTCAGTGCATCGCTGCTACACCTACAGGATGACGGTGTCATCTATGCTCTCCCTCCATCGGGTGAGAGCACAGGAAGTGAACATTGCAGTCTAATTTCTTAGCAACTTGAAATCCTAATTTGTATGACACTTGCTGCATCTGTCTTCATTACCTGAACAGGAGATTCTGCTGAAGGCGCGAAGCTCTGCACCCCTGAGAAGGTAAAACTCAAAGTGAAAGAAGATGAAAAAGACGGCATAACAGAGGGAGATGAGGGACCATCTGTAGCGGTGAAGAAAGAAGACGAGAACGGAGATGGAGCGGAGGTGAAACCTGGCAAGGAAAAGCTCAACGTTACAGAGTCTGGCGCAGACAGCAAGCCACCAGGGGATAAGTACTCTCCAAAAGTAAGTCCTTTGTTATAAAATGCTGCACTACATGTCCTCACTGGGCGTATTTGGACTGCACAGCACCTTTAGCTCTTTTTTTGCTTGTGCTGCCGATAAGAAAGCTGATGAGTAGAAACACGTAAACACAAGCAGGAGCTCACCTCATTGCCTTTTTCAGGAGCTGCTCGCACTACTCAAGTGTGTAGAGGCTGACATCGCCAATTATGAGGTGTTTCTAAAGGAGGAAGTAGAAAAGAGAAAGAAATTCAAGGTAAGTTGGCTTGTTCATTCACCTGGAATTCACTGTTTTTGGTCAGATTTTGTTTTTATTGGTGTTTTAATTAAAATGTTTTCATTTGTGCAGATAGATGATCAGAGGAGGACCCATAATTACGACGAGTTTATCTGCACATTTATATCAATGTTGGCCCAAGAAGGTAAAAACTAGTTGTTTTTTTATACTGTTTTGCTTTTCATTACATTTTTTCTTTCCTTCTCTCAGTAAAATCTGTCATTTGAAACTATTTTGTGGTTTAAATAACAAAAGAGTGTCAAGGTTTTGCACAAGTTCTTTCTTCTGTGGTGTGTCAAGATAGGTTCAACAAAATATTTTCATGTTTTTAATCAAGATCAGTGGTCCCATTTATAAAATTTTCAGTAGAATCCATACTAAAAGTGTAGATACGCTAAGAAAAAGAAAATGGCATCTGCCAAAAAAACTAATTCTGATTTAGAAAACCGTGCACACGCACACCAGCATGCAATGTTCCTTATTAGATCACAGCGATACCTGAACGTTTGCGTACCAGGTTCCGTCACATGCACACCCAGGTTCAGCCATAAATGGTCAATGTAAAGCACCTCATGAATGTTAGTGTATAAAAAAATCGGGTAAACTGATTGCTTTTTTTCATGGTGAAATGGCAACCACGGATTAAAAGCAAAGAAACTGTGAACAAAAAATGACAGAGAGGAGTTTGTTAAATGTCCAAATCAGAGGTAAAAGCACATATGTTGTCCACATTAAAAGAATTTGTTAAAAAGTTAACTTGATTGTTGTGTTAAACACTGGATGACAGCCTCATGCCGAGCTCCATGTCAAAACTCCTCTGAGGCTTTGCATTCAGATCGACTTGAGGAGGGAGGGAGACCAGGAGGAATGAGATATTTCCCCCTGATGATAAAGACCCACACCCCCCCCCACCCCCAAAAAAAATCAAAAATGCAAAAAGCAGTTTAGGAAGCTGACGGGATGCTTGGCTGAGCGCTGCATGTTGAGCGCGCACCTTCTCTGCCCTCTGGGTTTTTGCCCCAGAAACTTGGGGGTTGTAGTCACTGTCCCCTGTAGGTTATAGTGGAATGCAATGCTTGCAGTCTAAAGCGTCATATTAGCCAGTAATCCTGATTGGTCAGAAAATCTTTGATTGCTTAAACCGCATTCCTGATTCTCCCATTTACAAGTTTTTCAGTCGTGCCAATGTCCACTGCGCAGCATTACGCACAAGTGTATTTGACCGTTTACAGCAATTAAACAGCTGCCGCACACCTTGTCACAATAATCTGTTAATCTGTGGTACACGTCACCCTGGTGATCATTGGAGAGAGGAATATGATGGTAGAAAGCCCCATTAAAATGTTGCGCTGACTTTCATTTAATATCTAAGATCGCTTATGGGCATTTTTTATTTGTTTGAAATGTCCTTATGTATAGTTACAAGTCACCAGCGCAAGCATGAATAGCACAGTGGTTTTGAACGCTTATGATGAAGTCGATCTAGGATTAATGTCTGATATGGAGGGAAATTGAAGGTTTGAGAGGAATCATGATGCAGTTTGGTTGCAATTCACCAACTTACCATCTACGTCGCCAGTTTCCCCCGTCTCCAAAATGAGTTTATGCATGGGTCAGAGCTGCCGTGAGGACTGCACTTTTCCCCGTTAAGTTTTTTTTTTGTTGAAAATAGATCCCAACTTTTGCATGGAAAGTGAAGTACGCAAGTTTCAGGCCCCAGAAAGACCTTACAGAACATGTTTTCTCTTCTTTACAACTTTTTTATTATCAGTTATGTTTGCTCTTGTACTTCATGATAGTCTTTATTTCCATGACAGAAATAACACAAAAAAAGTCTGAAAAGCATGTAGGAAAGAGATGGATGGGTGGAAATTTAAGACGTTGTACAAGTGGTTGGTCATTAAAAACAATGATTAAATATTTTATTTGCTTAACTATATAGATTGTCCAAAAGCCCAGAAACAAGAGTACTTTCTTGAGGTCTATGTGGTAAATCCTTAGTGTCAAACTGTTGGACTTTGCAACACTGAAGTTAATATTTAGGTCATGTTGTTGGCCCTAAATTATATAGCTGTGAAGAATTTCCCAGACTAGACAAACAAGCTACAACAAGAGCTTACAGTTTCACTCCATATGAACCTTTTTCTCTTTCCATCAATCTAATCAAATATTCCCTCTTACCTTCACCGATTTCTCCCTGCATCTACTACAGGAATGTTGGCCAGCCTCGTGGAGCAAAACATTTCTGTGCGCCGCCGGCAGGGAGTAAGCATCGGCCGGCTGCACAAGCAGAGGAAGCCCGATCGGCGGAAGCGCTCCCGACCTTACAAAGCCAAGCGTCAGTAATCACAGACCGTCATAATAGTCATAATCAATGAGAACCAAGCAATCACTGCAAGGAAAATAAAGGATGTTGCTGCACTTCTGAAAATCATTCCTTTAGACAGTATTGTGCTGTATTTGCCTCACTTTATGTACACTTTTTTGGTCGTGCACATATAAATATTTCTGTGTAATGCTTGCATTATTTTTATTGGCTGCTCTTTGTCACAGCTAATTTCATAGAGATTGAGTTTATGTAAAACCTCCGAGTTATTAACAAAAATTCAATATTTCCTCAGTGCCAATGAAGTATTGAATGTTTTTTTGTTGTTTTTTTTGGTCAGACATTTTGTATTCTTTCAGTGACTTTCAGCCTCAACACATTCAGTGGAGGAATTTACTCTGTAACATAATGTTGTCTTTTTATCATGTTATTTAAATGTGGCAATATCACATTGTAAGGGTTTGAAATGCCATTTGCTATTACAGGTCTTGTCTTTCTGGAGGTTCTGCAAATATAAAAAGCAGGTTCTTGTGTTTGTACCTGTTTTGGATCTCAGAGTTGAGTTGTTAGGTTGAACGTGTGTTGCTGTAAATTTTTGTATATATTTACATGTTAATTGGCCTGTATATTAAATTTGGTCATTCTCTGCTCGCCATTTTATTTAGAAATAAACTTAGTTAAAACAACCAAGTCTAAGCTACATATTTATTACTTTTGGAGTTTTAAATATGGCATCCTAGCAGTGACTGATTTAAAGTCACTAAATGGGCTAATTTAGATTTATTTTAAAATAGAAAAAAAATTTGTATATAGGTTTGGACGCCAGTCGATTTTATGCATTTGTTGTAGTGACAGTTGCTGTACACTAGGGAGAGTAATTATTCAGAGCAAGTTGGACTTGTTCAGATCTGTGTGCTGTAACTAAAGCACTTCACTTCTTTTTCTAATTTTTAATTTTATTAGCATATTTTATGCAAACCTGTACACAAGACTGTAATTCCTCTATGCTGTATAAATTAATGTTTTATGCTGGTATCAAATTTATTTGCGTTGATATTATTTGGTAGTTAATGGTATGAAATGTTAGTTTTCTGTAAATGTAAATTTAGTTTTTACCTATGTCATATGACAAAAGCTGTGCTAAAATAAAATGTCAATCATTTTGCACATTTTGTAGAAATTATGACGGAAATTGTTTATGGGGAAGCACACTGTGGTACAAACCATCCCCCCGTGTTCTGAAAGGAAAACTGTTCAAGGAAACAAAAAAAGAAAACAGCATATTATTAGTGTGTTTTAGGAGGTGTTAAAATACTGTTTAATTCAAACATCATGGGCATCTTAATCTGATATGTTAGGAATAAAATGGGCCTTTCATTCATCTTGATAGAGTTGTATTTATGCAGGCAGAGCCAGCCTAAACTGTGTCAAAAAGGAAAGGAAAAAAAGTTGACGTGTTTTCATATCTCACTTTAGTGTTAAGTTATAGATAGGATGTTTAATAATCAAGAAAACATCAAGATTGTGTTTTCACAAACTTCAATCTTTGTGAAAACACAAAAAAGGTCTAAACTCATTTGTCTAATTTAGTATCACATTAATACCTTTTATTTTTTATTTGTTTTTGTTGAGGGAGTATTTAAAAGTTCAAATGTTTGTAGGGCCCCATTCGTAAAATGATTGTTGCTGACCAAACCAAATAAGTTCAAGACATATAAATAACCCTCTCTCCATAGTTTATTTGCAGATATTTATTCAACAAATATTATACAGAGAATATTTTGAGACTCAAACAAATGCTGTGTCATTCCAATTGTACTTGTAAACCACAACATTTAGAGGCGTTAAAGGTACAATAGGCAAATAATAAAGCTTGGAGTATCTAAAAGAGATATTGTAGCTGTGGTGGCTGATGGGCAATGATCTCTACTGAAAGGGGCCAACTCAAATTATTTTTGGGGGCATATTTAATTTAGGGACCTGCTCTGTTTGTCCTTACATGATTGTGAAAACTTACAAAATCATTAATATCATTCATAAATATGTTTATTTAACTTTAATGATAAAATGCTGGCTATTCCTGATGTAGGGGGTTGTGGCTAAGTGGGTGAGGGGGAGTGTGTGCGTGCCGTTTTTAGGTTAAAGATAGCTGAGCCCCGTGGACGCGCACGTACGAGCCACACAAGTCACCACCCATCGCGTCAGCGCGCTCCCTCGGCCTCGCCGTCAGCGCGCGTGCTCCGTGCGGGATGCTGAATTGTTGGTGATGATGGCGGAAGGGGAGCGACGCTGAGTTCCATCCGAGTTTTTACCCCAGCTGTAAAAACCACCCACAACCACCGTTTCTCTCCGTCGAGACCTATCCCGAGGCAATGGGGAACGAGGCCAGCATGGAGGGGGAGGGACAGGCGGGACAGCCCGGCGCCGCCGTCCCTGCAGCGGGGGCTCCGACTTCCATTTCAGCACCACCGGACTCTGGACAGCTCATCAAGCCCAGCAATGGAGCGCCAGCCGGAGGAAGTGGGGCTGCGTCCGGGCCAGGGATTAACAGGTAGCCGCGATAGCTAGGGAGCCTTCACCGTGGACAATGAAGCGAATACCGGGGAGGCTTCATGGCAGCGTGTTGTAGCGTACATTAGTTCAACCAGCAGCGTAGATATAGGCTCGACCGACTGCGTGTATAGACCTGAATGGGCGCTTAATTATTTATTTCAATACCCTCGCCAACACTATTAACAACCTCTTGAATCCTTATTCATTTTGGCATCAGATGTGTCTCTGGCAATATGCTTTGAATCGATCAAGAAAACCTTTGGGTGTAGAAGCAATCACTCATAAATATAGCTTTAAGCAATTTCAACAGGAATTTGTACGCCCTTTTTCTACGATGTCTGCCCTGAGGATTCAGTATCATGAATGAAAGCGTCAATTTCAGGCAGGATTAATTTAACGTTAAAACTTGTATGTCAGACAAAATCATTTTCACCTAATCTCCAAGGCAATACATTTAATAATAATAATAATAATAATAATATAAATGAAATGAAGTAGGGGAGGGGGGGGGGGGGGAAGACACCATCTTCAGATCATATTAAAGGGGTAGGTTGGTTTTACTACAGGCTCTGACGTGATTTCCAGTAAATACAGGGTCATTCTGAAAAAACACACCTTTCTCCTTGCCAGCAGCAGACGTCTGTCTCCCTGATGACAGCGTTGTGTAGGATGTCAGTGCTCCCATCAGATATCACCAACGTCATTGAGAGTGCAGGACCAAAACACATATGCCACAGCCGTCTTAGTTACCAGGGCTCATTCTCAAATCGATATGCTGGGGGATTAAAATTGCAGCTGGACAGAAATGGGTCTTTTACTCTAGAGAAAGTGGTGGTCTATCTCCTCCCTAAATTAAATCCTGTGGCATTCCACGTATATTCGTGACAGTGCTGTTCTCCTACTTGCATTTCTGTGTTTAAACCCACATTGTTGGCTTAAAATAATGCATTGTAGGCTGATAAAATATTAACCCTACTCAGATCATGTCTGTGGTCACATGTAGCAGCTTGCATGTCTGTATTTTCAGTGTGAGTGTGTGTTTGGGATTACCCTCCTAACAAGATCTGATATTCCCTTAATTACACAGTTCAACAGTTGTAGACCTTAACACACAGACAATGCTGCATCGTAGATTTTCCACACCTGCTTGCAGTCTCTGTGCAATAGTGTTTCAGGCTGGTGTGCAAATAGATTTATAGATTTGCTGCTAGCGTTCCTTGGGACTGGTAAATTACTAGACACTGAATTGACGCTTTGTTTGAGACTATGATTTATGGGAGTGAGAAATTCTGAGCTGTAACAGTTTTATAAGAAAGCCTCATAATTGTATCAGTGTTTAGTCATCTTTATTTACTTTGTCTTGCCATAGTATTCATCCCTCTTGAAATTTTCAACAAGTTGAAGCATTAGGGTCACAGACTTAAATGTGTTTTATTTGGATTTTATGTAATAGATCACTGCAAAAATAGTGCATAGCTGTGAAGTGAAATAAAGGGATACATGGTTTCCCAGCTTTGTAGAAAGAAAAAATATCTAAAATGAGGTGTGCAAATGTATAATATCCTCCTGAATCAATGCTTTATAGAAGCACCTTTTGGTGCAATTACAACACTGTGTGTTTTGGGGTCTGTAGCTACCTATTTTGCACATCTAAAGACAGATATTCCTTCTCATTCCTTTTTCCAAAATAGCTCTAGCTCACTCAGACCAGATAGCGAGTTTCGGTGAATGTCAATTTTCAAGTCTGGCCACAGATTCCTAAATGGATTTAGGTCTGGCTTTGATCTGTCCGTTCCAATACTTGAATATGCTTTGAACTAAACCATTCCATTGCACCTCTGGCAGTAGGGCTTGATCGTTGTCCTACTGGAAGACGAACCTCATCCCCAGTCTCAAATTTTTCCGCCTCTGATAGGTTTTCTCTCATTGTTGCTCAGTATTTGGAATTATCTCTCTTCCTTTAAACTCTGACCAGCCTCCCTGTACTTGCTTAAGAAAAGGCTTCTTTCTCATTGACACTTCCTTTAAGTCCAGATTTGTGAAGTTCATGATCAAGAGTTTTACCACCTGAGCTGTGGATATCTGCTGCTCCTCCAGAGTTAAAACAGCCTTCTTTTTTACTTCTCCGAATATGGCTTCTCTTTTCTAGCCAGTCAGTTTAGGTGGATATCCATATCTTAGGGGGTTTGCAGTTCTTCCATACTCTTCATTGTTCAGAGGATGGATTGAGGATGGATTGAAGATGTGAGACGTTCAAATGAAAAACATTTAGAACCCAGCCGTGCTTTAAAATTCTCCTGAAATGTTCCCTTGACCTGTCTGCGCTGTTCCTTGGTCTTCATGATGTTTGTTCACTAATAATCTTGAACAGAACTTTGAGGCATTCAAGGAGCAGCTGAATTTTATAGTGCCTTGCAAAGGTATTCAACCACTTTGGCTTTTTTATACACATTTAGTTAAATTCCAACCTCAAAATATTATAAAAAGAATGAAATGAAAAGTCAGACGTGCATGTGTTTCCAGCCCCTTTGCTTTCTGGTGTCGCCAATTACCTTCAGAAGTCACGTAATTATTGCAATTAGTGCACCTGTGTGCAGTCTTTGTGTCACATGACCTGTCAGTGTAAACACAACTTTTGTGAAAGGCACAATAGGCTGCAACAACACTTACCATGAGGCATCATATCATGAAGACCAAGGAGCTCTCCAAACAAGTCACGAACAAAGTTGTTGAGAAGTATAAGTCAGGGTGGGTTTATACAAAATAATCCAAATCTTTAATGTTCCCTCTGAACACCATCGAATCTATTATCTTCAAATGGAAAGCACATGGTACCTGCCAAGAGAGGGCTGCCCATCAAAACTCACAGCAAGGAGCGCAATAATCAGAGAGGCAGCACAGAGACCAAAGGTAACCCTGAAGGAGTTACAGTTTCCCAGCAGAGACTGGAGGATCTGTCCATAGCAGCACAGTAAACTGTACACTCATAGAGCTGGACTTTATGGAAAAGTAGACAGAAAAAAAGCATTACTTGTTGAAAATAAGGGGGCACATTTTGAGCTTGCCAAAAGGCATGTGGGTGACACCCCCAATGTATGGAGGTCAGATGAGACTAAAATGTAACTTTTTGGCCACCAAGAAGTTAAACAGGGTTGTGGCATGGTGGCATGGTGTGGCCATGTTTTCCAGCATTAGGGACTAACAAAGTGCCCTGAGTTGTGGGAAAATAGATGGTGCTAAATACAGGGATATTCTTGAGCAAAAACTATGATTTGAGACTGGGATAGAGGCTCACCTTTCAGGTGCACAGTGAGCCAAAGTTTCCTGCTAAAGCAATATTCGCATGGTTTAAGAAAAATATGTGAATGTGTTTAAAAGGCCTAGAGAAATTTCAGATCTCAATCAAATTGAGAATCTGTTGTTTGGCTTGAATTTAGTTGTTAACAAACAAAAAACATCTAACATGAAGGAGCTGGAGCAGTTTAACCTTGAGGAATGGGAAAAAGGCCCAATGGCAAGATGCGGCGGTACTATATTTTGGTTTTATTATATTAAAAGTCCATCTTCAACGTTGTGGACATGTTGTGCAAATGAAATGGTGCAAACTCTCAAACAATCCATTTTGACTCCAGGTTGTGGGGCAATAAAACATGAAAAATGCCAAGGTGGGTGGATACCTTTGCAAGGCACTGTCCTAAAATGAAATTAGACCCATGTGGTTTCTATTTACTAATTAGGTCACTTCTAAAGGCAGATGGTTGGACTGGATTTTATTTAGGAATATCAGAGTACATAGGGCTGAATATATATGCATGCCCAAAATGTTAAGATTTATATTTGTGGGGAAAAAATAAATGCATGTATCATTTTTTTGTCCTTCTCATAATTACGTACTTCCTTACGTTTATTTATCACAAACAATTCCCAAATGAAATGTGACACTGTTCAAGTGGTATGAATACTTTTGCAAGACACCAGATCTTGTTAGAAGAGCACCAACTGTCTGGAGTGTGTACAACGTGGGGCAAATCTAAATGCTCATCGCTCGCTTGTAATCTCATGATTATTTTATATCTTGATTTCTTCCTGGTATCCTCCCTTAGGTTCTTCGTAAAGAGAGTGCAGAGACTGAATGCGCTAACAAACAGAGAGGCAGAATGAGAAATGAGCACCAGGAAAGAGAGAAACATCAGAGCACATGGCTGATTTAAATGGATTTCTTGAGATCATGAAACCGGCTTTAACGTTTTCCTTTATGAAGAACCTGAGAGCATTTCAGAAGCAATAAGACAGTGTCTGGCTTTAGACTTGATAGAAGACTTTCATTTGAATTGAAATGAGTTGCCTGGTAATGTGAATAAGGATATTATATCTTTTATATTACCTTACTCCAAAGCGAGATCCACAGGACTTATTGGCTCTGTTTTTGACCAAATTATGTTGCACTTAATCTCAGTAAGAGAGCCAAATCCAAACCCTTAAAGGAGTCCTCTGCAAAGATATTTGGCCGGCCCCTTTGCTCCAGTGAGCACCACAATAATTATTTTCTACTCTTATCATAACAGCTTTCTCTAAGTGCACAGTCATCCCAATGTTGACCATTACTGAAGAGCATTCTGACACAAGCTCCAAGTATTTCCTGTTTACAGCAACACACTCAGTGTGCTGCTGCGGTACTGATCTGCTGGAACATTTCTAAAGGACTGCAACAAATAAAACAAAAGAAATGTGCAGCAGGTTCCTTGAAAGAGGTAGCGGTTTGAGATTCTCATGAACATATATTCCTAGCCGTTATTTGATTTTTTACAAAACTCAAAAAAAGTACATCAAGGGCATTCCACAGCTTAATGCACTGCCAAAAAATGGGTTGAGGTGTATGAATAGTTGGTGAAAAATCATATTTTCCGGGGTTTGGCCTGTCAGAGGTGATCAGGGGAAAATGGGCCGATCTCTTATGATCTCTGGCCGGTTCATTGATGCATCTGTAGTTTTGATATCCCCTATCATTTAAGTTAACGTGGGTCATCGTACTACATGGAGCACTTACTTTTATTGTTTTACGCTGAATGTCTAAGTGCTGTTGGTGTTTTTATTTTTCTGGGTAGTGTTGTTAAATCACATCTGGAATTGGTTTAACTTCCATTAACTGTAAACAAGCGAAATACCAAGAGAGCAGCCAGTAAGGATTCTAAATAGGGTTGGCGCAAATGTTGGGTGTTTAAAAAAAAATTGTTTATAAGTTGAGATGGTGATTTAAGGTGTGGAGAAAGACTGTCTTCCTTCACTTTGATTTTCTGAAGAAATTCAGAACATAACTTAGGGAGCATCAAACATTTACTGGAAGAGATGTTATTTCATGAAATTACATCTTGGAACAGATCTAATCTTCTTTCTGTGTCTTTATGCAACCAGTGAAGAATGTAGCTCCAGTACCAGGTCTGGTTTACCACTGAAACTTTATTAAGGGACAAAATGTTAAAGCGTAAAACATGATGTGCAACAAAATCATTATGTTTTTATAGAAACAAAGACCAAACACCAGTGGCATCTAGTCAACTGGCGATCCTTTTGGAAGCTGTTCTATTTAGGAGTATCGACACTTGTGATAAAACTATCCTCAGCCATCACACATCCAGTGTGTATTAAAGGTGACATTTGATGAGCAGCAGCTGCTGCAAGACACCTTAGCTCTCCCCATTTGCGTTTCCCTTGAGCTTGGTTTGCATGAGGAGTCGTGGGTGATCTATAGCAACGCTACTATGGGTGATGCATGTATACATTTACCAACTTTTCATGACACTTAATTCCCAGGTTTATCTTGCAGAAAATTGTCTTAAAACAGGTAATTACCGATGCTTTTCACCTGGCAGTAGTTTTGATAGTGTACATTTGGAGATACATGAGCAAGAAATAGTGCTTTCGTCACCATGTTGCAGGGGTGGAGATTTTCGGTAGATAAAATCTATTTGTTAAACCCATGCTGGGAACATTTATACTTTTTGAACCGATTCAAAAGTACATTTACTGAAGTCGGTGTTAATAATAGATACCTTCATGTTGAAAGACGTAATGCTCAGACAGTACGTCCTCATGATTAATTTACTTTCAGCACCAGGAACACTGCAGCCTGCATAGCCTTGACATACCAAATGTTTATGGTTCCTCCTATAATAACCTGAAACACAATTTTACTTTCTTATTATTTATGAAGCTGTTCAAGCAAAAGATCAATAACTACAATTCTTATGAGAGATTGGCTACGTACCGACAATGACCAGCTCATTGGGATAAAAAGAATCTAAAAGCTATACAAGGTTATGGAGTCTTCATAATCACTGTTATGCTTCTTCCTGGAATTTTAATTGCACATCTTTTAGTTGTAAATGGTTGCAAAATGCTGTGGCTTAGACTGAACCTTGATCATCTTTCATGCAGCATATTGAATATTTTGTCTGCACAAATGTTATGCTGGATTTATTTCTAAGTGCACAGATGGTGTGCACCTTACCACTGATCCCTAACACTGTCATTACACTCTCTGTGGTTTAAGTAAACAAAAAACAAAACAAGCTTTTCTACTCTGATTTAAGTAGTAAAACGATTTATCTCTGGAAATTAAAAGTGCGGTGATACATACATATATATATTATAAAGATATATATCCTTTTGGTGATGATTGAGGCAGACCATGACAACACTTCTATCCACCTTGTAAAACTCCACCACAAAAAAATAAAACCAGTATTAAATTGCCAGTAAGATGCTCACATACCCTGATTATTGGCATATTAATATTGTACATTTCATCACCTATTTGAATGGTTCTTTGGTACATAGTATATTGATAACAGAACAAACAAATACTTCTGGGGATATTTATTAGTGGATCAGAGAAAACCATAACTAACTTCAAACTTGTGCACCACATTCTTGGATTTGTGTATTTTTTAATCATTCCATCCAGAGAAAACACCAAATCATTATGTCAATCATTCATGAGTGTATCTACAGCTTTAACCTCAACTTTCTGTGTTGAATCTTCTATCAACTTAGTGTTAATCCAAGAGTCAGTAACAAATGATGCATACATTCTGATATGTAATAACACATGAAAAAATGATTTTGTTATTATCTATGACTGAAATGGCGGTATATTGGTGCTGAGTTTTGCAGTCTCTGGTCAAACACTGATTTGTTTTGAGTTTGACGTCCATATGGATGTTTCAGGTCAGTCAGTCAATATAAAAAAAAATCATAAAAATGACATTCTTAATTCTTACAGCCTCTGTAAATTGAACTTAACAACGACATTAAAATTGAGCCTTGGTGAGGACATTTGATGAACAGTAACAAGTTTCTCCCCACACACATTTTGACATCAGTCGATGCCTTCATGCGGACGGCTGTTCAGTCCTCTCTTTTTAACCACAGTTGCACATTTTTTAGACAGAAAGCACATTTTTTGTTTTTTTCCTTCATTCTGACCGAATTTTCCTTGGGGGGGGGGGGGGGGGGTTCTTTGGTGTCTAACGTCTCCGCCATGCCTCACAGGACAAAATTAAATCTGTCCTGCTGGTAAATTACGAAGCAGAAAGTATTTCCCTCTGGGTAAGAAAGTGCCTTTGTCTGATGTGACATTCACTGAATGTGCAAACAACAAATATTCCAGCTGTTGATGTTATGTTTGGCGTGCAGATTTAGGGTGCCGACTAAATCTTGTGTATTTATGTTAAAGCTCACAATGAATGCCGTTTCTCTTCTGCTCACTACTGAGATACGTTTCTGCTTTGACCTTTAAATATTACTAAATGGAGCACACAGCATCCCTTTTCAATCCAAAGCCTTAATCTGTCTGTTTCGCTTACAGTGGAAATATGTATAAATCAATAAGAAACACATAGCCTCTAAGATAAAAGGAAGCAGATACAGATATACAGTATCCAACTAAAGTTTAATGCTCACACATCCAATTATATTTACTGCTGCAAAGTACATATATGTTTTTTATTTATTTAAAACGGAAAATATTTACCTTTTTTATAAAACAAACAAGACAGTTTGCTGTCTGGACTCTCGAAGCGGGCGATCTTAGGCCTAAATCTCTGTTTTTATTAACATATTACGGTCTGTGAGAAGATGGCTGGAAACCACATTTGAGGAATAAAAGAATAATACTGTACATATGACTGATTAGATTGTAGTGAAATACATTATACATAGACATTTGTGATTGTAATGTGACAAAGTGAAATAAGATTTAAGGAGTATGAAAACTTAGGCAAAGTACTCTTTATGTGAAAATAATATCTGCAAAAACAGTTGCAATAGCGAGAGACACTCTTCATTCTTTCCTACAAAAAGTGTTTTTTGGGTTTATGTGCTTGGTTTGGTTCCACTTTTCTTGTTTGAATCTTCCAGCACTACTGTCTGTTGCTCATTATGCCCACTGCTGGCTTGTTAGCATGCAGCTTGAGGATACACAGCAAAACAAGAACAAAACAACCTGGAAACACCGCCCAGGAACATATAGGGCTGATGACAAGTGAGCCAGTTTGGTGAAAACAAGGTGAAAGGGGAGATTCCTACATCTGCTATATATATATATATATATATATATATATATATATATATATATATATATATATATATATATATATATATATATATATATATATATATATATATAAATGTGTACAGCACTGCCTAAAAGGATGGAAGCTTGATTATTAGTAGGGATGCATCGATGTGGAGATTTAGGCCATTATTCAGAGGTGAGGAATCCAGATCCAGGAAGTAAAAAGACAGTCCAAACAGTTACAACCATTTGCATTTCCTGCTCCTCAGCATAGACAGGAACTGAACTGACCTGGTTAGGTGAACAAGATGAAGGTTAGTCAAGCAGGGTTTTTACTTTCTGAATCCAGATTCATCCACCTCTGCTGATCTTGATATCCGATGTTTGTATTGCGGTTATGGCAGATAAGCGATGATTATCCATATTATATGTTCTTTTAGAAACTTATACACAAACAGCAACAAGGGAATGAACATCAGTTGCTACATGCCCCAGTTTTATCTATAGAACCAATACCAATATGTTAGATAATGAGTAACATCTGCTGATACCAATGCTAATACCCATATATTGTGTACCACTAATTATTAGCCTAATTGTCTGTCTTGGACCAATAACCTACCAATATTCTTGGAATCCCATGGAAATATTACTCTAAGCATTTACTATGCTTGGAAAAGTTGAAACATTTGCTAATGCTTATTTTTCTTGCAAGAAGCCAGACTTTCTTGTTTGTGCACATTACTGCTTCAAGCTTTTTGCAGTTGTGTTTTTTTGGACGTTTTTGTCCAGTCCTTGGAGCCAATCATGATAACATGTTGTGCAGTATATGTTTAAAAATGTGTAAAGTTAGTAACTGGAGAACAACAGGTGCTAGACCTAAAAACCTCTCGGCTGCAGCGGAACAGTATTTAAAGATATCTTTCAGACATTATAACATATCCAGCAAAGACCTGAGACAGGCATCGTCCTTTAGTTATTCCATCTACCATGTGACATTGGTTCAGCTAATAGCTCTCTACAAATCACCTTGTTTGATCTAAAACACCATTTTAAAGGCATCCAACAGTCATAAATTGCGCTAAGCCTCTTGAGTTAATTTAATATGTATTTGTTTGATTTGCAAACAATCACAACAACACAGTGTCTTTGTAACCTTAAATAACAATAGCATAAAACTTAACATTTTTCTCCATATTATTGGCTATATATTAGCTATAACTCCATAGATTAGCTATACTGTTAATTAAAAAGGTTGCAGGCAATGAAGCACATAACAAACCAATTTAAAACTGGTACCTTGCTGTGTTGTCTGTTTTAGACATGACAGTAATTTAAATTTGTGTGTAGAAGTCTTGTTAAGCGGGAAAGATGTCAGATTCAGGTTGTTGGAAAGTAAAATAATTCCTCTCACAATGGTCAGGTACCAAACTGAAATTTATTTAAAAAGCGGGCTATATCAAAAGGGGGATTGAGACTTTTGCACAGTTCTGTGTATTGTGACAGATGAGATTAGTAGCCTTCTCTCCTTTTTTCTTGTCTTTGTTCTAAGATGAGATAAGCATCTGCTTGATGGTGCCCTATTTCTTCACTTTGGGATTAGGTGATTATTGAAAAAAAATATTTTCAGATGAACTCCTCCTTTTTCTTCCAAATAGTTCCAAAATTCCCTTTGGTGGAGAAAAAAATGCTTACCAAATTAGCAACATTCATACTGAAAGTATGTATTTTAAAGAATATTAGTTACTTAGATATTGTGGTGAAGTTTTGCAAGGTTTGACAGAGAATATGTTGCAAACATTGTGTGTGACACCATTCCTTGTTTTCCCAGTTGTTGACACCAACTTCTCGTTAACCAATTATCAAGGGCATTCTTGCACCCTGGTCTAAGTATTAATAAGCTGTCATATCAAGAGCAGTTTTGCCCCTACAGTGCCTCCGAAAAGTATTCATACCGTTTGAATATTTTCACATTTTGTGACATTAGAACCCCAAACATTAAATGTATCTTATCTGGGATTCACGTGACAGAGCAAAACAAGGTAGCATTGTGAAGTGGAAGAACATGGATGCATGATTTTAAAAATCTGTGAATGTCAATTCGTTTTTACTTGCCACATTTATGGAGTGCACATTTTTGTTTTTGATGCAGTTTGAAAGTTTTGAAAAAAAAAAAAAAAACTCAGGCAATAGTAAAACTGCTGTATGTATACAGAGATGAAATTAAAGACAGATCGACTCTATCTACAAAAAAGGTAATTTCTTAAAGTAATTTGTTTTTTGGTAGATTTTCTTTAGAGGTACCAGTGTAAAGGGAGCCTGCCAGACTTGTTAAATTACTTTTGCAAGGTACTCTATAACACAATATCGGAGCGGTGCAGTGAGACGATTCTCCACAGTTGACACATTGGGCTATGCATGACTGGTTGCCCTTATTGCTGTTCAAATAGGAGAGTGGAGTAAATGGTTTTATCTAACTCCTGGGACTGTTGGAACGTATTCCCCCAAAATGTTGAACTCCTTTTAAAGATTCATGTTGCCCTGCAGGTGTGATGCTAATGAGTTTAATTTAGATGACAGCATGATCCTGTTAAATGCACTGCTGCCACAGCGAAGGGTGGAAGCATTTCTCTGCTGCTTTACAATGAGAGGTTTTACACGGTGTTCCCGTTACAATGAGCTGTCGTTATACAAATGGCTCTCATACGCTTTGTGATATAGCGGACAATTTGTTGTGCCTTAGCCAAGTGGCCATAAGTTGTTCTCGGTGGACTCCCAGTTGCCCGTATCTAAAGGGATCTTATGAGAAGGTGTTTTCCACTTTCAACTTTTTCTTTGTTGCTCTCATTAAGCAAAGCCCGAGGCTTTTCATAAATCACTTGAGACTCGATGTCTGCGCTATTCAAGTGGAGGTTATTAAGTGAAACGTCCTGGTGCTTTGCGAGAACAGCAGCCACATAATATTTATAATCACACCTTAAGTACAGAGTGCATAACTGATGAGATTGAAGTCAGGGGTTGGCCCTGGACGGCTAACAGTTGCGTTGATTTTGAGATGTAACAGACCACCATTGTAGATGAGCTGACAGCTTTGAAAACTGGGCTCCTGAGAAGAGTTGACCAAGGTTGGAGTTCTGCAGCAGCTCGGCCCATTTGGCAATAAATCACAATGGTGAACATGTTATATGATTCAGCCCTTTTAGTCCTCCCTTTATTATCACACTCCTCTTAGTTTGGATGCCGAGCTGCTGCTGAGACCGTCTTTGAAGACGATGGGCTTGTCAAAGTAAGGTATATGTTGTTATGACATTTCAGGGTTTGCTCTAATGCCTTAAGGTCTGAGTGGGCGAGGGAGAAAAGTTTAAAATACTGTTACACTTTTTCGTCGCAGCTTAGACACTTTCATCAAAAACAACAATGTAAAGGATTTTTGTCATAGATTTTTTTAAATGTCCTATGCTTATAGGGGATGATTTGATTATCTTATTTAGGCCTCAACAATGACATTATTCCACAAAATCCCAAAATAGCCCCCCTAACTCAAAATTATTGGCCTTCTTAAGAGCTGTCCTTTTTTTGTGAGAAGAAGTGGAAACCGTTGTTGGTCAGTGAAACCTTCTCTCTGTTTACACAAAGTATAAGCGCTACAGATAAGGGTTCAGCGGCTGTAGGTTAGCTGATGCTCACAAAATAGCAGAATGTCTCCAAATACTGTCAAGATGCCAGTGAATGACTTAGCCAATTTTAGGACATCCTGGAAAGAGTATTCATACTGGAAGCATGTCCTTTGGTTCGATGAGCTAAAACTACATCTCTTTGGGCATAGAGACACTTTTGAGTTGCCCTGATGTGATGACAGGGTCAGCTAAGACAAAGACTGCTCATCAGGCTCCCTTTAAGCACTTGGTTACATAAACATATAAGAGGTCTTGTAAGGTTGCATTTTGGAGAGTTGTGAAGAAACACAACCTAGATGATATAGACAATATATAAATGATAAATAAGCTTTTTGGAAAAATGGTTAACATTGGATATGGCATCTGATTTTGAGGTTTTTGTTAGTGGTAAAGAGCCATTTCTTAGTTCTTTAATGAGTCTGAGCTGCATGTTAGCACAGAAACATAACATAAGGCACAAACAATTATTTGGCACTTGTCTATCTGGGCTTTTTCAACAGTCTTAGTCAGTCATTATAAGCCACTTGCAACCTATGGACGCTGGCTTTTTTGTAGATCCACCATAGGGGTGCCATATACAGAGAGGTGCAATATGATTTAAACAAGTTCAGTTTAACTTAATTAGAGCACACACCAAACCTTGGTGACAAATATTAGCTTGTACATATAACATACGGCACTGACGGTAAATGTCCTCATCATCTGACAGGCGGTCTGTCAACACATGACCAAGATATCTAACTTCATTAGAGACACTCAGTACAATTCCAGACATTTAATTCAATTTAAAACCCTGTTTGTGATTTGTGAAACCTGTGCTCTAGTTTTGAAAACATGACTGGGATTTTTCATTTTCCAGAAATAGTATTCTAAAATCTCATCTAAGCTTGTTCATGTGAACCCAATACTGTGTATTGTCTCTTCTTTTCAACTGGATATGTTGCTAAACCCTTACCATATAGGGTAAACTGTATTAAAATGGATAACTAAAATATTAATTATATAAGGTATAGTTAAAAAGGTATTAAAATACAAATATAAAATCTTCACCAATTAAACATTAATTTGTCTATCATAGTGCAGATCTTAAATGTTGGAACAGAAAAGTTTTCTCTGTACTTGCTCTTGTCGGTTCATGTAATTATGCCCATTATCCCCCTCAATCACTAATTTCTTCTTACCCTTAATAACTGTCACCGTTCCTCCATTCTTCTATCACCGGCCTCCTCAATCCGTCCCTCACTCACTCCAGAAAGCTGCCTGGTTACGGTGCACAGCAGTGCCACCGCATGCTGACACAAGCCTAATTAATACCCCAGCAATCATTTTTGGTTTAAAAATATGTCCAAACAATGTCCAAGCTGTCAAAAGGCGCCTATGATGAAACTTGGGAATATGTGGTCTAAAAGTGGATGCTTGATGTTTAATAGAATAAAGTTGGCTAATAAGTTTTTTAAAGTCCAAATGTAGACGTCTTGTGTGGCGGTGACTGGCAGATAAATAAAAGAAAATCCTGTTGTGATAAGCGGGAATTGAGCAAAATACCTGTTAGTTGAAAGCATACTATCTTAACCAAATGAGCGACACTGCTGCATGACTTAAAATGCACAACTAATCCACAAGTTACCTTCCGTGTGCTTCAGTGATTTTTTTTACTGACATTGTTTCATTTACACTGAATCAAATGAAGCAGATGTTGTACTTCTGTTTAGGCTTTCAGGCATTTTTACATGATTTACAGACTTTTTTCCTTTTTTTGCCTTCTGCGTGGGATATACAAATCAACGTACAAGGGCAAAATTGCTTCATCTAAATGTGGGCTGAACTAAATCAAGGCTACGTATAAACCCTGACTCCTATCTAACTAATTTCTGTGTGTGGCTCTCAACATTAAAATCAGATCTATTATTGATTATATCTTTGAGTCAGGTTAGCCTTTTTTGTTAAAAGTTTGACTTTGATGTGTTTTTCTGTTTTTAAAGGCCTACTACTCCTGTAACTTAGATGTAAATGTCTTTGCATGGGAATCAAGGATATTATTTTTCAAATACAATAAGATTGTATGCATTTTACCTAGACTATGATGGATTTACTGTTAATAAAATGAAAGTGTGAATAGTAAAATATTAAAACCATTGCCCCAGTGCTGCTTGTTGGTCAGCAACAAAGAAACCCACACATAGGCCCATAGAAACGTACACAGCACTGAAGCGCAAATGAAGTAAAGACTTATTATCAGTGCTGGGATATAGCCTTTTGACAGACCAGCTCTGAAATCCTCTCTAGAGAACTGCAATCAATAGGAGTCTGGTAATGAAATACTCAGACTGAAAAAAGCAAAAACATCTTTCTTTAGCTGAAATTGTAGTAGTAGGTGTCAAGGAACTTTAAAATCATATTCTTTTGTTTTTGCATCCTTGGCAAGGTATTTCCACTCACTAACTTATTTGGTGCTCGCTTCTTCCCCTTCTCTTCCAGACCACCTCCATCAGACCCTGGGCCTAAAGCAGGAATGCAGAGCACCCACGGGACGGGCGACAGGTTGGCCTCCCACGATGCCAGTCAACATGCTGCGCCTCCAGGAGGCCAGGGCCAGGGACATGTGGCCAGAAAGAATCTGCAGGTTGACTTGGGTGCCGGCAGAACTGGAAGGTCCCCTTCTGTGTCCCCAGACCGTGGAAGCGTCCCAACCTCCCCTTATTCTGTGCCTCAAATTGCTCCGATGCCCAGCAGCAAACTTTGTCCGGTCTGCAAAACCACCGACCTTATGGGCACTGGAGACGACAAGCCCAACTCCAACACCTGCACTCAGTGTCGCTCCATGGTGTGCACCCAGTGTGGCTTCAACCCCAACCCTCACCTCACAGAGGTAGGCAGTATCCATTTATAGGATTTTTCTTTTCCCTTTTTAAGCTTGTTTTATTGTTGTTTGTGGTTTTTGTTTTTTACATAGAATATATTATTACTTTTTGCTAGAAGTTAAAGCTAGTTTAATTAGAAATAGGCTGCGTGGAGTTATTACTGGAGCAGCTCTCCTTGTGGTATTAGATGCGTGCCTACACTTAGCCAGCTCAAGACACCCAAAGAATAACACTTACAATAAAACAGATAACGTCACCATGGCGACACATTCTTTCTACTGATATCGCATCAGGAGACACGATCCCCTTTAGGGGTGTGTCTAGGTTAGAAAAGGACATGCGGCCATGACTCGAGTTTCTTCTTCCTCGGGACGTCACCCGCGTTGTTTCGTTGTAAGAGAATCAGCGGCGAAACTTGTAATCATTTCTCTGCCATATTTAGATAAAAGTGCTGATGTCTAATTCTGAATTTGCGTCATCCTTAGAGGGTGTTTTATTTTGGTGAGCCACTTATAGGAAATAATCAAACTGATTAATTGCATTACATGACATTCTTCAGGGTAGTTGTACATTTAAAATGCTTTAAAATAGAATGATCTGACAACCTTTGAGTTTTTAAAATAACATTTTGCCGTTCTTTTTGCAGTTTGTTAAAAACACCTTTATTCCAGCATGGTATGCTTTTTAAAGGTTTTATCGGACAGTTCAAACTGCATATTAACATGATATTAAATGTATGAGAGTATTGAACCAAGGTGCGCTTTGTTTTAATTTTCATTCTGTGGAAAGATTTTTCTAACCAACGACATGATGTTCAGTTTTGATGATGACTATTGTTGCTGAGTTGGCTTTGACTGCTTCACAGTCTGTGATGCACCAGCTGAACTAGAGGGGACGTGTGAGATCAGAGTTACATGCTGGCTGAGAGCTCTGAACCTTTTGTTCTAGCAGCAATTTGCCTTGATTTCTTAGCTCTGTTGGAAATAATGTGCAAGTCTTGAAACGGGTTCACGTACAGAAACCAGGAAATAACAGAATTCGAGATAAACAAGGCAAGCGTTGTTTAATCAGGTTATATTAATTAATAAAGGTAATAGAAAAGATTATTTTTGTGTTTAGCACGCTCCCCATTTAAATATGGTCAGAAATCGTTGAAATAGATTCAATTTTTATTGCTGTAGCAGAATCTCATACAAATAATATACTGCAATTCTCTAACAGTGAGAGTCACATTTTTATGTACCTCCCTTATTATCACCATTACTGTGTTGGGCAGCAAGATAAACTGCATCCTCGCTCAGGCTTCTTTGTCACGGTTTTAGTCATTTTAAACTTTTTAATTATTATGACTACTGTAGATATGGGTACATTTAGGGAAGTAGATATTTTGGTAGCTATAGGCTGATGTCAAAGTGCTTCTTATCTTACTATATATTTTGCTGTATCTAAAAACTAATTTCATTAGGATAAATGTGCAAAAGTGCATTTTTGTTAAAATCACTATATCATGGAGATAAAGTCTGTGAATTATGTGTCATGTACACGAGTAAAATTGACAATGTAAGGTACTTTTGTCTTAAAAGCCTTTCTTTTTCTTTTTTTTCTCCATGCTAAACAATTACCTGACCATCTTAAGATGATAGTTCAACTCTCTATACAGTCTTTGAGAGGTTCCAAGTAGTCATAAAATTAGTAGCTAAATTATTCACAAAAAAGGCCCCAGACCCGGATCTAGGCCATCTGACCTTTCCACCACTCAGCATTCGCCATGCCCAGATAAGTGAATCATCATCAGTGCAGACAGAGCTGCTGCATATTGTAGCATTGGATCAAGTAATGATGTTACGGGATCATTGCTGCAATAGTTCTCATCAAACATAATCTGAAGGCACAGATCCAGTTTATTTACATAAATATATAAAAACTTATTTGAATCATGGAGAACATTCAAATTCAGTCATTTAGATGCGATCCAAACAAACAGTGCAGTCTTTTATATGTCTTTTATAATCTCGTTTGGAACAGATACCCAGGTTGCTGCATTGGGTGATTTAATTCGGAGTAGGATAGCATTTCATTGTAGAGATATTATGAAGATCAACAAACATCTTGATAAATTGTATAGTGCACCAACAGAATCTGGAGACCCGATTATTCAGCCAAAACAGATAATTAACGTTTTAAAAGGTTTATTAATAATTAACTGGTGTTGCTGGAACAGGAACTGACTGGAGCACACACTGGAACCACTGTGGAGAAAAGAGCAGGGTTAGTGGCAGAGAACAACTCAGTGGAAGTGATAGTGCATGAATTAAAGCCACTAGCCTTTTCAGATGCCAGGAGGTTGCATTGGCTCTGATGATTGATCCCAGTGGCTCTGTCTGGGTGATTCGGATCACAGACTGACTGATAGTTAGTTTGCAGGGTAAAGGCTGCCAGGGAAAACGTTGTCAGTTCTGGTGTCTCACACAGTGAGTCAGTCCTAGGCATAGGTTTCCAGAAGGGCGAGGCAAGTGGCGAATCCGGTACCTAGGCGAGATAATCGGTAACGGGGGGCACACTCCGAACAGAGGTTTCCAAACAGGGGCAGAATTGGGGAACAGGTCCGAGGTCCAGGCTTGGGTCATTCACAAGAAGCAGGAGAATCCAGGCAAGGGCAGAGGCAGGCAGGCTTGGTCGAGATGCAAGGCAGGAAGTCAATGTCTAGAAAGCAGAAGCCAACGGGAGACTCGACATGCAGGAGAACTAACAGGAACGAGACAGGTCAAGATCAGGAAGGCAAACAAGAAATGTTGGATGGTCTACTCACACGAAGGCTTTCAAGAATCTGGCAGTTACACACTGGGAAAGCCTGGAATATATAGTGCTCCTCCCAGGTGCAGCGATTCCAATTAATTGGAGCCACTGCATGTGTAACTGCTCTGACCTTGATTACCTGTGCAGCACAGGAAGCAGGAGAATGGCGTAATGTCAAGGAGACTGCAAACAGGGTCTTTTCAGACTACCTAAGATAAATGTCTCTCCTCTGCACATGATATTTATAACCCTGGGAAACAAAGAAGTCTTGAATTCCAATAATACAATTAAATAATGCAAAGTATGAGTTGATTTTAAATACATTGATAAATTGTTAGAGATGATGCTAATCTTGGCATCGGTAATTTTGTACAAAACAATTAGCTCTCTGGGCCGGGGCCGGGGGTCGGACACAAGCAGTCGTATAGTCGATTTGGGGTGACATCCCCTTTGGTCAGTGTTGGATGCGAGTGTTATGTGGGAATGTGTGTACAGCGTCTTTTTTTTTTTTTTTTTTTTTTTTTTTTTTTTTTTTTTTAATCTGTGTGTGGTGAGTGGGGCACAAGGGAGGGATGGTGTGAATGAGTTTTCCTTTTTTTTTTTTTTTCCAGGTATGGGTGTGGTCCGCTCCCTCTCCCAAAAACATCTCAAGTCTCCGCTAGGTGCGGAGCCCATCCCCCCACGTCCTGCCCTCCTCCACTTCGTTGGCGGGCGCCTTGGCCCTCTGGCGCGTTGGTTGGCTTCGGGTTTGGGGCGGGTTCCCGGGTGGGCGCCGGCCCACTCCCGGCGGCCTCTTCACGGGGCCTGGCCCCCCGGGGGGCGGCCGGGGCCCCCGTCGCGGGGGCGGGGCGCCCCTGGGGCCTCTGGCCCCCGGGGCCCATGGCCGGGACCACTCCAGCGGGGCTGGCTGCCGGCGGAGCCCACGGGCTCGTCCCCGCGGCTCTTGAGGGCGTCGGCATTGCGGTGGCTGGGGGATTTCCTCGGGGTCGTCTCTGCTCCTTCTTTGGGGGGGGGGGGGGGGGGGTTGCAGATATCCTGTGTCGGCCCCTCCTGGGCGACCTGCTTTAGGGGCCCCTTTGGGAGTCCGGGGTTATGGGTCCCCTGACTCCTGCCTCTGTGCTCGGGGAAGGCGGGCCTTTGGTTCTCCACAACCACTATCAAGCTATTTCCTTTTGGAAAATTTTCACCTAAACTAGTGCACTCTCACAAACTCCCACAGGTGCTGGGTCCCAGGTATCAAGTGTTCACTTATATACAGTAATCTTATAATTTATTTATTTATATTCTTTCACTTTCTTTTTTCAAGTATCACATTACACATATCAGCTTACATAATAATATATATGATTTAGCAATGGCATCTAGGTGTTATTCGGTTGTATTTGTTGCTTTATGTCTGTTGGTTGTGCTGTTCTTTTTGCATCTCTCTTTCCAGGTGACGGAGCAGACGGAGAAGGTTTTATCATTCTCTCCCTTTTATCTCCTCTTTCTTTCACCTCTACTCTTTTTTTTTTCTTTTCTTTCTCTTTCACTTCTTGTTCTTCCTTTACTCTCCCATTGTCATGTCCATATAATTTGAAATTCTCCTTGCAGGAATCACAATAAAGCTATTTACAAGCATAAATCAAGTGGAGCACTATGGCGAAAGCTGTTCGCTCCACTTGTAAAAGCAAAATCTGTTGAGCTCTATCTGGCATTGAGACATCAATTCCTATTGCCACATTGCTAGACAGGACACTGGGAAAAAAAACAACAACAACAAAAAAACAACAACAACAGTTAGCTCTTAATTTGGGACTTTCGCGACACCGAGTAAATTTACTCAAATTAAAGGAACTATACCTGATTCTGCATAAATTCGAACCATGAGTGAGGAGAATAGTTTAATTTGAACCGCAAGCTCCACTCCCAAATGTTTTTTCCCAATGAGAAACCCTTGTGATGCACTAGACTAAATATGCGCCTCAAGCTTGTGCACAATCCTTTGGGGGAAACAAGGCTTCATCGAGGGACTTTTCTTCGTTTTAATTTGTCATAAATGGCTACTTCTAAGGTATTATATTTTCTTATGTGAATGGTCAAAACTTACATGCAGGCCGTGCTGTTCTGTTTACACACCCTGTTGTGCAAACGCTGGAGGAGCTGCTGCTTAGCAACGGTCCTGCACCTCGTTGTGCCATCGCCAGAGAAAGTCGTCCTGGGTTGTCCCCAGTTTGCCGCTTATTTCTTCTAAAACAAAAGCTTGGACTCGCTCAATCGTACAGTTAGTCAATTCTTATTATCAAATTGCATCTTTTAACTCATAATATGTTGTGTAAAACGCATTTGTCTTAACCAGACAAAAAAATAATTCAGGCTTAGTTCCTTTAAAGGCTGGATATTTTTTACATTGTGAGATTATACTTTAGCAATTACATACAGGCCCTGTAGAAGTACCAAGCTAAAGATTTCAGCCTGAAATCTGAAAGAAAACTATAGGGAGATGTCTCTAAATAACCCAAAAGAACTGCCAAGATGTCTGTATATGACTTGGCCAAGTAGCCAAGAGACTGTAGCCTTAATTAGATATCCAGCACAGGAACTGACTGCTATGTTGTTAACCAAAAAAAACTCCATGTTTTTAGGTGAAACACCTTCAAGGCTCAACAAAGTATCCTAAGTGTGGCACTTGGGATTCTAATAACCTATCTGTAGTATTTAGCTATGGCAGTGTAGCTACTGTAGCTTTACTTGTACTACCAGAGCAGGGAGCCTGGACCAAATAATACGTTTTTAGATTTGTATGAGCCTGAGGTGAGTAACAACAGAGCTCACAAACACAGGATGAAGAAAAATATTAAAGATTGGCAACAATAGTAAAGAGTTGGATACAAAATAGCATGCTTTAATGAACAAAATAAAATAGACACCTTGTCAAATTTGAAGGAGCATAGTGTAAGCTTCTGAGTTTATATAGAATTTTGCCCCTTCAGGTGGCAAGTTGAAAAAAAACACCAGTGTTGTGCACACATGAGAGAAGAGGAAAAACATCTGCTGCTGCGACTGCACAGGTCTTTTGTTTAGAGGGGCGATGTCTTCTGAGGTAAGAAAGTTATGTTGAAGTTAGCCCATCTCGCTAATGAATTGATTACGGCGAAGACTGAACAAACTAGCCAGGTGAACAAAAGTGCACAGCACGTCACACCCACATGCACGCCCGGAGAATACAATTGTAAGGGCATGTATGTGAAAAAAAACAAAACTTTAAACTTGCTCAATGCCGCTTTAAGTCCTTTTCCATCCTATTCAATGTGTCCTTTTCCATCCTATTCAATGAGTTTGCAATCAGCCGGGTTGCAGAATACTGGTTAAATTTGGGTGGCTCGCCATCCAGTATAGGAAAGAAGGTCCTTTCTTCAAGATGAAGGTTATTCAGACCCGTCCAAAAATCCCGATCAATGGAAGGCAACACAACATGTGCTAGCAGAGCTACGAGGTTCCCCAGCTTCAGGGCTCACAGCTTTCATAGTCATTTCAATATCAATATCCAGATATTTCAAAGTAGAAAGTGGGGATGCCTCTTTAGCCAACAACCACTGGCATAGGATTCTCTCTGTCAGTGTCTGAGAGTATTTGAGCAGCGTGACGGAAGTACCCAGCACTCTTGACATTGACGTTTACCCTTATTGACAGATATGATACCACACTACACAGCTATTTGTTGCTAAGTTTATCATTAAAAACACCATAAAACATAGACTGCTCCTTTTTATTACTTTTTATCACTCCTTTTAACATTCATGAGCTTATTTCCATGCTTTTTGTCCATATCTATTTCCATTGTGAAATTAGTAACTTAATATTTAAATGTTTTTGACTATATTTTTAAACCTGGGTTACATAAGGACAACCTGGAAAAGCTTATTTATTTTAACACTTTATTAGTCTTTATCACAGTTGCCAATAAAAGGGAGCTGTATGTCCATCCTCTATACAAGCCTGATAGTTTTCTTTAGGAACACTTAACACTACTTTTGTGAGGACAACTCAACATATATTCCCCCTCATTAACAATCAATTAAGTCCATCTAAACATTTATTTCAATGAACAGGTTGCTGAGAAAACCCTTTGCCTTGATCCTAAAATAAATCACTTTCCTAATCTGAATTAGGCCATGCCTCAGTGTTACTGTGAATCAAGTGTGGCTGTGTCATCTGTCACAAAGTTTCACGTCAACTTCAATGAGTCATGTGGCAGAACTGCAACAATGCAGCATTTGTTAAGCTGGCCTGCTGGCCACGAGAGCTGCCGCAGGCTTAATACGTACCAAGTTATCGAAAGTAAATTATTATTTTTTCGAGCAAACGTAGCGTTGATGTAAACATAATGGGTAATGGCTGTATTTAGGCTTGAATGCCTTCATGCATGAGTGTAGCATAACTCGGCAGGCGGCCATTGTTAGAGGAAAAGAAAAGAAAGGCGAATGAAATGGAAGGACGAGAAGGAAAAAAAATACACATGGACCAAAGCGGAGACGGAGAGCGAAGAAAAGATTGTGGCAGGGAGTGAATGAGAGCGAGGGAGTAAAAAGAACAGCGGAGGTGGGTACTTTTCAGCTTAGCCTCGGTGAGCTGGACAGATGCTGACAGGAAGAGAGACATTGAGGGAAAGCACTCGGCCTCTGGAGACCTGAAGATTTACCCTCATAACCTAGTTAACATGGACTGGGCTTCGGCTTCACTGCAGCCCATCTAAAATACGCCTTATCGCTTAGAAGGGAAATTGATTATGGGCAGATCAAGGTGATGATGATATCAGGGATAATGACGACTGGAACTGTGACTGTACTTATGGCGGCTGGCCTAGATAGCCATGCTGAAAAGGTCATCCGGAGCAGGCATGCAAATCCTCTTGATCCCAAATATTTAGGATTTAGTTGTTCAAGGTCATAAAGAACTTTTTAATAGTTTTCCCTGATAGTAATAACATGCATATGCTCTCTGGACTTTCAAGGACATCTGTGACATTTACTCATGCTGGGATTACTCACTTGTTGACATGTTTAGTCAGAGAACATGCCTTGCATTGTAAGAGTTATTTTTCTGTTACCAAATACTTTGAGTAGAGATTTCTTGTTTTTTTGTGCTGTGTCAAAGGCAACCCTAACCCTAAAATCTACTTTTGAACTGATGATTTCATATATTAAGGGACAAAACCTGTCCAAATCTGACTTGCCCTATGGAAAAAAGTAGTCATCTCCCATGTCCATGTGCATGAAATGTTTTATTAACCACATTTCTTGGAAAGCTGAGTTCATTTTTGGTGGCGACATGCAGCCCTGATAACTGAAAGGTCTTCAGAATCAAGAAATAACTTGAAAACAACCATTCTGACAACATGAAGAAGGATAACAGATCTCAAAAAACAACATATCGTGTCCCCATCTAAATACACTCGATAAAATGTAGTTGGAAGCCCTATTTAAAGACAGAATTATTCATACCCTTGGCATTAAAAGAAGTCAAGAAGTTTGTTTCTGATAGGAAATGAGGCAGAAATCTGTCAAAAGATAACTAAACAATCTAGCAGTGTTTACCTGCTTTATTTACATTTAATAGAAAATGACATGTTGAAAAAAAAAATATTCTACTCTCAATAATTAATTGAAAATTAATATTAGCACAACAGCAATCAAACCCTTCTTATAAATACCGATTAGCTTTTTGCATGTTTCCCCTGGTATCCGGATGATTTTATCGTTGGTGATGAGCTCATCACCCAAATCTTTAGCCCTCTCCACAGATTCTCACACAGATTCAATTCAATTCAATTCAATTTTATTTATATAGCGCCAAATCATGAAACATGTCATCTCAAGGCACTTTACAAAATCAAGTTCAATCATATTATACAGATTGGGTCAGATTATACAGATTGGTCAAAATGTCCTATATAAGGAAACCAGTTGATTGCATCAAAGTCCCGACAAGCAGCATTCACTCCTGGGGAACCGTAGAGCCACAGGGAGAGTCGTCTGCATTGTACATGGCTTTGCTGCAATCCCTCATACTGAGCAAGCATGAAGCGACAGTGGGAAGAAAAACCACCCATTAACGGGAAAAAAAAACCTCCGGCAGAACCGGGCTCAGTATGAACGGTCATCTGCCTCGACCGACTGGGGTTACAGAAGACAGAGCAGAGACACAACAAGAGAGACAAAAAAGCACAGAAGCACACATTGATCTAGTAATCTGTTCTACATTAGATGGTAGTAACGGGTGAGCCGTCTTCTCTGGATGATGTCAAAGTTAACAGAACGCCAGACCAGGTGTACCTACTATGAAGAAAAAGAGAGAGAGCAAAAAGTTAAAAGCTGAAATGACGACAGTCATTTCAATGTAATACAATGCAAAACTGGAGAACCGTAGAATGAAGAACAGTAGAAATCAGTAGAGTGAGAAAATTAGACCCTGATGTCCTCCAGTAGCCTAAGCCTATAGCAGCATAACTATAGAGGTAGCTCAGGGTAACATGAGCCACTCTAACTTTTCAGGCCGGGATCTCAGGCTGGGCCACCATTAAATGTAAATATAACTTCAGTCAGAAGAAACGCTACTAGTAAAATCATGACTAGATAGAGTTGATACTAGATCTGAGCTGTTTGCATAAAAAAGGAAATATCAGAAAATGGGTAGTATACTGGTGTGATGATACCATTGCAGCCTTGTAGGAAAGATGTGACCCTCTGCTATGCAGTCCTTTCTGTTAAACACTGAAACACAACATTCAGTTTAATTAAAGACTTCAAATAAGCAGAACTCAATTCTCATCAACTTGTTGTTTATACTCATTTTAAATAAGTGCTGTAAACTGTTGCTTGCTAACTTATAATATTTAAATTGAGTCCATACATAAAAATAAGCATTTGAGGTGGAGAGTTGTGCAGATCAGATTAACCTTATTTGTTGATTTTTTTGGCCATGGGTTTGGCCAGACACAACCAAGAGTGAGGTTGCTGTTGCGATTAATGGGATGTATTCAATGTTACAGAATACAGGATTTCCTAAGAAGTTGAACACTGAGATCTGCTGGTTGTTGATTGTTAAGATATCAACTGGGTCAAGTGGAACGAACCGGGTGCAGTGGCTTAACATGATGAATCATAGCTTGGGATCCAGACGGGTTGCTCCCTGCAAGCAGATGCGTTCTAAAGGCTGATTTTCCAAAAAGAGCTTAAGTCTACTCAAAATTATTAAGTTCATACAGTTGTGCAAACTTTATGTGTACAATTTACACATACTAAAAAATTTTAAGTTCACATTTTGTTTTGAGGCAATGACTTTTTTTAAAAAGGAAAGTCAACTTAAAACATTTTACATTACAGTTGTACTGTGAAATTAACACGTTTCTTCCAAAAGCATACAGCTTAGGTTATTCTCAACTGTGCAAGTAAATATGCATTATTGTTTTTCTCATTCTGTTTCGTCCCTACTGTATAACAACTTAGGTAAAGTAATTATTTTTTACCAAAAACACACATATTTTTCCCCTAACCCCCTATTAAGCATAAATATTTTATTTATGGTTTTAAAAATATTTATATATCCCCTTTTCAATGAAAGCACAATAAAACTACACTTTTTTATGTAGTTGCATGGGAGATGCGAGATGAATGTTCTCGAAATATAAGTTGGTGTGGTGTCAAGCAACTTAACGACTGTAATGCAGCTCAGATGTAAACAGCGAGCAACAAATGGACGTCATATGTCACAGTGTGTTACAGGGCTGTCAGTCAGGCTGAAAGGAAGTTTTATTTACAGATTTAGTCTGACAATTGAGACCTGCAAGCAATCATGCAGTTGACTTCTGTTCACACGTGATAATCTTCTGCAGGAGATAACTTGTAAATGAAATGAATATGCTCAGTGTTTTTTTTAAAGTAGTTGCAAAGAAGTTATAAAGAACATCATTTTTGGAGTGCAGGAAGCTAGAGATTTGGAAAGGCTAGGCCGACTGAAGACAGGCTTCAAACAACAGAGAACATGAGCACAGAGGGAGAGATTGTGAAAATACCACAGACACTCCCCAGACGCTGCTCTCCCACCATCATACAGGAGAACATCTGCTTTATAATTGGTCCAATTTCTATTTATAGAGCCTACCCTCCTTCTGTCTGCGGCAATGGCCCGGTCCTGAGAAGCCACAGCTGAAAGGAGAGAGCAGTGTGAAAAAGCTGTGTGGCAGCAGGAGGAGACAGAAAAGGAGAGAAAACCATCATCATAAATTAACCATAATGGCAGCGGTGTTTATAACACAGCAGAGCAACTCTACAGCGATTCAGCACCTGGGAAAAATAGAGAACACAAAGTGTGCAAACAAATAAGACGACTAATTTTTGCACAGGGCCAGTTGCTTGTCCTTAATGGGGATGATATCACTCACAAAACACATGAATGCAAAAATAAAATATAAAAAAATAAACAGAATAAATTATGATAGTTCAGTTTTGAACATTTTTTTAATCCCTTTTACACCCAACAATCCAACAAGCTGAGGCTTGGTTTTAACAAACACATAGGCCCACTGGTTCTCCTTTCCTGCACAAAATAGTTCAAATAGGTAGCAGAAGTATTCAAACATGCCACATTTAGCAAGCAAAGCTTAAACAATGATTTAATTTAGGACTACTGGAATGTCGTGCCAGCACCGCCTCTACAATGTGTTAGACACAAAATATGAATAAAGATTATCCATGTCTTTAATTACTCCCTTCTTTGAGCAGAAACTGCACGTCCAGAACCAGCTTTTCTAGTTTAAAAGTTATTACTAACAAAACAAGGGTCAGAAATGTCTGTTGTGAGACCACAGAACAATCACAAAATACAGCCCTTTCACATCTGTTCACACCCTTGTATGTTAAATATGTATAAAGCCATACAAAAAAATCTTTCACTGTAGTAGAAATCCAACATTTAGTCTGAGTAATCCTATTCAGTAAAAAAAAAGTAAATGCTTTGTTAAAATTATTAAAAAAAATTGTAATCTGTGCAAAACCAATGTAACCACAACATTTCCTAAAATGTATACTTTATTTTTTCACGTTGATTAGAGTGTTTAGGAACTTTTAATTGATACCATTACCTTATGTTTCTCTGCTGTAAAAATATGATGTGACACTTCCAGCCATTTCTTTCGGCCACTCCTCAAAAATGTGAAAAAGCAAAAGAACATGCCACCAAAGTAATGAGTGTTCACTCTAAAAAAACTTGACCATATCTACGGTCAGAGCAATAATTCAAATACGTTTCAAATAACTGGAACTGTGACAAATGAGGCCGGATCCAAGATCCGGATCCAAGATGTCACCATTTACAGGGATCCATAAGAAAGGTAAAAAGAAAGAAGAAAGAAATCTCTAGAGTTCACTGGTAGAGAACTGCAGTCAATCGTTTACTGTGCGTTTATCCTACTGCAATAAAGCAATAATTTATTATAAGGCTTTTTACCCATTTTTATTTTGCGTACCAATAAATGTGGTGGGTACTTCAGCACTCACGCTGCCCCTTGCTTTTACCGATAGCAACCCTAAGCCATTTTTTACCTCTTGTCTTTAAACAGCCAAAATTCAGATGATATAACCTTGAGGTGGTCTGATATGATCACACAATATAAAAGTTAAGCTCAACAGCTGCTCTGTGAGCTCAGCTTTATCAACCTTTAAAATGATCAGTGATGAAGTTAGAGGGCATGCAATGTCTCTTTTAACCCCCTTACACACATCCATTTCTGTACAGCTCCCAGGCACAGTTCTCTTTGCCACCTATTGAAGAGAACCAAGGCAGATAAAGTCATATTGTGATGAAAGTGGGAGGCAGCACTTTGCTTGGATTTAAGGCTGCAAATGTCAGAATAGTTTGTCTGGAGCAAGGCTGAAACTGAGGTAGCACAGGCATGGTGAAGACATGTCAGACTTACTGCACATTAAGATGGTAAAAAGAGCTATAACATGTCTCCTCATGCAGGATGAATCATAGTGATGAGCTGAAAAAATATATCACTGCAATTCCCCTGTAGATTTTCATAGGATTTTACCACCTTTTTGGGTATAATTTATGGTTACAAACCCTGAAATTTGAAGGTTTAATGTTTTTTTCTTGATTAATCAATCATTCTTAGAAATGTAAAATAAGGGGAGCAGATACGGAATAGTCAAAGATGCTTTATGTCATATTGCATCTCCAAAAGAGTTGGAGGGACATGCAGAGTAATTATTAGTTGTCAGTGTTTAACACGCATCAGACAGTCACAGTGATCTCTGCTTTTCAAATGCAGATGCAGGAACTCTTGCAGAAAATAAATGCCAGCCATCTTAAAATACTTTAACAATCCTATCAATTTTAAGTCAGTGTTTAGCATTGATATTTTATTCTTACATGTTGTCATATTTAGGCGTCGATACAATTTACTTGTTGACTTGCTTCTAAACCAAACAGGTGTGACGGTAGCTTGGTCTCTGTCTCCAGAAGACAATTGCCTTGCCCATGCGGGCAGCTACCTATTTCAGTCGTGTCAAATTTAGAGTAAAGGCGTTTTAAGTTAAACTTACTGCAGGGTGAACAGTGACACTGTTATCCAGGCATCTTCCAGGTAATTGTCTTGATCCTTGGCAGGTCATGGGCTGTTCTTAAACATTCTCACCTACTTCCTTTCTTTAGAGGTTGACAATTTGGATCAACAAAACCGTGACACAACTGAGCGCTCCATTAGGACAACAATCAAAACATACATTAAAAAACATTATCAGAATGGATAAAGCAGGCTAACAATAAACCTTTGAAATACCCCCAGCCTCAATACTATTGATAATGTATGCACTGTTCCATAAAGACTGGTCCATGCCGTGAGACCAACCAATTTATAATGGACTCTACTATTTATCATGTAAAAAGTGGTAAAACTATTCAACCGGGCAATTATGCCAGGACCTTCTGGATGTGTGCAGCCAGTGCTGGTTTTCAAAATGAATTGCTTTTGTAAAGTTGTATAATAATTATATTCTGGTCTGAAAATTTTAATTGTTCATATGCGTAAAAAAAAGACAAATATCAACATGTCACTCACGCACATGATAAGTGTATGTAAACTTCTGAACTATTTCTTCACTTATCTCTAAAAGGAAAAGTGAGTTGAATTTTTAAATATATTTTCTTCTGTCTTGTCCTGTTTTTGTTTGGGAAATACACAATAATTTGGAGATGATCAGCTTTAAGTAGCCAGTGACCATCCAATGATGAGTTGAGACTCTGAAATCTATCATCTGAAAAGGCAGCAGCAAAGTATAAAACTGTCTCTCAAAGATGTTTGATTACGTACAAACATTTAAATATGTTTTGCTAAAAGTACTTAAAGTGCTTGGATATTTTTCAGTTTGAGGAAGAGAAAGCTTTTTTGTAGTGCTTAGCTTCCCTCAACTATAATAATTGATCCCTGATCTTTTCCAACTGAAATTAGGCCGACTGCTTTATACCACTGCAGAAAACCACAGAAAACATTCTACATTTTCAAAATCTCCCAAATAAGAAGAGAGTCTCCATTTAAGCCTCTGATTTTTATTTTAGATTACTGGCATTGTGCTTGCATTGGTTGGTGGTATCTTAAAAAAAAGAAGAAAAAAAACTTCTGGAAAACCGTTTCAAGATAAAATGACACGTTTGATGCATCAGGTTTAAAAGAGGTAAAATATTATGAAACATAATATTTTGTATGATTTGAAATAAAAAAAATTAAATCAGAGATTTAAGTTAAACATTTTTTATTTTAAATGTAATCGTCCCTACATTTTGACGCCTTGGTTACAGATTGCCACACTGCAAGGTCTGATCGTATATCTATATTTAACCGAATAGTGGTTATGATGCCTGAATGTCCAGTGATTTCTGGGACATCATGCACTTTTTTAACTTTGTAGTTTACTACGGTGAGTATATACTGATCAGGTGGGTCCTGTTGTAGAAGCTCAGTCCCACTAATGTCCGAACATAATTATTGAAAGGACTCCATTTATATGGCACCTTTCTAAATATAAAGGCTTCTCAAAGCAAATTGGCATGTAGTAGTGGAGGAAGCTGGAACTGAACTCATAGCGTTCCAGTTGAAAGGCTACTACTCCCTCCACTGAGCCACAGTCACACCAGTAGGTGGAAACACTAGTGTCAGTGCAAGTTTTAGCAAAAAAATCTTTATTTTTGTCAATTATTTATTTTTTGTTATGCCTTTGGCCACAGCCTATGGCAAATACACAAGTTAACAGACACATAGGTTTAAAGCTCTGGGTGTAATCTCTCCAGGGGTTTATTTCACAAGTAATTTCACATCCAGGATATGATCCATAGACAATCTTGTTTCAAAAATGAAACTTTTCATTTGAGGCTTGAAGCCAACATGTTTTTATTGAAGTTAAACTAGGTTTCAGTTCTCTTCTGGTCCTAAAACTGACACAAAGGCAGCGGGGGTGTACAGAGCTTTCAGGTTTCTCAACAAGAGATGAAGGTCTTTTAACTAATTTTAATGCTGCCCAGGTTGTAATCCTGAGGCTCAAAATTGATTTTCTCAAGTTGCCACAGCAGCATTGACTTGGGAGAACAAGTTGTCCACAGTGTCATGAATACACACTTTGTTATTTTTTTGTAGGTGCATTTCAAGTAAACTTTATAGGTTGTAAACGTCCTGGGTATAGTATTGATCTTATTTCCAACTTCAACTTGTGATTACTTGTAAACTTTTAAAAACAGTGCTGTGTGGCTTAGACTGAGAGCTCCTCTTCTGGTACTTACAGTTTTAAAGTGACCACTATGTACTTATTTTTTAACAAATAAACATTCATAAAGGCTAATTATGAATGCCACCGGGCACAGCACAGTGGCAGCCCACTGCTCCCTAAGGGGATGGGTTAAATGCAGAGAACAACTTTCATTGGAATAGACAGTACATTGCAATGAGAATAAAGATTATTATTATTAATGAGATGTATTATTTTTTCCAAGGGAGCCAGTGTATGGTATCTAATGCTCTGAATTATTTATAATCCCCTGTAACTTGTCAATATGGGAAACTTCAGGTCAAGCATCACAACAATCCCATCTAATTTAAAATTGATCACAGACTTTATTTCAATTGTGTATCTCCGCGTTTTAAAACAAATATAGTTTTAGTTTGTGGTCAGTAAGTCATTAAATCTGACTTTAGAATAATATTCCTTGTATGTGCAAACCTACTTGGCGATTAAACTTGATTCTGATTCTGATTCTGATTTCTTCATAAGACTAGTTGCTGTTATTTTCAGAAAAATCTGCTAAAAAAAGAAGCTCTGAGATCAAAATCCATGTTACAAAAAAAACCCATTAAAGTATCAAGCTGCCACATTTTTAACTCCAAAAGCAAAGAGACCAAATCATATACTGATGTGTTTACTCCAAATAAGGTGGATTTAGATAGAGTAGAGGAAAACTTTCTTGGTAAGCCAGACTGATAATACTTAGCACTCTCCATTCTGCACATTGTATATCTGGGTCTGCTCCCATCAAATCAGTTCAAGAAAGGAGGGACACTCAGCAGAACTTTCCGATCTGATTGATGAAGCGACACCCAGTGCCCTCCCACAAAGTATGGTTTTAGCCAATCAAGGTAACTCGTGTCTCGCAAGGTTAGGAGCCAGTTGGTATACAAAACTCTTGCCAAATCTGGTACGTAAAAAGGCACAAACATCTTTGGCATCCAAAAATACACAAATGCTTCTTGCTGTTCTTCTTTCAAAGATGAAATTGTGGACTCTGACAAAACAGACGCGTCCTCCTGCGCTGCCATGTTTATTTTGGTTCAACTGTGGACTTCGGCTCCTCTTGCTTTAGTTACAATTATATGTCAACGTGATTGGCCGAGTCGTGCTTGGTCGCTTCTTGAATGGTTCAGGCGTGAGTGGGACAGGTTTTGATTCTCGTGAATTTTTTGTGAACGCACAAATATGGTGAGAATTCATCTTGCAGGCAAGGTTAAAGGAAAATCATAGAATTTATAAACACGGAAAGCTATTTTACAGATTTGAAACACAGTATGCTTATTCAGTCTAAAGTTCTCACTAACAACAATTAAAATACAAACTAATAACATATAAATCTATCTTTGTTCAGTGTGTTGAGTATTTTTGATAATTTTTTATTGGTTCAAAAAAAGCTGCAGCAATTTTTGTTTAATAAAAGATTACATGTTCTTTGGCTAATCTTTGTAGAGGTATTGTGGCCCTTGAATTTTCCCACCCAACCCCCTACCCCCTTCAATGTCACAAGAAAGCTGTACAGCTCAGCTGAAAAAACAATCTGGTAGAGAGAAACAGAACTTCCTGTTGGAGGACCCAGTAAGTAATTTAAGTAATTTCCCTCTGGGATTATTAAAGTATGTCTGATTCTGATTCTGATAATCATTTAGACAGGTGAAGGCCCTTAGTCAAGCGAGTTATCTGGTGCAAACAAAAAATATAAAATATGCAATAACCTGATCCGCACCCTTGATATACGTCGTTGAAAAACTTTTAAATTATACGTTAGGATTATATCTACTTGACTTGACACCTACCTTAAAAAAAGGTTCAGATGTTCTAGTTGGTATTTTCTGACCTTTTGCTCTTTTGCATCACCCAGCTACAGCCATAGTTTGCGGACATATTACCAAGGATCAAAGTGATCAGTCGGGAGATAGTTAACAAAATTCCGTAGCATTAAATATACCATGGCCTGTTAAAGATATTCATCAATAATTGGAGAAAATGTGTGACAGCACTGACAACGGATGCCTTTCCAAAATTAATGAAAAGACAAGATGGAAGCTGGTCGGAGAGGCTGCCAAGGGGCCGACAGCAACACTGAAGGAGCTGCAAGAATTTCTGCCAAATACTGGTTGTGTTCTCCATATGTCTGCTCTACGGGTCAAGGTTGCATGAAAAAATCATTATCTTCCATAAATAAAAAAAATATCAGGCCTCTCTAAAATCTACCCAAACATCATAGGATGTGTTATTTTGTGTCATGGTCTGATGAAGCAAAACTATTAGGTCAAAAGGTATGTTTGGAACAAAAAGAGACATAGTGCATTACAAAAAACCAACAACTCAGTACCAACAGTGAAACATGGTGGCGGCAACACAACCGTGTGGGGTTACTTTTCTTCTGATAAAACTAATAATTATTTTTCTGCCTCTCAGTGAGTTTGAACGTGCACACAAATCAAGAAAAAAAATCTCTTTACCAGAGGAATATTAAAGTTTTGGAGCGGTAGAGTCAGGGATCAGGACTAAATCTGTGGGGTTTGCTTGAAGAGGGCTTTGGGAAAGAGGTGTCCTCATAATCGTAGAGATTCAGAGAGCTTTTGCAAGATTGAGTGGGCAAATATTGATGAGTCAAGATGAGACATGTTGATTGACTCCTACACTACTTAGAGCCACTGTGTGACAGAATCAGGGAAGACAGAGCTGATATTTTTCTAATGGCTGTCTAATGTAGTTTCTGTAACATGAGAAAAAACTAAATGGTCAGGAAAGTTATGTGTCAAAATAAACAGAAAGTTTGGATAGAGGATGAACAAAAGTATCAATGCCATTTATTTGTAACATAAATCAGATTCTCTGGTGCATGTTAGGTTGTATTTTCTTTTCAATCTGAAATCTTCCTCCTATCTAATCCTTTCATAGGGGTTTTCCAGCACAATGCTTGTGGGTACAATTATTAACTGGAACCACGAGTTGACCAGTGGTGGGAACTAGGTCAGGGATCCAGGCACATAAAAGCTGATATTTGCATATACCAAAATATTTTGCAATGACAGCTGCCAGAAACTAAATCTGGGACACTGATTTAATTATTACTCCATAACTCGCTGCATTTAAAGTCCCAGCTTGTTATAATTACTTGAGCTTCTCTCTACAACAAGCAACAACAGAAAACAGCAGATTCTGTGAGAGCACAAAAGAAAACAATTTATGCTAACAAGGTCGATTATACTTGACAAGCTTCTTGGTTACTGCTAAAAAAGGCAAAGAATTTGAACACTAATTTACTTCAAATATTATGACAATTCTGATTACGACATTTATTCTTCCGTATGGCAGACATCTTTATTGTTATAAAGTGCAGTTTGTAAGTTTTGCAAGTGTTTCATTTGTTTTTGAGCAGCATAATAAGTTTAAAACATTTTTCCTGGAATATGATCACAACTCGTTTAATCTGGTGCTTGTCCTGTTTGCAGCTGCACAATAAAATATACCTTAAATTAACGTATTTGAATTAAATAAATTGAATGAACGTTTTGCAGCTTGGATATAAATCATCATTAATACATTAAATAATGTCTATTGTTCTGTGCCATTAACTCAACAATGATAGAACAATAAAAGGTGCCCAAGCATTGCAGCAAACCCTTTGCAGGGAGAAAAAAATCATTACAACAAACATGTGTTCACTTTAGTATGCCCAGATCCTGCAGTGTGTTTCAGCATTTCATGTTAGTCAGTATGCGCTACTCTCCTGCATCACATTAACGGTGTGGCTCCCTGCTGCGGCTAACACTGCACCCGCTCACCTGGTGAGAGGCTCTCAATAAGTGGAAAGAAAATAAATTCATCAGCCATTTCCCCCACATCCACTCAACATTTTGACTCTTCTCAGTTTGTTTAAATGGACTCCGTAAGCAGCTTCTGCCACATTCAGTAAACCCCCAGTGTTTTATTGAGTAGTTGTTTGTAGTGCTGGCTGTGTTTGAATCGAGTAGAGAGAGAGAGAGAGAGAGAGAGAGAGAGAGAGAGAGAGAGAGAGAGAGAGAGAGAGAGAGAGAGAGAGAGAGAGAGATATGCAGTGGAAGGAATTTCAGTGTATTTGCAAAGAATTAATAAACCACTACATCTTTAGCATCCAGATCCTGAAACCGCAGTCTGCTGATATGCCGTATGTACTGCAGGGTGTTACTGCACCTTCATATCTAGGTAGAGCTCCTTCCTTCATCAGGATCACATATAGCTTGTTTGCGATGCTTGGCATGTCTTATATGGCATGTACTTCATTACTTTCAACAGCATCCTGCAAATGCGTGAATGATAGCCCGTGGGAAAATAGCTGCATGTCAGAGCACAATATAAAAATGGTTGTTGTGATACTAAAATAGCCATCGGCACAAATAAGGTCCGGATAAATTCCCCACCTTGAGCAAAAATTCTGTGTTGCAAATCACATGATGTAACTGATTTCATTTAAAAAACAAAATGCTACTATTGATGCTCCCACTGATATGTAAATGACTTATTGCTAGAATATTGTGCATTTATTGTTATATTTATTTATAGCTACTTTGATGTGGAGAAGAGGAGCATGTGAGCACAAATTAGCGTAGCAACTTTTGTGGTGTTTAAAATCAACGCTACCAGCTAGAACAGCAGAGACCCAGCAGGATGCTTTAAAATCCAATCCAGTTTCAATTCAGTTCAGTTTATCTTTATATCTCAAATTCACAGCAAGTTGCATTACAATGCAAACAGGTTCTATTCATACCCAATTTTAAAGAATTAACTTCTGCCCACATTCAGTTTAAATCAATTTAGTTAATTTCCAGTACAGTAAGATAACATACACTTGATTAAAATCTTGAAGGAGCAATAAGTAGGACATTTACTTTAAAATTAACAAGAATCATTCTCATTTGTCACCCGGGATGGAAGTAACATTCCATATAAACAATTGGTCCTCTCCATCAACATTGTCTTAGTCAAGTTTTTCTCCTTTCAAAATTAGAGGTACGGTGTGGAACTACTTGAGTGCAGTGTGTTCACTTCATGGTTCCTGAGCCAATTAAATGAGAGTTCCCAGGGTTCCCAAAACAGAGTGCAGCATTTGGTATTTTATGTTGGCAAAAGCCTGCAAACATGGAAGCCAGTAAGAGAAGTGCACCATAAATTTAACAGAATATAACAGCATATACCTATCCTGTGTAAGTACAAATTCAGTGGGGTCAGTGGTTAGGGAAAAAAGATACAAAAATTTTATGCTTGTGGATCTTAACAAGGTTGTTATCCGAGGCTTCAAAATGTGAAGATAAGAAAGAACAAGAGTAAAAATAAATAGGCTGTTCTTCAGCTGATCAAAAGTTTAAGATGACAGAAACAAAAAAAAAAGGAAACAAACAAACAAGAAACAACCTCAATGCATTTGGATGAGTTGGAGAGTGTCACCAGAGAAAGGGATGTCTTGTTTCGATCCTGGACCTGTTGCCACGGTCTTGGATAAGGGGAAGACAAATGATGGATGGAAAATTTCTAAAACAAAAACTATGAAAAAAGAAGTGCGTGGTGAGTAGTTCCAATGCTTTTCTTCATGAATTTGTTTAGGCGTGTTTAATTTGAGTGACTCCGTAGGCTGGTGGGAACATTGCTCCATGCGATAAAGATGCGGCCGGATGCCCGTGAACTTCACTGTTCCATTGAGGGAAAACACTGCAGAGATCATGATGGAACCTCCTATATAATACTGTTCTGCGTAGAAAAAAACATCTCCAGTGGGATTTTATTATCATGCAACTGATGTATACCTTGAAGAAGGCCCTAATTTGTTTCAAGAATGAGGCAGTGTGTTTATTGACACCTCATTGGATCCTCTTGCTCAGCACAGCTTAGCTTTTATTGTGTACCTCTACAGTTTTTTTGTCCCAGAAGTACATTTGTTGCTTGTGGAGTTTCCATTGCACGTGGTTGTGCATTAAGAAAAATCAGGACAGAGTAGGCAGGCTGCTTCTTTTCTGCATGTGTTCTATATTGACATTATTGCACATTTTCTATAAAAAAATTAAACAACTAAACATATTCCAAAGTAAAGTTAATAAAGTGGAACTGTAGATTTGTTTGTAAAATTTATTTTCTGTATAACTCATCCTTTGGTGTCATTAGCTCATTTAAATCTGGTAGTTATGATGACTTTTGTTTTAAAACGATGTTCCCCATGAAAACAGTTGAGAAGTGAACAACTTAAGGTTTTAAACAGGATTTCCCTTCTTCTGCCGTCATACACAGCTGACTGAATGGGACAGGTGAGATTCAGTATGTGCTTCCCCCAATCTGCAACTTAGAGCTGAAGTTATAGACTTCTGACTTTAGAGTCGGGATCCAAACACTTAAAAATTGACTGAGACACTTTGTTTTAACTTGAGCGTCATGAACAATTTTATTCCCCGTGTAATTAAGGGTGAAAGTAAGCTGGTAAGCGTAGATCATTTGAGTAAATGACTAATGTTGTCCCCTATGAATTGCCATTGTGTACAGAAATGAAAGGTCGTCATGGTAACACTGTATCTGTGTTGTTCTTCAACAGTACATGCCAATAAAAAGACTTAGCAGCTGCCTCCAGGTTGGCCTGTTTTCAATAACACTATTTAGCAAGTATTTACAGTAAGTGAGCCACAGATACCAGCTGAAACAGAGATGTGCATTTCCTCCTGCAAAAGGGTGGGTTTGATTTAATCACCAGAAGCTTTTCCAGATCTTGGGCAATTGTTGGCTCAAAAAAAACATATTAATGTTTGCTGTAGTATCACAATGATGCCCAGAAGAATTTAAGGGTCTATGATATGAAATGATTACTTTTTAACTTAGAAACCATAAACTGGACCACACCTTGCCACAAACGATTGATCCAGTTTAGTTCTGAATCCTGTGTAAGGATCTATTTTAGCTGTGTCCAAATTTGGGGGCTGCATCCTTCGAAAGCCACATTTGTAGGCTGAGTGTGTCACAGTGAAGCGACGAAGGCTGTCCAAAAATGTGGCTGACAAATGCTTCCTTCTGTTCCAGAGACTTAAAGAATGGGTCTGGTGTATCCTTCGTGGCCCACCCCATCCCCCGATTTATTGCAGGATTTTAAGCAGCAATGGCGGAAGAGAGCACCAAAAACTGTGATTGAAATTTTATATATTACGCTTTCTGTTACACAAAATGACCTTTTAGGATGTTTTTAGGCATGAATGTAGCTGAAAAGAAAGAAAAAAAGAGCAAAAGTTGTGGCTCCATTTTTTCAGCTTCACAGCTCTGTACTGATTGCTGTCAGACGTTACGCTGGGATAAGAACGGGAACAGCTGGTGAAGGCTCAACCGTCCAGTTTCACAACCGCTCACTTCCTGCCTACGTGATCGTCGCGCCCTCTGAAGGACCCAGTCTATGTAGGCTGGGTCCTTCGGAGGGTGCAGCCCTGAATTTGGGCACATCTCCTGTGTTAACCCAAATCTTTTACGCCGGTTACTTAAAAAAAAAAAAAAGAAAGAAAATACTGAAACTCATCTTTACGCGTTTTATCTCATTAAAATTACCCCCCATAGATTATAGTAGGTGCCGCTACATGACAATAAACCTATTATATTTTGCCATGTAACGCCTTTGTGTTGGTCAAGGCTTAAGAAGAGCTCAGTTTAGGGTCATGGACATTGTGTTTGCAAGATGTATTGTCAGAATCAGAATCAGAATCAGATATACTTTAATAATCCCAGAGGGAAATTACTGAAATTGTAAATGCATTGCTAATTATTATGAACTGTAAAACAGACCAAATAAATAACAGAACATTTAAAAGAAAAGTAATGTTTGTGAATATTAATTAAAAATAAGACTAAATATATATTGTGAATACCTGCACACATTGCCAAGGATTTTTTGTTTTTATTATTTGATCTCTAGCCAACGCTTGGTGAGTCCCCTGTTGACAGGGTTCGTTTCTGGCGGCGAGCTCCTCATGAAGAATTTGAGCATTGTTTTGGCTGACGATTGGCTCCATGTCCTGACTCATAACCCTAACATCTGCCAACATTGTATTCACAAGAGTACACTCATGTATAGCGAACTAAAGTAGGAATGGAGTCAAGGTTTGCATGAGAGCTGAGAGAACTCTGAATATGATTATAAGCTTAAATATGAAAGTTAGAGGAAGGGGTGCTATATGGAACAAAAACAGATAAGAAGAAATAAAGGCATCAAAAGAAGTGCATGATTGGTGTTTCAGAGAGCTGATAGAGGAGCAGAACAGGAGATAGAGTGTGCAGTGTGGTTGTTTCCTGGTGATACAGATCAGATTTCATAAAGATCCACATGACTGCCTCATAACAAGGGGATGCTGAGAGGAATGAGATGGAGATATGAGGCAGAGGCAAACAGAGACATGAAGAAATTGATAAATAGCTGCTTGCCCTCCCTGCAGCTGCTCTCTTTGTTTTTCCGGCTTGTGTTTTTCCTGCTGAGCTTTATATGATTATCTGAACTGTAATTTGGAAGGAAAAAGGATTGGAGGACAATAAAAAGAGAAGAAAAACTTTAGAAATTACATTATAATTGAATAAGTGATGAGATGAATAGTGTCGCGTTAGTTATGAGTTGTTTGGATTTGCTAACCATCCACATTACCGAGAAAATTTGTTTCAACTCTGCTTATAACTACTCTGGTTGTTTGACTTGCAGTAACAACTATGTAGGCATCATCACTCTATTCTGAGAAAAGGCAGGGGGCCAAACTAAGATCCTGCTAAGCCTGTGACATGCTTTTTCTAGGTTATTGAATGACAGACTGACCCAATGATTGACTGGGAGCTTAATGATATTTACCACAAGGCAGGTGGAGGGGGTGCTGAAACCTTAACCGCTGTTAGTGCAGTTTGAAAACGATTGTTTCCAAAGATGCACAGCTCCTTGCAGTAGTAATCATACCTCTTGTACTTTTTCACCATTTGTCATGCTGTAGCCAAAACCCTTAATGTATTTTATTGTGATTTTGTGTGCAAGACCTTCAAGAAGCCATGCATTATGTTTCAAGTAAAAGGAAAATTGTGCATGGTTTTTATGCTAAAGCCATGCACACAATCTCCTGTCAGACGTTTAGAGGTCAATAAAGTATATCTTATCCTAGAAATACAAATCTGAGAAGTATGTAATTTATCACCCACTTTACACTGATACCCCTAAATAAACTTTAACCTAATATAGTTAGTTAATATACTGTAGTTCATCATTGTAAAGCTGGGAAAAAAGGACACATGGTTTTCAAAAATTCTTTTAAACAAAATCTAGAAAGTGTGGAGTGCACCTTTTTTATATCTGTGTGTTTAGGGTTTTTGTCCTACTAAAGGCTGAGTTATACTTGTGCATTGGGTTGTTGCGCCAGTCTGTTGCAAAAGGTTGGAGGTGCGACGCAGCAGCTCATGGGGTGGGGATGCTGCGATTGCATCACTTTTCACATGCACATCCTGTTCAATCCGGTGAGTACAAATCAAGCTTAAGAGTTGAGCCGCCAACCCCCTCTCTAAAGCCCATTTAGACTCCTCGGTCCATCTTCTGTGTTTATTTTGCACATATTTTGGTCTGTTTTTAGGAAACTTTCAAATGCATACCCAAATGCAAGGAGCAGTGCAATATCACTTGAAATCGTGGCACAACGCAGTGCATTATAGCTCAAATATGATTAGACAAAAGGAACCACAAAGACGGAGACGATGATAGAAATAATGAAATATTTCCATTTGCAGCCACCATGTATGTAACGGACTGACCACCTTCACCTATCATGGTATCTTATATATATTTTTTTGTGAGAAAGAACATTAAAAGGAATTCCTCACCATCAGTAGTTTGCTATTTCTGCTGGCAAACTAAATCAGAAGCCCTTTAGTGGCCTAACATCAATAAACACATTGAAAGCATGAGTGCAGTGACACGTTGGAAACAGCAGGAACTAATAACATGCGTAAAGGGAGAATAAATGAAGATTTTGTTCAAGGATTACTCTGTATTTAGCTGCATCCATTATCCCATCAACTCTGACCAGCTTTGTTATCCCTGCTGAAGAAAAGCATTCCCACAGCATCACGCTGCCTTGCCTCAACCATGTTTCACAGTAGGGAGGATGTTTTTAGGATGACGTGTGTTTCTGGTTCAAAAACTGAAAATATTACATTTCTTTCTCACTTGACCAGAACTCGCTCCTCCACATGCTGTGCCCCTCCTGTAAAGAGACTTATTTTGCCTTTCTTTCAACAGAGACTTTCCTCTTGCAGCACTTTCATAAAGGCCAGATTTGATGTATAGAGCCTGGTTAAAAGTTGTCTTGTCAGATCCCCCTACTTAAGCGATGCCTCTTTGCAGCACCTCCAGAGTCACCGTCAGCCTCTTTGCTGCTCCTCTGATTATTGGTCTCCTTGCCCAGCCCTTTAGTTTGGGTGGAGAACTGTGTCTTTGTAACTTGGCAGCTGTCCCCATACTTGTTCTGTTTCTGGAAAGATGGTTTAAAAAAGACACTTTGAGAGGTTTAACGCTGGGGATGTTGCTTTCAACCCTGCTGTAAACTTCTCTCAACCTTTACCGTCATACTGTCAAAGCCTCCAAATAGCAGCTGTATTTATGCTGAGGTTAAATTACGGACAGTTGGTCTCCATTTATTAATCACATGACTTATAAGTGTCTTTGGTAGTGCTTGATTTTGTTTAGAGGTATCACAGTAAAGTGGACAGTATGCAAATATTTGCCACACCTTTCATATTGTTGAATCACAACTTTTAATACCAGGCATCATTTTAATACCACTTCACAATTATGCACGAATACGTTGTTCTACCACACAAGTGAACAAAATACACTCATCATTCTGGTTGTACTGTGACGAACTGTTAGTAATTGGAAGAGGCACAAATTCTTTGCAAATGCAAAACAATAAGAGCAACATTGTGTGTATAAAAGTGATCAGTATGGCTCACTGGAAATGTTGGTCTGCTTGTTAGCCTCAAGCTTATTCCTCTAACTTCCCATTGCTCTTTAAAGTTTTCAGCTGTAGTCTTTGGACAGCGGGTGGGTGGACATCAGACAGTGACAGCATGTGGGTGTGAGGCTTTAAAATACAGCAATTGCAACAAATTGGCGCCACATTTGTACATGCACATGGTACATATGAGCATATTTGATGCCCACATACACTGAGGAGCTGTGACATTGTAGCAACTACATACTATTGGGTGGTTCCTACTTTGGCTCCTAAAACAGCTCTGACCCCTGGAGACAAGGATTCAACTCTGACCGTTTTCTGTGATATCTGGCATCTATCATTGATCCTTTAAGTTTGAAGAACTGTTGCGCAGTATTGTGCATTGCATGTTATTTTCCAGGATCTTCAACAGTTCCCTAATTGGGTTTAAAGTTTGAAAGCCAAGTTAACATGGTAAGCTCTTTGCAAACATTCCCAAAGGAGTTTTGCTGCGCCTCAGGTCACATTATTCTACGCAAAGCACCCACTGCAATCAATCATTATCTTTTTCTTGAAGGGTTGCACATGGTTTCTGATAACGCATAGGTTGATGGAATGTGTCAGAACATTATTGGCAATATTGTCAGTTCTCACTGCCTGCAGCTGTACATCAGGAACCTGATGCGTATGTGTCAGCACTCTCCCATACCCCTGACCGACTGTGGTTGCTGACTTTTCTCTAAGACATAGCTTGAATCTGTTCAATGATTTGAATTTTATGAGCTCCAATGTGGAATATAAGAACATTGGAAATAAGTTTCCTTATGTCCAAAACGTTTGGTTGGATAGAGGACATGTCATTCATCGTGTCATCATGTTGACACACAAGGAGAAACTCTTATTAATGTTATTAACAACGTAATGCTTTTTGTAAAGTACAGTTTGGGTGTTAAGAAGCAAGAGGATCCATTGTGGTACACAGCAGACTGCAAGATAGCTAAAATAGCCCATTTCCCAGCTAATTAACCAACTTGTGTCAGCTTGTCAGACTTTCAGTGCTATTCTAGAAAGAGGAGAAGAAGACCTGATATTCAATAAGCACATTTACTGGAGAACTGATGCTAAATCCATTGGGGATTAACACAATATTTGCTTCAGTCTTCTCCCACTACATAAGGCTGATAATAAATATAATCAAACTTTTAAAATGGCCTACTGTTTTTGTTGACGCTGACATTAAATGTATCCACTACTTGTGACTGAAGAAGAATTAAACTCTGAATATTCTAAATATGTTTACTTGAATTAAATTGATTTGTAAATGGCTGCAGGGTGAGTCAACTCTCTTGACTGTGTTCTCTCGTTCTCTGAATGCTTCTATATATCAAAATCACAGCAACAACAAATACATTTCATAGACAGTATTGTATCTGTAATAATAAATTTATCAAATCATTTTAGATTTAATCATATTATAATTGTTGCTTTGCTGTTTTGAAAACAAGAAATGAGGCCATGTAATCAATTTAGTTTGAAATGTAAAATTACTTTCTTATGTCACTTAAATTATTAATTTTACACCTTAAAGGAAGAATTATCCTCCTTTGACACCAGTGAGTCACTGCCTATATCCCCCTTTTCTACTCATCAATCCAAACAGTGAGCAGTTAGGAGAGAATGACAAAGTAAAAAGAAATAACTATGCAATCTGATTATCACCTTACAGAGTAAATTAGATGTTATCAGCTCAGGTTGGGTTATTGAGTTTCTCACGTCACTAAAGAGATCCCAGCACACCAGTTAGTTTGTGCCTTGCTCTGTGCAGCAATTCTGCAATTCAAAAGGTCCATTGACTTCTACTGTTGCCGTTAAACTGTGAAGTGATAACATTTCCATGGTTATAATGAATGCTTTGATCACTAAATTTAATATGATACTTTACAATATTAAGTTTATTGCACAATTATCAGCTTTCTTCAGCCGCTATTCACACTTAGAGCCAAACAAGCCTAGAGGATAGAGTAAAGGTTTCTGTAATTGGCAAATGCTGATACAGTAATGTGAAGTCATTATCTTTACTCATTTTCTGGGAGTTAATGTAATAGGGCACAGACTAAGCTTATACGCTGCATGATTCGTGTCATGTCTTTCTTGGTTATAAATTAAAAAAATCATTTATTTATTTTAAAAAGTATCTGTTATTAATTTTGTGAGAAGAACTGTATTGTAAAATAAAGGTAACAATACTGTCAATAGTGAAGCTTATGTGAGCGTGGTGCTCTGTGTCAGCTCTGCTCTTCACTAATGCCTAACCCCAGTTTCATCCTACGTGTTTCCGTTTCATCCCTTCCCTCCTCATGTCAGTTTATTTCTCCTCATAGTCAAGTGTTTCTGGTGAATTAAAGAGATACTTTTAAATCAAACAAAATCTCAAATACAATTTCTATTAATTTTGCATGTGTTAACCTCCAAGATTATGTTACAGCAAATTTCTATTAATTCTAATTCTGATCCAAGTTTAGGGTAACTCACACCAGTTCACCAGCAGCTGGTGGCACTGGTGTGTATAAACAAACAAAAATCGAAAGAAGTACCCTTTAAGTAGGTATATCATCAACCTCCACACACACACACAAGAACGGGGCTTTTTAAAAGCTTGGCCCACTCGGCATAAAAGGGTTGAATCATTGACTGGGCGGGTATGAAGCATCCATAAATGTTGTGTAGGAAAAGACTAAATCTGCAAACATAGGGAATGAGAAGGAGGGGGTGAAATGACCAGTCCCAGCAGCCAACATCAGGGATAAAATATTGACTGGTTGCTTTCATGAAGATCTAACCAGTCACGTAACTCCCCAATGTCAATTGTTTTCCATCCAGCCATCCATACTCTACACCTGCCTGTCATTGCCGGGTTGCGGGGGACTCTTGCCTGTGTCCAGTGGTCATTTTGTGAGAGGTGGGGTTAACTTTAGATAAATCGCCAGTCCATCACAGAGCAAAGCAGAGACACAAAGGACAAACAACCATCCACACGTACACAAAGTCATACCTAAGGGCAATTTAGGGAGAACAATTAACTTAACAATCGTGCTTTTGGACTGTGGAAGTACCCGGAGAGAACCTATGCTGCACAGGGAGAATATGCAAACTCCATGCACAAAGACCGCAGGCTTGGATTGAATCCAGGACCTCCTTGCTGCAAGGCAACAGTGCTTGCGCTCTTACAATTGTCAAAGAAAAAGAATAGCACTGCTTATCTTTTAGTTCATTCATTGCCTATTTTTGCAAATTTTTGCCCATTTTTACCAACCCTTTACACCAGGAATGCAACATCACATTTCTGTTCAACCCTTCTCCCACCGATGACACCACTAGCAGCACTTTTGCAGCAGCTTAAGTACATTGCTGCCACTGAAGAGTCAGTTGTAGAAATGAAGTGATGTTTTAAATTGTGACTTGTGAGTTGATCACATTTAACAGCCATTATATACATTTTGGTGCTAAATTCTGCACATGCAAAAAAGCATCTACAAACTTTTTTCTGGAGCAAACTTTTAAGTTAAATCTCTATAAAAATTACCCCAAATGGGATCAAAAGAAATTTTGACCAAATACTATTTAAGAAAAAGCTAACAACAGGTCTTTAGTCTCACTCTTTGTGCCCAAGATCTCTAAGAGGTCCGCCACTCTCTCACAGCCTTTCTCTGGCTGCATTTATAATGCATGAAGGCATTATGCAATGACCATGAATCCACAGCAGCTACAATAGTGTGGCAGCTGTCAAAGCACCAGGATGCCAATTACCTCTTGTGGCCATGTGCCATCACTAACACCTTTCCACGGCCTTCTGTTCCTTATACACCTCTATGGTGTAAAAAAAAAAGAAGAAGAAGAAAAAGCAAAAGAAGCCGAAACAGAAAGGATGTGATAGTGGCTGAAAGGTAGAGGAGATTGTTTAGAGGATTTTAATGAGAAATGGTAAAAAACAGGGATGAGATGCAGAAATGGGGCGACATGGGGAGAAATCACAGAATGAGGGTCAGCTTTGGATTATTAAAGAGATCCGAAGTTGTAACCATCTGTCACATTTTTTTGCCATGCTTTTGTAAATGGGTAAACAGTGTTTACCAATTAATAGGGATGCTGCGCTTCATGGATGCTTAAATTCCTTCTCAATGAGATATGTCATGTCATTCACAATTATGACTCTCTTCAATCATTTTTCACATACAGATTCCCCGTCGTTCATTAAGGCTAAAGGATGTTTTCAGTAAATAAATCAAGATGCATACATTCCTAACAATTACAGTAAAGAATTGGCTATAGTAGACTTTCCAGATCATTTTCCTTGGATATTTTTGGACAGCAAGGAGAAAGTGGGCCGTTTAGTTAGGACCCAGGGGAATGTAGGGAGGCCATTCAACCACTGAGCTTAATTTACTGTATCTGTTTAAGTATATCTTTTTTTTTTTTGCTCCGATCTCATGGTTTTTTTGTGTGTGTGTTGTGCAGTATCTCTGCTAGTTTAACTTACCTAATATTCATCACAGAAGGCTAATCTAAGAATTCATAAAACCTTCCTCTTTATATTCAGATGCATTTAAAAAAACCTGAAAAACAAGGTAAATTGTTCATTGGAAAATAATGTAAATAACCTATATTACAAAGTCAACATATTAATTGCTGAAATTGAAATGATGTTGTTTGTAATGAAAAAACTAGTGCAATTTAAAAAGTAAGCGCCCAAAGGTATACTGTATTTATAGTCATGTGTGGGTTATTCCAAACTTAATATGCAGACATGCTCAGTAGATTAGAATATGGCTTCCTATGAGGCTTGCGGGACAAATAAAAGCACATTTTATAAATAACAACCTTTAAGCAGGCATCAAACATGCTTTTCATTAAGCCCATATTTCTGTACTAAAAATGTTTCTAATTGTGCTGATGTAATATTCTAATCTTATGTCTTGTGTTTTCATTAGCTGTAAGCAGAAAATTGTCATAATTAACAGAAACAATGCTAGAAAACATCAGTCCTTGTGTAATTGACTCAAATAATGTTTCACTTAAAAGTTTAACATTAATGAAATTTTAATTTAAGGAACATTATTGTATATCGTTCAGATTGTGTACTAATGTGGTCTACTATATAATTACAACAGATTCTATCTTTTGAAGGCTGTCCTATCTCATTGATAGATTTCTCCACATTATTAGGGGCTTTTATTAGCGGCCTAATAAAGATCTCAAGGCTTGCATCCATTGCAGAAATTATTTGTATTTTCATCTTTTTTTTTTGTTTTTGTTCTTTGTTAATAAACTTCATTCTGCTGTCTAAAAGAACTGGAGATTTTCCTGAGAAATTCGACGCATAGTAGATGAAGCATTCTCATAAAACAAAAATGTCTCTACGACTTTCCATTTAGTTGCGTTTATGCTAAGGTAAACACATTCTATTATTTGTAAAATCTTGAAAAATGAGGAAGCTATTCGAAAACAACGTTTAATTATAGCTAACAAAGTGTTCATTGGTAAACCTTCAGACATATTAGGAACTATTTAGATGATCTTCATTATCCGAACCAGAGTCACATCAATGAGGCAGTGCATCCAATTAGGCAAACATCCAACAGCAGGAAGTGCCACGATCTGAAGTGGTTTGTTTTGGAAAACAACTGAATACATTTGAATGAATGCTTGTTCACACTTTCAGGGTAAGGCAACACCCTCAATATGTAAATGTGTAGCTACATTTCTTGAACAAAAATATAGATTTAACATCAGAGCTTTAAAAGAAAATCTTTTTAAAAATCATGATTGACCTTAGATTTAAAAAATGTGTGCATTGAAAACGGTGGTCTATCGTAAACTTTAAAGTCTAACTACTTTAAGCAATTAAGCAGATGCTTATGGTTTTGATTTTTTTTGGCTGCTGCATTGCAATTATGCTGATTTTTTTACTGAACCAAGCCAGCCTTTAATTTAACTCAGTGCTTCTGTTTGCATACAGTAATATATTATATGTTGACCCTAACTGCAAATAAAGTTTTACAATATTTTGACGAAATAAATTGTGTGTGGCATAAAAGCACTTAAGCTTCTACCAGACACAGAACATATTTGACAACTTCTGTATTTTAGCAATTTTCTTCAATCTTGTGTTAAATGCTTTCATTGCAACTCGTATATTTGGTAAATTTCATGTTGTGCTGAGTCTAAAGGCTCACTGTACAATTTGAATCGCTGTATCCTTACTGTTTATCAGGTGGCGTGTATGTTTTTTTTAAAGTCAGATATCCATTCATTTAATTTGGAGGAGGCAGAACTGTTACTGTAGAACATGGAGGGATGAGCGCCAGAAGGGATCTGGCTGGGTTTGACTTGTTTAGACCCCTTTACAAATGCTTCCTGTTCTAACTAGATATTATGGTTTATAGATAGTGAAATCTTGAAATAAATGCAACTATTAGTGTAAAAGGCCTGCAGAAAATTATGGAGCACATCCTTTTTCAAAGAAACAATTTAGTTTACATGTTTCAGTGATGAACTTTACACTGAGCTTTCAAGTCAGATTTTTTCTGTTTTTGCACTACAAAGTTCATACAAGTTGTCCCACTTCTCAGAATGTTTAAGTAATGCTGCGCATAGAAAAATCTAAATACTTATACAGTATATACAAAATTGGATCCGTCTTTTTTGTAAATTTATTGATATTTTAAAGTGTCCTTTTCAAAACTAGGGAGAGTGGGACTTCTTTGTGTATGTGAGCAAGAATGGTGACATATTTATTTGAGACCTTAAGCACTTAACCAATTAGATATTCTTAACAAAAGGGCCATAATAAAGGGAAATGCTGTTTTTTTCCTGTTTTTAAACTGGAATTGATTTCACACCCACAAGATAATAGCTCGTATCTCTCATGTGTCAGTGAATCTGCACACAAAAACTAACTATGATTTCTGCTTCAATAGTGAAGTTTGGATTAATGTTACATTTTTTTTCCTCTTTCAGGTGCAAGAGTGGTTATGTCTGAACTGTCAGATGCAGAGAGCACTGGGGATGGATATGACCACGCCACGCTCCAAGAGTCAGCAGCAGATCCACTCTCCTTCTCATCCAACCCCCCCTGAGCCCAAACCTGAGCCCAAACCTGAGCCCAAACCTGAGCCTGCAACTCAGCCACAGCCCACTCCTCAGAAACAGCCTGTAGCTCAGGCCCATCCGGGGCCTGGCCCTACCAAACAGCCTGTTACAGGTGGCCCCAGTCATCAACAACCCAAACTGCCTCCAGGGGCGGTACCTCTCCCGGGCATGGCCAAGGCTCCATCCCAGCCGGACCTCTCTCGAGGTTCGCCCGCCCACCAGCCTCAGCACCCCCGCCAAGATCAGACTCGCAGTGCAGGAAGCTCCCCATCACGACAGCCCCCACCCCCAGAGCAGACGTTTGGAAAGCTGTTTGGCTTTGGCGCCTCCCTTCTAAACCAGGCCAGCACTCTCATATCTGAGACCACTCAACCGCAGCAGCAGCAACAGCCCCCAAAACCAGCTCCCAAACCTGGTGGGCCCCCTGGTTCAGGACCCGGACCAGGTAAACCTTCGGCACAGCCTGCGCAACAAGGGCCCCAAGCCGCGCCTCAGCAACAACGACATGCTCCTCCTGAGTCTTCTAAGCCCAAAGCCTCCTGTCCTCTCTGTAAGACCAACCTTAACATTGGCAACGTGGCCGAGGAACCCAACTACAATACCTGCACACAGTGCCACTCCCAGGTGTGCAACATGTGTGGATTCAATCCCACTCCACACCTACTTGAGGTAAGGCTTTGAGTTGGCTTTTGTTTGCTTGTCATTTTTTATTCCTGCACACCAAAAGTTAAGGTACATGGAATAATTTATTGTTTTGTTTTTGTCAGCAGGACCAGTTGTTAGAGGTGTTACCTTACTGCAAATAGGTCTAAATCCCAGCTGAAGCCTTTCTGTCTCGTGTTTGTGTGCTCTTCCTGTTCATGATTTTCCCATGTACTCTTGATTTGTCCTGGTTCTGGTTATCCTCCCACATTCCCCCCCCCCCCCAAAAAAAAAGCCAGAATGGTGATTCCAAGTTACTCATCACATTCGAAAATGAATACCTGTTATATTCTTATCATTGACTGGCAACCTATCCAGGGTGTACCTGTTCTCATGATCCATGGAGATAGGCCCCATCCCCCTGGTGACACTAAAAAGGGTTAGTTGGATGAAAGGAAATGTGTGCAAGGCTCTAATATTTGCTGTAAATGCTGTTTAGCCTCAGTAAAAAAAGATCTTTATGACTCTTCATCTTTGCCTGGTTTCACACCTTTGCATTCACAGGTGTAGCTCAAAAAATGTAATACCTTTGCAAATTTATTTAGATCTTTATTTAATTTAGTAATTAAGTTATAAAAGTTAAACTCACATTATTTAGCTCCATTACTCATATAGTGATATACTTTAATTGGCAAGTTCGGATGATTATGGCCCATAATCATCCAAACTTGACAATTTTAGTTTAATTTTATTCTTAAATTTTCTTCAGGATAAATAAAGTGTCCGTCTGTCTGTACAATACAGAACTAGGACTCACCCTAAAATTAATCGTTAGAAAAGTAATTGTTTTTTGTGTTGATTTTGTTTGATGCAAGACCTCCAAAACATCTAAAAGGTCCGACTTTACAAAGGAAACTGGCCCAGATGATCATCACAAGGTTTGTTTTCCTGAGGAAGATTCATGAGCAGGAATTTACCAAAGCCAAAAATGTCTGTCATGCTTCTACATATTATTATAGATTCACAGACTTTAACACAGCTGATAAAAGTAAATCCTTTTTGAATAGGGACGGATGTAACAGACTGAACATGGGATCAATTCTCATGTCTTGTTGCTTTTTTGCACTTATCATTTTTCATGTTTTTCATTTGCTCAAAGAATTTTAGTCTTGCTTCAGTAGTAAATACCAATATGTAAAATTATGCTTTGCTACGTTATTGTTATCTACAACAGTAAAAAACTCCATAGGTTTTATAGATTCCTTCTGTTTCTCTACCTGTCAGCTGCTACTGAGGGGCATCCACAGCTCCTCTGAGTGCGCTGAGTAAGAGAGGTGGACAGGAGGGACAGAGAGGAGCTTTCTCCCTGTCTGTTTAAGAAACAGGAGAAACCATTGAAACAGAAAACAAAATGAGGTTCAAACTACAGCGCAGACAAGGTCCAAATAGTACGGATGTGTGTTGATCGCGCATGAAAAAGAAATTAGCAGCCATCTTCCATTCATCAGCTCACGACTTTGTTTGGTGCCACCCTGAGCACTTGGTGCGTGGTGTGCGTGGGCGGAGCTCCGGCACTGATTATGCTTACAAGCTGACAAAAACACATAATTCAGTTTGAAACCAATGAAAAATAACTTTTATGACAGAAATGTAGGCTCACTAAAAAGTATTGTTTCTGTGTAGTCAATCTTGATCAGGGCTCCTTTTGCATAGATTATTACATCAATGGGGTGTAATATGGACGCGAAGCGCCTAACACTGTTGAGGTGTTAAGGAAATTGCTTGGAAGAAAAGCATTTTCATATTCTGCCCCACCAACATGAAATACTCTACAGCAGGATCTGAAACTATCCACTTTGATTCCTCTTGGGTAATTTAAATATATTTTAGAACAAAAAGAGAAATCTTCATATGCAACTTGCTCTTTTTGAGTCATATTTTATTAGCTTATTTCATTGAGTCGAATGTTTTAATTACTTGTATTGTCACTGTATTTATAACATTTATTTTGTTCTTTTGTTTTATCAAACAGATCTTGAAAATTAGATTTTGGCTCTCATTGAGGATATCTGTATAAATAAAGGTGAAATAAAATAAAATCTAATAAAATAAGTATAAGTAAGTATCGGTATCCCTGCAAACAGTTGCCCTTATATATCCTATATGATTTGTTGTATTAACGCTGTTTGAGCAACAAGCAGTGCTTGTGATCAGTTTTAAACATGGCTCGTAAAGGTTTTGACAGGTTGCTGCTCTTCCCATTAATGCACCATATGTTTTAGGTCAGGCCCGCTTGAAGCAAAACCAGCTGATGCCATGGCTTCACAAATTATCGCTGACTGGAAACTTCATGTTGGATCACAAACAAATTAGACTGTATGCCAATCCACACTTCGTCTAGATTGTAAGGTCTTAATTTTGAAGGAAATCTTCTGAAGGCTGTTGTTATCGCTGTTACCGGTACACGGCTTTCTACTACACCGCTCAACTGTTCAATACTATGCTTGGATACAGCCCCCTATGAACAGCCAGCTTCTTTAGCAATGATCGTTTGTGACATACTCTCGTTGTGGAGGCTGTTTCTGCTGGACAACTGTCGTGTCAGCAATCTTCCCCATTATTGTCTAGGCCATGAAATGACATTATCTATACGGTACATCGGTTAACTTTTCTGCAGACGATTAACTAATATTTGAGCTGTAAGCACCATGTCATATGTGGTGATTACTATAGAATCACAAGAGGTTTTAACAAAAAAACGTTCTCCATCCTCTCTCTGTGTTTCTTAGTCAGCACCTGCTCTGTTGTGCGCTGTCAGAGTCTTTCATCTAGGTAACAGAGTAAAGTCCAGGCTGTGACTCACCTTATCAGTGGTCTTAGCCTGGGGCAGCGCAAAAACACACAACCAAGTCTGCACGAAACAGAGCCTTATTGAGGTCAATTGAATGGATTATCTTTGTTTTTATTAGACATGCAGAGGTTACTTGAGGCTATATTCCTCTCGTAAGTGCCTTCCTGTTCTGCGTCATGGTGGGGGTCTAGTTGGTAAGAACCGGGACTTGCAAAACCTTCTAGAGCCAGGCAATAACAGATTTTAATTATGCAAATCAAGTCCAATTGAATGATAGCAGTAATAACAGGGTTGCTGCAGAGCACTGGCTTTTTATGGGAATGTCTTGTCTTTCCAGGCATCTGGTTGTCACAGGCACTAGCAGAGGCCATTCATAGATCGCTATGGAAACAGAGAGATAATTTGTCTGTCAGCCATCCCCTTTCATGCTTGGCTGCTGCGATGCGGAGTGTCTCCAAAAACTTTCAGACCGCTGTTGTTCGGTATTCAAGACAGACACATTTGTTGTGTGCGTTGTGCGTCTGCTCCGCGAGCTATGGTCGAATACTCTCTTCAACATTAGGTGCATTTTGTTTTGTTGTTTTCTGTTTCCCCTGTGAGCTTTAGGTGGGTTGCTCTTGCGTGTGTAATAAAACTTTTAATATTTGCAAGGCTTTTTTATTTTGCCTTCACTGGTTAGTGATATTTCAACAGCTAGTTCGACATAGTCCTTTTCCTCTTTCTCGCCCATTCGCTAACCAATATTTGTTGTTTCTGGTTCTTTCCCTTTGTATTTTCTTGGCAGTGTTTCATTAATTTTAATGTGGGTGGGGTGACGTGGCTGTAACAGAAAAAGATGCACCAAATCTGTTGCTGTGCCTGTTACTTTACTCTGCTTTTTCTCTTGGTTTCAAAGCATATTTCTAGCATTCAGACATAGGCTGGTATGAAAGTTTGATGGTATGATAACCTCAAGCAAAAATACCACAGCTTGACAGGATTGCACTAAAGCATGAAATATAGATATGAAGATGTTTAAAAAAACAGATGCGAAAATAGTACTACTTTTGCTGGTAAAATAATATCTTATATTTCTAGAGTTGCATAATGTATTGACTTGCAGTTGTCATCACAGTATCAGTTTGAGCAATATTATTATGACAAAGGACTGCTACAATGCCACATTTGATTGGGTAAAAAAACAATCATTGTTTGGCCAATTTATTAGAAAATCGGTTGACTTCCTTGGTAAGACAAATAGGAAATCAGCCAATCACATGGCAGCAAGTTGAGAATCAGAATGTGGAATAAATTGTGTTTAAATTAGTCTGAATGTAGATACAACTCAGCTGGTTTCATGCACAACCATTTCTCAGGTTTACAGAGAATGGTGTGAAAAGGAGAAAATATCCAGAGTGGCGGTGGAATGGGCAGAAAAGGCATTGTTCATGTCTGAAATCAAAGGAGAAATTGGAATCTAGTTAAAGATAACAAAAGCCAATGGTAGCTCAAATACCCACTTGCTACACCCAACGTTTGCAGAATACCGTCTCTGAGTCTACAACGCATCAAACTTTAAAGCCACTACATAGCCAGCTATAGCATCACCTGACCGCAATAGGTGCCAGTTTGGCCATGTAGGACCAGGAAGCTGAGGCTACAATTTGCTAGTGTTTGTGAGATGAGGCCTCGTGAGGCATTAACCCACTTGAGCCAATTCCTTCAGCAAAGGGTAAAGAAAAACATACTGACAGATCTTGTATTGTTGTTCATTTACATGTAGGGGATACCACACAGCATTTGTGCTGAGGCCCCCCAAATGGCTAGCACCGCCCCTGATCTCACCGAGGCGTTTGTGAAGCAGCAGGTTCCTTGTTGGATCCACAAATGCCTGCTGATTTCGACCCATTTTCTTGTGTAGTGAAGGAATGTTCAGACATTCAACTCTGCTCCAGTTCAGGTCCTTCCAATTTTACTCCGCTTCTCCTCTCTCATGCGAAGAGCCTGTATCCAAATGACTGCAACATTCAGATGGTAAGGTTAGAGTTTGGCATCAACAACATAAAGGTATGGATTTGTCACGCCTCACATCAACAGTTTAGGCTGCTGGCGATGATGTAATGGTGTGGGAGACATTTTGTATTGAACCCTTTAATAGTAATTTAGTGTCGTTTAAACACAACACCTACACAAATATGGTTGCTGCATGTTGCATGTTGCCAAAGTGTACCCATATCTACTGATGGGACTGTTGGGCTGTCATGGAACAGGAGATTGGCATTATGGATGTGTAGTGGACAGATCTACAGAAAACGCATGATGTGATTGTGCCAATATGGACCGGAATCTCCCAGAAATATTTTTGACACACTGTTGACTCTCTGTTTGTAGAATTAAGACAATTCTGAAGTCAGACAGGAGTGCAACCTGGTACTAATGGAGTGTACTTAATAAAAGTGACCAGTGAGATTGACTCCTGTCACCCAGGTGGCCCAGACATTATATTGATCATTGTGGCTGAGATGCTAAAATTTACAAAGTGTTATTGAAATGTCATGATCATGAAAGGAATCAGTCAAGAAAATATATGATACCATATATGATACCATATTCTCAATATTTAATAATCATAATGTTGTAACCAAATGTTTTCCTAATACCAAGTAGTCCCAATTCTGTAATTTATTTGCAAATAATAAGAGCAGGCAAAGATATGGCGGCAAGAAATGCTGAAATCTGAATTTAATTACAAGAGATGGGATTAAGGTTTATGTCAATGTGAGCGAAAACAAATTAGCCGCATTATCTGCCATGCTTTATTTATTTGTTACCAACAGATAGACTAGCTCTAGTCTACTGTCTGTGTAAAAACTAATTAAACAGCAATGGGAGAATTTTCTCTGGTATCCAAACCATGACTATTTGTTTTAGCTACTGTAAAACAGTTTTGCTTAATTTAACTCTGTTAATTCACATATAGAGCCAATTTGAGGCAAATGTTGTGTCAAAGCAAGATGAGATCTAATGGTGCATCTGCTTAAATCTTAGGCAAATAAATAAAATAAATCCTGCCAAAAATATGGATACTATTTCATGCTTGAAGTCAGTGAGAGACAAAGAATGTAAGTGACAGAATACCGCCATCTACAGTGATGCTGATGACTGCGAGTTGTCAATATTTTTCTCTTCAGCTCCTGTGATATCAATCATGCCATCAATGTCTGCACCTTGTCTCTTATCTGCTTCACTGGGCAGTGGATCGATGTTGATTTCACACCCACGCGAGTCATTGTACAAGCAAAGAGGTTTGCTTTCTGCACTTTAACACATGCCAAATCAGTTTTTTGCATGAAATTCAACGCTCTTTTAAGACAACAGAAACGTGTTTGCAAGCATCTAAAAAAATGGCTCCAAATCGTGCATCTTGATACACCAAACTGTCATCAAAAAGTGGATTTATCCACTTGTCCCCTTAAAGATTTTTTTTTATGTTGCAAAACTTGGATGTTTCAGATCATCAAACACATTTTAAGACCTATAGACATAAATTACATTTTTAACTAAACATTTAATTTGTCAAAAGGAACAAGGATCCACAGCACCATTAACAACTCCTGGGAAGAATCCCTAATGTTCCATGCTTTCTCCATTTGTCCACAAAAGCTCTCACTGTAATTCACTGGAGTCCCAAAGCCCTAAAAATTTCTTTGTGACCCCTTCTAGACTGATAGACATCACAGACTTTGTTTCTCACCTGATCTTGAATTTCTCCAGATCAGAGCATGATGTGTCGCTTTGTAAGATCATCTAGCTTCCTTTATGGTTTCAGACAGGTTCTAGTTACATCATTTCTTGATTGTACAGGTCTGACAGTAATCAAGTCTTGGTGTGGTTTGTAAGACTCACCTCAGCTCTCCAAAACAATGCTATCACGATAAATTAATTATTTATTAAGGTGGCACAATACTTTTTTCATATGGTGCCAAGTTGCTTGGGTAGCTTTTTCCCCTTATAAATACAATGATCCTTTTAAAACTCCTTTTTATATTAAATCAGGTTACTTAAAAGGTACTGACTTGAATGGCTGCACTAACATAGGTGCAATTATGACATTAAAGACCAAAATAAGTATTTCTTTACCTTTTACTGGAGCCATATTAATTTTACTGATTACTGTAAGTTTCATTGTTGATGACTAATGGGCTCGACACACAGGGAGTGTCGTCGCTGCCTCTCTATTCATTTCTAATGAAACTCATGTGATGAGACGACAATCGCTCGCCCTCCTCCAGCCAAGCGACCTGCGTAATTCTGTGTGTGAAATTTTGAGCTCGTACACGTAAACGTGCACTACAAAGTGGAATAATGTTCAACTTTGTCACCGTTACTTGGCAATACAGCCATTTGTCTTAAAATGATGATATTCTCCAGGCTGCTTCCTTGTCTGTAACATAGGATGAACCCGTTGTATTTTTCTTTTGTAGAGTAGACATTAAAACAAGATTTCTGTCAATTCCAGCAAACTCTTCTCCGACTCTTCATCCTCATGTACTGCTTTGAAAATATCAACCCCCCCAACTTCATAACCAATAAAAGTTCTGCGAAACAAGCAATTCAACAGCGCGATTTGAAACGCTGCCATCACTGATGCGTCCCGTGTGTTGGGTTTTCACCGCGGTGCCGATGAAAGCCATTAGTCGCAGTCATCTGTCGCTCTCCATGTGTCCAGCCCATAATTACTGACAATGACCATTTTGAAAACAATGATGCCTGTTTTTGTGGTTTATTGTTACACCAGTTCTCTAGCATCATGATGAACAATATCTCTCTATTTTTATAATCTCTTTCTAGCAAGCTGTTAATGTTGAGCTCATGAGTTGGAAGTGTCTTGGTGCGCTTGCTTTACCTTTAATAGCAGATGTTGCCAAGACTTGAAGGTTTATTTAATTTTGGTGACAGTGAAACACATGTAAATCATTACCAGTCGATCAAATGTCGCTATTTCTATCATTTTTTAAAGTATCTTTTCAATATATTTTCAATCCTTCCACAAGAATACATTTAATGCTTGAGAAAAGGTCTCCTTTGAGCATTAATAGCTAAGAAAATGGCTTTGTTAGAGAATGACATTGCAAATCGGGACAAAACGAAAAGCGTGGGCTGAAGTAAAAGGCCCATAAATTATGTGTGTGTGCGTAAACAAAACTGTGTATAAAAAATTATAAAAACATTGATTTAATAAGGATTTATGCTCTTTTCAATGTCTGACCCACCCACATAATTTGATAATTGATTAGTAAATCCTTTCTTGTTGCGAATGAGAATCAGATTATATCGGAAACATGTATAAAACTTTGTTTTCTGCCATATTACTAGTGACACAATGCATAATTCATTTGGAGCGAATTAGGCTGAGCCGTATAAAAACACAGTCAGCTCCTTTTTGATCGAGTGCCGGCGTCTGAGCGAGAATGAGTGAAGGAAACGGGTGGGGGGTGGAGAGGGAGAATAGGAAGGGATGAGTTAAAAGATTGTGGAGAAAGAAGAAAGTGAGAATCCGAGATAATGAGTGAAAGGAAGCCAAACGTTTGTCACATTGCAGAATATTTCACCTCAATTAGAGCTGCAACTCATATGTGGCTCTGAATAAATACGATGTCCTTGTTTTGGGACTTTTTAATCCCATATTATGCTTCTCTATGAGATTAAACCCCAACGAGTGTCATTGTCTTCTCCCTTGGGTTTGGCTGCAAATGCAACACAAAGTGCTTTTACTGAAGTGTGTGCTGCTCGATCTGACTTCCAGCACCCCGAAGTCAAACCGCATTCCTAAACTTCTTCATTATTCTGTCTCTCCCCGTTATACTGCAGCCTAAATACGGAGTTACAGGGTTGGTGTTCTACATTAGCTTTTCCTCAACTGTACATACAGGTGGGGGGGGGGTGCTGTAATTCATCATGCCTCAGAGCCCAGCAGTCGCAGACTATATAGCATTATTTCTTCCCTTGTCAGGTTTCCTATGTGGCTAAATTTTTCGTCCCCATGGTTTGGCAGGCGCTGTGCTTTGACTGTGTGTCTATTATTATGATATAGAAGCCTGCCCACTGTTTATAATGAGGTGGAGGCATCGAGTGGGTCATAAATAAGGCAGGGAGTTTTTCACTGAACTGTAGAAAAGGTGTAGAGAAACAGAAAACATAGCTCATCAATATTTCAGCTGCTCATCGTAAATAGTTCATGTGGTGTGGAGCAGTGAAGGAGTTTGATTCCACCTGTTACATACGGTCAATGTGCGTTGATGTGTGTGTAAGCTGCATGTCCATGCATGTATCTCAGAGGAGAAATGCCCACGTGCGCTTGCATGAGTCTCTGGGAGGCTGTTCGTTTACCTGTTAGAGGTAAGATTTAAGGGAGATTTGACCCTGCTTGCAGATAAATATAATTGTTGTAGTACTACTTGTGGGCTTGTCCTGATGCTTAGAGACTTTCTGATGTGGAAGAACATCAAGATTTATTGGACTAATTCAAGTTTAAACACATACAGTTATGAACCACCTTGAATCTTTTCACATTTTAGCACAATACAACCACAAACTTCAATGTATTTTAATTTGGATTTTGTACTGTTGACCAACGCAAAATAATGAAAGTAAAAGTTCATTTTATTTAACAAAAAACTTGAAAAGTTTTCTTTTCACCCTCTTTGTGTCAACAGTTTGCAGAGGCACCTCCAGTTACCACTGCAAATATCTTTTTGGGGTATGTCTCTTCCAACTTTACATCTAGAGACAAGAAGTATCCCTGCATGATGCTGTAACCACCATGTTTCATGGTGGAGGTGTAGAATTACTATGTCCCAAACACTGAGACAAAAAAGTTGAATCCTGGTTTATACTGACCATTAAGGGCAGATTATGGTGCATGACTTATAGGTGCCCTATTAGCAGTTTCTACCACCTGAGCCAAGGATCTCTGCAGCTCCTCCAGAGTAACTTTCCACAACTTTATCCCTGTACTGTCTTATGGATTCTTTGGTCTTCATGATGATGTTTGTTTACTAATGTCCTCAATAATGCCAGCATTTAAACACAGGTGGGGTTTTTACTAAGTATGTGAGTTTTGAAGTTTATTTTTGTATTTCACATTTATGTACAGACGGTGGCTCAGTGGGTAGACTAGTCGTCCTGTAATTCCAAAGTTGTGGGTTTGATTCCATCTTCTTCATGTCACATGTTGATGTGCCCCTGGGGAACCCACTTAACCCCAAGTGGCCTGCCGATCTTCTTGTCAGTGTTCAAATGTATGAACATTTGAGTGCAACTGAGTGAAAGTGACTCCAGTGTGAGGCTCTTTGAGTAGTTGTTTGACTAGAAAAGCACTATGTAAATTCAATTCATTTACCGTTTATTTTGTTTTGGGCTGTCACGTATAATCCCAATGAAACATGTTGAAGTCTGTAGATGTAATGTAACGAAATGAGACAAGGTTCATGGTGTATAAACACAGGCATTTTATACTGTGCATCTGCACAGTAAACTCGCTGAAAAGAACTCAGAATCGTATCTGATAAACAGTCAGTGACTCCCTCTTTCACTTTCTTATTATATCCAGCCACAGGTACCAGAGGATAATATCAACACAGTGGAACAAGCAATATAACATTATAAAGTAAAAACGTAATTGCTATATATATATATATATATATATATATATATATATATATATATATATATATATATATATATATATATATATGCTCATTTTCACAAAGGCTGTGGGGGACATTTTGCTTTTTACACATGAGTTGTCAAAAACTTCCACTCAAAGCATTCAGCCCTGAAAACATTTCTTTGTGCAAAATAGCACAACGCTCATTTAGCTGTCACCGAGAGCGGTATATTACATCTAAAAGTCTTACATTCAGAAATTCTCATTTTTATTTTGTGTTCTTCCACCAGGGGCTGAGTGCCCTTGTAGACAAAGCAGGTGTTTCTTGAACATATGTAGAACATGCACAGATCTCTCCAATGCAGCTTCAGTATGGATGAACATGTCACTCTTATTCTCAACCGTCCTGGAAATGTTTTCTGAAGGTTGGCACCAGCCTGTGTCTCCCTCAGGAGTTTTATACAAAGCCAGATGGCTGGCGGCATCAGGCATCCAGGCTTGCCGTGTTCACGCTGGCTGCTCCCAAAGTGACGATAGTGCGCCGTCACATGATTCAATCCTGCATCCGCTCTCAGTCAGCTGGTTGCTTCCTCTTAATACTTCAATATTTCTCCAAGTTGGTTATTTAACATACTGAGGAACAATACATACAACTAATTATTTTCTGAATAAGCATCCAAAAGTGTATTTTTGCAAAGTAGAGGGTAATAGTATAGTTAAATGTGTAAAACAATTGTTTATATATAATTTTTTGGTCGTAGTTTATAGCAAACTCACAGACTGGAATGTTATTATAGTGCAAAACACAAACCAGAATTCAGGTACTCACAGAAAGTACAACAATAAATACAAAAACATGTCAATCAAAATAGAAGAAACTAAGGTTATTTATAAGATGGCTGGAGGGGAGTTGGAGAAACGGTATAGGGTTATAAACTTGAGACTGGATTTTGAGAACACTATTTTCTGTTCTTGTTTTTTTTTTGTAGCAAAGGTTCAGTGAGGCGTTCAGTCATCTTGGATAGTTTAGGACCATGAAACTACATAGTTAGGTTTTGGTAAAAATGAGAAGATGAAATACGTTCCTTCATATTGTGTGTCCTGCCTACAGCATAACAATGCAGGCAGGCTTTCTGGTCATTTGTGTGGTGAGCGTTTTTTGTGACTTATAGCTTCTGTTTTTATAGGTGATACACACTCTTAAAGTTTATCCTGTCAGAGTTTGAATGAGCTCAAATATATAAAAATGTTTAAACTGTAGACCATCGTGGCCTGCTTTAAAATCAAAAAACTTGTTTCAGTAATTTCTTGAAAGTGTTCACACACACGCCCGCACGCACACTTGCACACACATTGAAATTCCTCTTAATGGTTTCTAAATGCTTTATTCAGACATGACTTTTTGCTGACTTCCTGTTGAATCATTAATTGGTTTGACAATGACTCCTGGTCAAAGTGAACGCATTTGATGTTGCAACGTGGGTACTTAGTGATTTTGATTTGTGTTCTGTTGATTTAGGCTTTGCAAGTAAGAAGGCGGAGTGTTTTAAGAGGTGACATAAAGAAACCGTTGGTTTGTGTCACATATATCGACCTGATTCACAGGTTGGATTAGAGTTGCGCCTAAATTGCAGAAACAACGACTTCCCACTTGGCTTGTCGAGACTTGACTTAGACCTGTGGGAGTCAAGTGCTATTAAATATTTTTTATCTCATGTAATCATGGGTGAACGCAAGCCATCATGTCAGACTAATACCACAACTCTGACAGGTGATGTGCATACTCTTTGAAAGGATATGCTTCATTCATTGGTCAGGGATGTTTGTGAACCGCGACCTACTACTGATTTATAGCAATCCATGAAACTGATACCTTTATAATAACAACCATATGGATATTACACTGAAAAAGGTTTAAATGACGTGGCTTCTTTCAGAACAATTTAAGAACCTTGGACTGTCTCTCACATCATGTTCTGTCACTGTTAAGCCTTGACTTGGACTTGCGGTGTGTACTTGTGAGAATGTATGTGCTTTCATGCATTGGTGTTGCTCACACCCTGAAAGGAGAGGAGCTAATAAATACACCCCGGCATGCAATTTGCAGTCCACTCAAAGAAAATGTGATTTAGGAGATCTTTTATGGATAAGGGATTGCTTATGAGTAGGTAAGGGGTTAAAATCTGGTGCTTAGTTGCAACTGTTAAATGATGCTGTAAGGGTTGGATTATGTCAAGAAACAGTCCACATGAGGACATTTTGCTCATGTGTGTAGTGAGGATGGGTAGTGGGGGAGGGGTGCTCTTAAAGAAAAAGCTAATAGTTGAGTGTTACTAATCCATGTTCAGTGAGCGTAGTGATCCCCTTGAGTACAGGGCTTAACCCCAACACATCATCGTGAGGACTCACCCACACAAATAAATGTCAGCTGAGAATAGTAAGCCATGTCAGATAATTAAACTGAGACAATGGCTTTTTGAATTCGGCTGATGACTACATCAGCTTGAGAAAGATTGAAACATGGAAATATCATAAATCCTTTTATTTGTGATAAGCTTTGTTTGTATTTTATTCGGCACAGTTAATAACATTTAGCGGGTTATTGTGCTTGAAGTGTGACAGGAAGATGATGTACAGCGACGGCCGCTTCCTGTTGAGATTATGTGGCACCCAGCACAGATGGCATGCTGGTTGGGAGGCTTAAATGCCACTCACTCTCCTCTCTGGGACCTTTGTTTTTGGCATTGAGCTTTTAGCCCAGACTAAGTTAAACGCTCTTGATCATAACTTCTCTATTCAGATGAGACATAAATGATCTCTTCCTAATAAGTTTGTTGAATATTTTCTTCATTTTTCAAATTATATTAATTATTTAATCTTTTTTCTCCAATTTGGAATCAAACTTCTAATTGTTGCCCACTTTGACACCAGCAGTCCATTTTGGCGGATAACATTGAACTTTAGCTCAATTTCTTTTCTTTTATGACAACATGCATCTGAGGCCAACTCCAACCCTGGTGCGCACAACCAGCCCCATCAGTGCTATTGATGAATGACTACCTGAACAAGACAGACACCAGACTGAACTTTAATTTCCCTCCTAGTTCTTTTTTGTTTTTCTCCAAATGCTCGTTCTCTCTCGCCTTTTGAGCAAATGTGCTCCAAGGCCTGCAAGTGACCTTAACATTGGCTTAATCACCTCTTCAGAACTCATCATCTTCAAGGCCTGGTGGCGACACTAACGAGTTTTAGCGATGCTCCAGGGGCTCCCGACAGTGCAATGTCTATCCTCCCTGACAAAATCACAGAGGTGGGCTGGTGCAGTCTACCCACTACCGAAACTGTGCCTTTCTGTCTCAGCACATCACTTCACCCGCCTCATTGGTGCTCCGGCTCTCCTCGAGGCCGTGCAGCACCTCAGGCATGCAGCTTCTCCTTAAGGCTGGTATTAGGAGGGGAGGAGGGGAGGTTAGAGGAATGAGCTCTGCAAATACTAAAAGGCTGGCGAGACAAATGCAAGATTATAGATGCTCGGTTGTATGTCGAGAAACACAAAGACACAGTCAGAGTGAGACCTAGAATGAAAAAGGAGCAGGAGATTGAGAGATAAAATGAAAGAGATAAAGCTCACAGATCGCTCTGATATTACATTTAACCCCTCACTAATCTTCTCAGTGCCGCAGCTGTCAGGCAGGAATGAAGATGATCAGATCAGTTGGTGATGGTCTGAGCTCCGGCCCTTAGAAGTGGCCTCAGAACTGTAGCCTCAGTACTGAAAGCAGCGTGATGGTCATAACAAGCAGCCAGGAAGATGATGTGTGTGGTTTAAACTTGACAGAATATCAAAAACCCTGGTGGTTTGAATACAAGGCACTGCCCTTGAACCTGTTTTTGTTTTGGTATCAAAAGCCCAAATCAGTGAATACTAGAGCAGATCTGACTTAATAAATGGTCTGCAACAGATTTCTGAACAATCTGATAGATGCAAATTTTGTGTACAGATGTGCTCTGTGTGTCTTCCAAAGTGTAATGGTAATCTCCTGATAATGTGTTGGTCTGTTAAGGTTTCCTTTATTCAGACATCGACTTATACATCTTTTGTTACATGACATGATTCTTTTGCAGCTTGTAGATTTGTAGTTTTGTCTGGTTAGTTGGTATAAGCTGTCCTATAGACTTCAGTTTAAATATGCACGCATGTATAGAGTGGGGGTAATAAGAAACGTGTCTGCGAAACTCCTAGGCCTGGATTAAAGTTGAAATTTTACGACATTCTGGTGATAAGTTACAGTTTGTAAAACTTGCCTTGTTTTCTTTTGTGAATTGCATTCTCTTGGCGCCTGATTGTAGCTTTTTCCTGGCAAGACTAATAGAAAGTAATTTAGAATAAAACAGGGCAAAGGAGACAGGCTGATTAAGTTGTTTTCCAGACAGACATATGTAACAAGATGAGACGTATGGGTTAACAAGGCTTTGCTTGTGGTGTAAAATGAGTTTGTTTAGGAGCATTCACTGCAGTTTCATTGTCCTCTTGGAAAACAGATGCACATAACAGACATACATATCTTTTGCTATGGACATTGTCTATATGATGATTTTGACTTGGATGACTTTTTGAAGATGCACATCATAATCTTCATTATTTATTTTCTATGTGATGACTGTGAAAAGTACTCCCCCCCTGCAAATTACTTGTGCGTCTGTTTCTGTTTCTGTCGCCCGCCACACTAAAATGTGTAAAATTACTCCAAAAATATCCATGTCAGACAGGATAATCTTAATAAAACACAGTTTTGATGATTCCCATCCCCCCTCCCCCATTTTTATGGAAATAAACAGTTCAAACCAACATATTCAACCACTTATGTGAAAAACTATTTACCCCTCTTGTATCGTAATTTAAGTGTTATTAAACACAATTTCACAAGCAACACCCAGGACTCATTGCTGCCAGACCTATTGAAACGAACTTCATACCGACAGTCAAACATGGTGATAGTAGTGTAATTGTCTGCTGCTGCTTTGTTGCTTTAGCACTTGGACAACTTGTTGTAATTAATGGAACCATGAATTTTGCTTTCCACAGGAACATCCTGAGAGAGAATATCCAACCATTAGTTGGTGACCTTAAGTTTGAGTGCACTTGGGTTATGGAAAATAAAGTTTTGGAGTGGCCTAGTCATAGTCAAGGCTGAAATCCAAATGTGATTCTATGGCATAATCTTAAACTGGTCATTGATGCTCAAAACCCTCTAATGTGGCTGAATTCAACAACAAAACTGCAATGAAGAGCTGGCCATAATTCCACTACAGCTATAAAAAAAACACTCATTGGCTATGCTTACATGCACAAAATTTCACAATCGGAAGGATTAGGGGGTTAGGGGTCACAATATTCCGATTGGTGTGCTTGCAGGACACATTTTATTTCGATAGGCCTTTATTCTGATTACTTTTGTCCATGTAAACGTAGCTATTGCCTGTTTTCGCAAACACTGGATGGGAGTTGATGGCACAAGGATGGCACAACCACTCAAGAAGTTTAGAGAGGGCAAGTACCTTTTTAATATAAAGGGCAGGTTAGTTTGGATAGCCTTTCCCTTATGAGATGAAATCCTCATTTGAAAACTGCATTTTTATTTAACTGGGTTATCGTGGTCTGACATAAACATTCTTTCGATTACCTAAAAATGTAGGTGTGACCAAAAAAAAAAGAAATAAGAAGAAGCCAAAAACAGAAAAAATCTGTTATAGGGCAGCTATTTTTCACAGCCTTGGACATGGATTACTCACCAGTTATGAGACACTCCAGATAGGCTGCACTGTTTTCAACCTGTGCATGGATCTGTATCTGATTTAATCAGGTTTAACCACACTGCAATTCTGTGTTCCATTATTTCACTGACATTAGGTCTGTCCACAAATTACATCCTGCAAATGTGGGGATCAGTGAATGAAATGGGTAATAAAACTACACAATCAAGCAAAACATAGAAACGGTTGTTCTCTGAAACTTTGTGCTGCTGCTCTGAGGAGCTTTAAAACATTTATGGAGAGATTGTAGAGCGATAATTCTACATATTTCACTGCTTTCTTGGCAATTTAGCAGAGATGAGCAATAATATAAAAAAAGAAAGCAGTGAGCATTAACCTTTGACTTCCGAACAGTCAATCTTAAAATGCTTTTCAAAAACCCTTGAAGTGTCTGAACAGGAATGTTGGGATATGCTTGTTTAATCTTTTCGGGATGAAGAAGTGAGTTCACAAATTCTCAACTGTGTATTCAACAGTAGGAGTGATGGGTTACCTTAAGGGATTTATAAAGATTTTTTTTAGATACTTTCTCCTACTTTTTGTTATATTATTCACGGACAAGTTGATATTACCAGTTCAGATTCATCAGGCTTTGGGCTTCAGTGCATTCAATATGAGTTACATAATAGATACTACTTAAAATAATGTGCCAAGTCTCAGGTTTAATTTGGACATTATAGCGCATGCAGAGCCTTGGCTGTTAAATGAAGGATACAAAGTGAAGCTGGTTTGCCAAAATCAAAATGACTTATCTTACCCAAAAAGGTGTTCATATAAAACTTTAAAACTGAAGAGCGAAAGCCTTGTAGAAGAGCAGAATTTCATTTGCATTGTTAAAAGAACCTTTAGATCACCACACAAACATTGATAATACTCTTCAGGAGCTTTTTTCCTTTGCAAGACAGAAGAGCATAACTCTGATCTGCCAGAAGATACAGACACAAAGGCAAAGCTGTAATTCGGCTGTTTCAAAAGGTAGCACTGATAATTTTGAGGTGTGAATGTAGTTGTCTTTTTGTTAAATTAGGATTAGATATTGTTCACTTTTTATGACGGTGGCTTGTTACATGTCATGTTAAGGAATATTGCTTGTAAGAAAATTCTAATCTTGAGGGATCAGAACCAACACAATGTTGTGAGTTTTAGATGTATAACCATTTGGGAGTCAAACACATAATCTTTTTTAGTTAAAAGAAGTTTGCTAGGATGTAAAGTAGACACATTAGACGACACAGCAGGCTTGGGTGTGTGTTAACACAATGCCAAGAAGGGAAGACATCAGCAGTGACTTTAGAGAAGCAATTGATGTTGCCTATCGGTCTGATAAAGTTTCTAAGGCCACTTTCAAATAATTTGACATGTTACATTCTACATTGTAACAGGCTTTTCATTAGTTTAATACATTTAAACCAGTCTTCCCAGAAATAGGGAACCCCACAAATCCACCCCCAAGGTCACATTGCTTAGAGAATTGGCAAAAAAACAAAACAAAAAGAAAATAAAACAGCGTCTTCATCTCTGTCTCACCTTCAAGGCCGATGCAAGGCAAGTTTATTTGTATAGCACATTGTAAAGTGCTTTTAGTGATCAGTATGACAAGAAAAGCGTTATACAGTGTATTCATACCATTTTTCCCTTTCTGGTCTTTATCAACAACAGCAGCAGGTTAGGTTGCCATGGGTTACTACTTTTTTCTGCTCTCATCGTCAGCTTTAGTCTGGCTCCCTTGTAACCTGTGTTATTAGCCTCCAATCACTTTACAACTAAGCGGAGAAGTAATGGAGGGCGACACACTGGTTGGCTTTGTTGCTTCACTATTAAGTAGCCAACGGAGCCCTCAGCTGATTCATATTTTCCTGCATTCACTCGTGCTGCAGCACAACGGAGCGGAAGCGCAGCTCAGCAGGGGAGCTGAGATGGACAGAACTCTGTCAGTGGACTGTCCATGTCCGTGTAGCTAATCTTTAAACAGATAGCATTATCTCCCCTCTTCTGACCTTTTTAAGTTTCTGTCAAACATCAGTGTCGTGGTGTTGGCTCATAAAATTTACTTGTAGGTAATTTTTACCTCCAAGCAATGTTTTTTGTCAATAGAGCGAGTCACACAGAGTTTTTCTGGCTGCAACAAGTTATTTTTTTGTTGTTGGTTTTTCGCGAACCCCATTCAGTGATTTATAAACTAACAAGTATTTTAAAGTCTATTCTCTGAGATACAGAGTCAGTGTAAAGACTTCTGAACTGAGGTTATGTGCTCGACTTTCTCAGCTTCAGTGGACATGTTAAACGTGGAAGTTCGTTGCAGAGCTTTTGAAAGAAGACAACTAAACAGCTTGAAGTAAATAGTTTTCAGGAGCAACCAGACATTCTCTAAAGAGAGTATGGCACCACAGTACAGGTTTGCAAAGTTAAGTGAAAGGAGAAGACTTCTTGCTGTTTGACCACAAGGCACAGCACCACATTTAGCAAAATCTAACAGTTGATTAAATGTGATGTACAACTTTCTAAAATTTCCACTCTTCAGTTAATAGAACATTTCCCCAACATTCTTGGACAGCATTTTATTTTAACAAATGAGAGACAGGCCTTTGAATAATTTTGGTCAGCTGTGGTTTTAGCCTTGTAACTCTCCCACAAATGCCATTTTACCCAGTCTCTTTCTTGCAGTTGAATGATGAACAATGACCTTAACCGAATCCAAGATTAAGTGAGGCCCGAGGTTCTTTGACCTTTGCCATGACCTCCTGGATGAGTTGTTGATGCAATCTCACTGTAAATGTGGTAGGCCAAACACTTCTGGGAAGGTCCATCACTGTTCTATGCTTTTGCTTTTTCTATTTGTGTGTAATGGCTCTGACCGTGGCTCACTGGAATCCCAGAGCTTTAGAAATGGTTCTGCAACCCCTTTCTAGACTGACAGATGTCAAAGACTTTTGTTCTCATCTTTTCTTGGATTTCTTTAGATCGAGCACGAAACATTTTATTTGATATATTTTAACCTACTTCATGATGACAATTTCTATTTAAGTGATACGTTGATTCAAAAGCATATTGTAGTTTGTGAAAGTCAGGGCTAATTCATGATTTAATGAGGGGGTAAAGGCTTATTTATATAGATCAAGGTGGGTGCATATAGCCCTTTTTCCCTAATAATTAAAATTGTCATTTAAAATTTATATTTTACGTTTATTTAGGTTCACGGCTCTCACAATACTAAAATTTCCTCTCAATACTGATACTGAGAAAAATATTTGATACTCAATGCTATTTTTGATACTGCAGATTTGTGTTGAAAGCACAGGGTTTCTGTTTAACATAAAAAAGACTATTTACAATATGACAAACTAAACTTTCTTAATTAGCGGAAAACCAATAAGGAGGGTAAATTCAGTCCTGGTTTCAGTCCAGTCATGCAATTATTTTCTTTTATCATAGTTGCTTATGTATAATTTGCCACACTGCTTCTATTTACCTGTCAATTCTACTGATGATACCAGTGAAGTTCACCACTGAGGGACAAATAAAGACTCGTTCATTAGAATGATTTGTGTTTTAAAACAAACATATGGTTGTGACGCTTACAAAAGTCTAAACAAGGATTGGCCCATGCAAATGTATTCAGCAGCCCTGTACAATTTCAACAGGGGAGCTCAGACCAACAGAGCAATATGACTGGGCTGTCTGTGAAGTGAATTTAAACTGACAGCGTTACCTTATGCCATTTTGGGGGTCTAATCATTTTCGCAGATCAGGAGCTTTACTTACCTCTTTACATTGCTTGTAGCGATAGCTTAGCATGTAGAATTGTTCGGCATTTTGCTTTTTCTTGTCCGTCTACCTTATAGGGACAGTTCCTTCAATTAATGCTTTTGTGTTTCCCCTATCAGCTGAGGGCCGCATATGTTTATTTTATTTTATTCATTTTTTGCAGCTTTACTCATCATGTCAGCAGAGTTTAAACTTTCAGCAGCAGAACTTTGTTGAGGTGAGCGGCTGCAAGGAGGCTGAATGTCTCTGTCACTGCAGTGCTGCGGTCGTAAGAAGTGCAGAAGTCAATTTATTGCAGTGTTGATGCAGATGAGTAACTTTGAATAATTTATAAATTTATAATTTAAAAATCTATTTTTAAGTATCAATTATATCAAGATATCAATTATATTAACAACCCTTCTTAGGTTACTTGTGTCAGATGTTATATTGGTTTGATTATCTGAAAGTTCAACAAAGAAGTAAAAACAGAACAAACCTGTGAGAAGAGAAATAGTTTTTCACACAATTTGTACAATAGTCTCTTAAAAATGCCCAAGATTCATTACAGTTTTCTGTTTACATGTTGGTGTGCATATAAATGTTAAGTTTAATTTCAGTGATGCAGTGTTTTCATTTAAATTCCATGTTTGACCAAACACATTTTTTTTTACTGAAGTAGAACCTGAATTAGATTAGTTTTAGGCTGTGATTTAAAAAAAATCTATCTTTCTTAGACAACTAAGTAGGAGTAGGAATTTTAAAATGGGTATTATTATTTTTTATTAAAAGAAGAGCTGGGGATCTTCAGCATAGAGGGAAAGATATGATGTTCATTTTAATGATGGAAACCAAGAGAAAGCTTTCAACTGGACAAAATGTAGAAATCCTGCTGTAGATGTGGGACTTTATAGACAAATAGTAATGATACAAAACAGCAAACAATGTGCAGCAGCTGGATTTTTTAAACCAACGTAACTTTGACTCAAATTCACAAAATTGTAAGATGTGGTAATTGCTGTAGATTTATCCAAGAGAAGGAATCCCTGGTTGGTAGAAAGTTCTTAACAGTACCAGAATGTGTGTGCTTTATATATATATATATATATATATATATATATATATATATATATATATATATATATATATATATAAACCCTATCCAAATACAGAACGGAACCAATAAAATATGATTTATCTTTTCACATGTTGCAAAATATAGACATAACTTTTTTTCCTTTTATGTTTGACATATATGGGCGCTCTCCAGAAGGTTTTTAATAATACATTGAGGTCCCTTCTATACAGACAAGACATTTACCCCCCAGTGTGGACAGGCCACATGTGTTTACTGGATAAAAAGAGGGCACCTGTAGCCCACGTTGAAACAAACAGAAACAGACACAATATGTAAATAAAGAGCAGGGAACATGACCTGAGTCGGTGTTACTCTGCCCCTGAAGGGACAGCAGAGACCCGCACACTTAATAGCCCATGACACATTGTTGACCTGCAGGAATACACTCTGCAGGAGTCACACAAATACACATGCACACATTTGCACGCAAACACGGAAAAAATAGCATGTACAGAATGCCACTGTTTTGGGAACCTCTAATCGTCTACTTCACACACCTTTGTTCTCTGCTCATTATTAGTACACAGTACTTGTTATTTTAGAACCACGGAAAGTGAAATCCTAAGGCAGATCTATAAAAAAGTTTTTGTACTTTTCAGTCATTTTAATAATGTTAAGGATAAAACTTTTTTTATTTAACCTGACGTTAGTTTGAAAATATTATCTTTAAAAAACATTGTTTCAGAAGCTATAACTAAAATTGGTAAGGCTAGCCTGTTGATAACATTCCAGTTTTTATAAACGTGTGACCGTATAGTTGCTGAATAAGAACAAAAAAATATATAAAAATATAAAGGTTCCTGCTTTATATACTTGCCATTTTCTTTAAATCAATATTGTAATCACTCCTTGAATGGTTTGGCGGGCTATACATGAGTGTCTGACTGTATCCCAGTTCTGCTTGCTCAGTGGATGATCCTTCATTTCCTCTCTAATCCAGAAGCCTCACCACGTGTCCCCATTGAAGGAGTACCGGAGGAATGACCTATATACCTGCTGACTCTTACTAACTTATCACAGCAATGGTGTGGCTCAGCTTGGCACGCTGCTAAGACATGAGCTCGGTCACGCTTCCTGCTGTGCACTTAGCTGTCTTAAACTACTGCCCATTTGAGCTGTGCATAATAAAAATTGATGCAGCGGTTCAATAGGCTCTAAGATTTTTTTTTTTTCCTGATCCATTTTGATTTATAGTGCCTTGAAAAGTACTGATTACAGTTGAACTTTCCCACATTAAGTCACATTACAACAATAACTGATAAAAGTGATATACTAACGTAACCTAGCACAGGTGAAGTTGAAGGAAACATGATATATGTTTTTAATACATTTCATGATATAGAAATAAAAATGTGGGACTGGCACCAAATTTCACTGCATGTAAAGTTCATTTTGGGCTTTTCTTCTTGTTTACAGGCAAGGCTTTGTCCAGGTACCAAATTTTTTTCCAGCCGCTAGCAAGTTTTCTTACAGGATTGCCCTCTAATTAGTTAACTCTGACCAGCATTGTTGTCCTTACTAAAGAGAAAAGATATCACCACAGTACCACGCGTCCACCATGGTATTTAACACTTTGGGATCATGTCTTCAGGATGATGTGCAGTGCCAGTTTTTCATCACACATATAACTTTGCATGTAGGCCAAAAGGTTTCATTTTGAGATAATCTGACCAGGGCTGCTTCTTCCACATGTTTGCACTGGCTGTGTAAGGTGACTGTGCATGGCTTGTGACTGCTGACACTACATATGGGAAGGTTGTGTTAATAGGCACCTTTCACATACATTAGATGTGTTATGCCAAAGTGTGCAGAAACAGGATATGTTATTGGATTTCACCTTGTATATTTTTTTAGAAGAGTTTTGAATGGAGCAGGTGTGATCGCTGTGTGCCACACCTTGTAGCGTCAGCTGCAGACCACACACTGCCGGTGTCGGTTCTTTGATAATAATTGGGGATTTTTTCTTTTAAGCATCTGATGCTGCTTTATGCCCTTTGTTTTTTTAAGACTTCCATAAAGATCAGATTTCTAGAGTGCACAACAAATAGTTGTCCTGTCAACAGAGTATTCCATCAGAGCAGTAGGTTTCTGCAGCTCCTCCAGAGTTGGCTACTGTCCTGATTAATTCTCTCCTTTGCCAAGCTGTCAGTTTAGATGCATGGCCAAGCCTTGGTAGATTTGCTGATGAGCCATTCTCTTTCTGTTTTCAGATGATGGACTTAAACAATGCAGAAAGGGCTGAATACAAATGCATGCCACACCTTTCAGATATTTTTTATAGCTATCTTCTAATTCGGGTTGCCACATCACAACAAATTCCCACTTAAAGACACTGAGGTGTTTAGTTCAAACAAGATCAGATGTGGACAAGATCAAAGGTTATGAATAACTTTCCAAGGCACAATGTAGTCTAATGTAACAGTGTTTTATTAATTGTAAATTTCTAAAACGTTGAATGCAAATACCCCGTTTTCTGTTTTGAGATATTTTGCTTTGCGGTCACACACACATGGTGTCTGAATATATATTTCTCTCCTGCACTGATTATGAGAATGGCATGTCTGGGCAACAAACATGTTGAGATATTTTCCCACTTACCCAAATGCTCACACCTGCTTAGTGTCACACCCATGTGCAGGTGTTAGTTAATAATTCACACTGACCCTCTGCTCCCCTGACTTTCACTTGTTACAAATTAATTATGACCTCCTCCGCCGTAAGCCTCATTAATCTCAGTGAGGGACATAACTCTAAGGATTAATGTGATGATTTCTTCCTTTGTTGTAACAAAGAACCGTTTCTCTCCTTTGGATTATGCTCTGTTGCTCCTTTAAAGGTTGTGGACGTGGGGTCGGTATCTGTCTTCGCTTTGTCAAAAATGATTTATATTCAGGCAACATGATGACCAAAGCTGTGTTGATGCTGCAGATTAGTGAGCTATTATTGTATTTTTGCAGCCAAGTAGTGTAAGAAGAACAGACAAAATAAATCTGGCTATAGAAGATGACATATGATGTATGACTGTGCTGCTGCACATGATTTATTGTGTCGTGCATACTGTAACTGTCATGCTTCCGCAATTCTTATTTAATTTTTAATATGGCAGCCCCAGCTATAACTTATGCGTTCACACGGAAAATGTAACACCTCATTCCATACAGCATTTTTTCCACAGCAGTCCAGCATCATAACATTTTTAATGTGCTATTGTGTTAATGAGCGGCTACCTCTGTCTGAAAGGACCTTTCCCTTCTCTGAGGGTAATGAGCACCTAAAATACAATATCTCAATGAGCTCTGTGACTGCATTTAATGATGGCTGACATTTCTTGCTCACAGCTTGTTGTCAAGTCCTGGCAGTGGCACCATGTGGAGGACTGACTCTCACTGTGAGCTGACTGACAGTAAGAGGGCAAAAACCGAGGATGTGCAGTTTGCACACAGTGCTGTTCGCTCATGTGTTCCTTGACTTTTTGGACCAGAAAACATAAATATGTTTGTGTATGTGTCATAAGTAAATGTGGACATCAGCATGGAGAACACGAGCAAAAACTGATTTTAAACGTCGACTGTTAGATGTGCAGCTTCCAGCATAAAGTTCAACTTTAAGAATACGTTATTTGTTTTTGTTGGTCTGTGGGTTGGTGTTGAGGACTGTGGACTGTTTGTGACTGTGGACTCTCTGGCTCCCTCCATGGGCAGGAAATAGTAAAGCTAGCCACATTTTCTTAGTTTGGCTCTGTAATGTAGGACATCAGTGTGTGCACATCTTTCTTTCTTTCTTTCTTTCTTTCTTTCTTTCTTTCTTTCTTTCTTTCTTTCTTCCTTTCCACCTTGAGTTTGAAGTAAATGCTCGCCGTTTAAAGCCAAAATTTCCAGTTGAACTTTTAATTAAAAATACTTACAGGATATTTTTACTGAATATTTTGCACGACTGTATTAACAGGTGCATCTCATTAATTAGCTTCAAAAAGTACATTTCTGTCAGTAATTCTATAATTGCTGGCATATTTGTATAATAATATTATTATCCATTATATTATTCAGATAATTTTGTAGATACATAACACACAGTTATTATTTCAAGTGCTTATTTAATTGAATTTAATTATGACACAGCTAATGAAAACCCAAAATTATCTTCCCCTCAAAAACAGAAAATTGGATAGGACCAATAAAAGAAGGATTTTCAATACAGAAATGTTGGCCTAATGAAGAGTATGTCCTTGCACTGCATAGTATATGCAGTCAATACTTGGTTGGGGCTCGTTTTGCATAATTTACTGGATCAATGCCTCAACACATGGAGGGAATCTGGCTGTGGCTCTACCGAGGTTTTAAATAAGCCAAGGTTGCTTTAATAATGGTCCTAAGATTCTCTACATAGATGGGTTTGGTGTTTTATCTTCCTTATGAGAGGCCAGTTTTATACCATGGTTAACACAGATATTTGTACTTTTGGCAGTGTGAACTGATGCCAAGTTCTGCTTGAAAATGAAACTCACCAGAGGAAAGCGTAGTGTGTCGTAAAATCTTCTGGAAGACAGCTGCGCTGGCTTTGGACTTGAGAAAACACAGTGAAGCAAGACTGGCAAATTCATCACTGACGGTGGAAACGTCACACCGGACCTCAAGAGGCTTGGCTGCTGTGCCTCTACACTCTTCCTCAAGACCCTGGGGCCTGGAGTTTCATATGAAATGCAAATTTTACTTTCATTTGAAAAGAAGACTTTGCACACTGAGCAACAGTCCTGTAATTTTTCTTAGGTAATGCTGTTGTGGTTCAGAAGTGGTTTAGCAGATAGTGTATGGTTGTCCCTTTCACTTGTTCACTGTTTTCTACCACACTTTTTCTACCACACTTTTTCCTTTCACTTAACTTTCATGAATATGCCTGCACACAGCACTTTGTAAGCAGGCAGCTTCTTTAGTATAGACCATTTTTGGCTTAACCTTGTGGAAGTCAGCAGTCGTCCCAATGATTACACAGGCCTCACATAACACTTCTGCATTAAAAATACATACTGTATTGGTTTTATTTATTACTCTTGTTTTCTGGGGTATGAAAGTTTGAATAAATAAAATATAAACATCAAAATTAACAGAAAGAAATCCATAATCCCATCCGTGATAAATATGCATAACACACGTTTCACTTTTTAAACTGAATTGTTGAAATTCACATTTCTGTGATTTTCTAATTTATTGAGATGCACTTATATACCAGCAAGTTCAGGCTATAGTTTTAAAACCCAAGCAATGATATGGAAAAAAAGAACATCTGGATAACTATAATGTGTGATGCGTAAATGCACTTCTATACAAATGAGATGTAATCTAATATTACAGATAGTACAAGTACCAGGTAAACATGTATATACAGTTAGGCCCAGAAATATTTGGACAGTGACACAATCTTCATGATTTGGGCTCTGCATGCCACCACATTGGATTAGAAATGAAACAACTTAAAGTGTAGACTTTAAGGTTTAATTCACGGGGTTGAACAAAAATATAGTATTAAACATGTAGCAATTGTAGCTATTTTTATACAAGCGCTCCTCATTTCAGGGGCTCAAAAGTAATTGGGCAAATACAAATAACCCTAAGTAAAATGTTACTTTTAAATATTTTATTAAGGATCCTTTGCAGGCAATAACTACCTGAAGTCTGGAACCCAAGGACATAACCAAACGCTGGGTTTCCACCTTTGTGATACTTTGCCAGGCCTTTACTGCAGCTGTCTTCAGTTGGTGCTTGTTTGTGGCTCTTTCTGCCTTAAGTTTTGCTTAGAGCAAATGAAGTGCATGCTCGATTGGATTGAGATCTGGTGATTGACTTTGCCATTGCAGAATATTCCACTTCTTTGCTTTAAAAAACTCTTGGGTTGCTTTTGCAGTATGTTTTGGATCATTGTCCATTTGTACTATGAAGCACTATCCATTCAACTTTGCTGAATTTGTCTGAATCTGAGTAGAAAATATATTCCTATACACTTCAGAATTCATCCGGCTGCTTCTGTCTTTTGTCAGAATTGGGTTAGCTTCTTCAGGTGTTTTTCGGCAAAGTCAATTCTGGCCTTTCTATTTTTGAGGCCGATTAATGGTTTGTACCTTGTGGTGAATCCTTTGTATTTACTCTCATGAAGTCTTCTTTTTATGGTAGACTTAGATACTGATACATCTACTTCCTGGAGAGTGTTCTTCACTTGAGTGGATGTTGTGAAGGTTTTTTTTCACCATGGAAAGGATTCTGCAATCATCCACCACTTTTTTTCAGCCTCAGGATGTTCTGATTCACCTCCATGGAGAGCTCCTTTGGCCGAATGTTGTGTGTTCACAGCAACAGCTTCCAAATGCAAACGCCACACCTGGAATCAACTCCAGACCTTTTAACTGCTTAATTGATAACAGGTTAACGAGGGAAGAGCCCATGCAGTCTTGTTATTTATTTTGCAGTCTTCTGAGTCAATTGTCCAATTACTTTTGGTCCCTTGAAAAAGAGGCGGCTACGTATTAAAGAGCTGTAATTCCTAAACCCTTGCTCCAATTTGGATGTGAATACTCTCAAATTACATCTGAGAGTCTGAACTTTAAACCCATATTTGATTAGATAATGTATCCTGAATATGAAGACCAATGGCTACATGATGCCAACAACTCAATAAACAGAATCAAAATGCAAGTCTGAAATTATTTACCTTAGTAATAAAGTGACATTGTTTTCTACTTTTTGTACTTTTTCACATAATTGACTAAATAAGAGAAGCTTCATTAGAGAAGGATTTTACAGTTCTAAAAAGAGAGAGATGGACAGATTAATATGTTAATCAATTTAAATTCTTACTATTTTAGTATCTCTTAAAAGAGACTTATCTTGCCTCCACAGTCCTTCTAGGAATTTGTTTTATGGCCAATGACTTTGCAGTTTTCTTTTACTTTTAAAAGCTGGATGACTTTAAATTTCCTGCATCTAAATTCTGACAAGACCGAAGTTGTAATCTTTGGGCCAGAGTCCTCAAAAAATAAACTACTATCAGGAAGTCCACAAAATGCAATTCAAAGTCTTCAGCTTATCCAAAATGCTGCAGCAAGAGTTCTGATGAAAATCAACAAGAGGGATCATATTTCTCCAATTTTAGCTTCCCTTCATTGGCTTCCTGTTAAATCAAGAATATAATCTAAAATTCTTCTTCTAACGTATAAAGCCCTTAATAATCAAGCTCCATCATATATCAGAGCTCTGATTACCCCGTATGTTCCTAACAGAGCACTTCGCTCTCAGACTGCAGGTCTGCTGGTGGTTCCTAGAGTCTCTAAAAGTAGAATGGGAGGCATATCCTTTAGCTATCAGGCTCCTCTCCTGTGGAACCAACTCCCAGTTTTGGTCCGTGAAGCAGACACCCTGTCTACTTTTAAGACTAATCTTAAAACCTTCCTTTTTGACAAAGCTTATAACTAGAGTGGCTCATGTTACTCTCAGCTACCTTTATAGTTATGCTGCTATAGGCTTAGGCTACTGGAGGACATCAGGGCCTATTTTTCTCACTCTACTGATTTCTACTGTTCTCCAGTCTACTGTTCTCCAGATTTGCATTGCATTACATTGAAATGACTGTTGTCATTTCAGCTTTTAACTTTTTGTTCTCTCTCTTTTTTCTTCATAGTAGGTACACCTGGTCTGACTTTCTGTTGACTGTGAAATCATCCAGGGAGGACAGATCACCCACTATTACCATCTAATGTAGAACAGATTACTAGATCAATGTGTGCTTCTGTGCTTTTTGTCTGTCTTGTTGTGTCTCTGCTCTGTCTTCTGTAACCCCCAGTCGGTCGAGGCAGATGACCGTTCATACTGAGCCCGGTTCTGCTAGAGGTTTTTCCTTCCCGCTAACGGGTGTTTTTTCTTTCCACTGTCGCTTCATGCTTGCTCAGTATGAGGGATTGCAGCAAAGCCATGTACAATGCAGACGACTCTCCCTGTGGCTCTACGCTTCTCCAGGAGTGAATGGTTTTCTTATATAGGAACATTTTTGACCAATCTGTATAATCTGACCCAATCTGTATAATATGATTGAACTTAACTTTGTAAAGTGCCTTGAGATGACATGTTTCATGAATTGGCGCTATATAAATAAAATTGAATTGAATTGAATTGAATTTTACTGGTACATCAGCAGTTTTGGACATTTTTTTTATTCTTTACTATTTTTATGTTTGTTGTCTTGTTATAGAGCGAAAAGAGAGAAAAGAGAAAAGAGCCTCAAAAACTTTCACAAGTGAAAACTGATAGATGCATTTTTTATATGATAGTTCATTATAACAATTGAGGCATTAAAAAATATTCAGCAGCTGGTTAAGACACAGACAATGTAGGACTACACAATTTTTGTAAAACTTATTGTGATTTTATTGTTGAAAATTGCAATGAAAATCATCTGTTACAGTTATCCCATATTCACTGTTGTCCCTCACTTTCCCTCTCACCTATGAAAAATATACACAAGGTCTGGGTGTGAAGGGCAAAGATATCATGGGCATGCAGAGCATGAACACATGACACCTGAAATATGATATCCCAGCACACATTGCATCAAAAGTCCTTTGTAAGCCTTTATTTGTCTCCCTCAGGATAAATTTGCCTTGGTCAGAAGGGCACACTGCACAGCCATATTACACTCATCCATAAGACCACAAAGATAATTACATAAATCATTTAACAAAATCATTATTTTAAAAAAGAACACTAATTTCTAATAATTACAATACTGCACACAGTGACAAGGCGAAGAGAATTGCGATGCTATGTAATTATAATATTCAGACACCATATTTCTGGATGCTTTGTGGAAAAGGATGATGTGTGTTTGAGCAGCATTCTGCCCCATTGATGCATTTCTTTTTTTTGCGTAACTATTTTTGATTCACCGTGCAAAACTGTATTATATTCACAGTGTTTTGTTGGTCTAATGAATGTGGGTTTTCAGTAATAATTTAATTGTTTTTAATGTTTTACAATGACATTCACAGTAAAAGAGGAGGGGCAGTATTGCCCCAATTTCAGCTACAAGTCTTCTCTAAATCGTGCATAATTTTCTGGGTTGGAAGGAACTGAAAACTGAACATGACAGAGCACAGCTGACCATTAGCACTACATTCATGAAGCCGCAAAACCTCTTTGTCTGTAAGTTTTGTCAACACACATAATTGACTGGAAATGCACTGAAATGCAGTAAAGTCAAATTAGCCCGCCTCCTTTGATTTTGTTAACCAACAAACTGTACTATGAGAATAAAAGCCGCAAAAAAATTTACAAGCAGGTTGAGTGTACTATGCACTCAAAATGGCAGGGGATTTGGGTTTAAATAAGTATATGCACATGTTTAAATTAATAACTTAAAATGCTTAAACACATTTATTGTTTTTAAAGTTTTTTGTGCCGACTACAATCAAACTAATTAGGGGCTAATTTGGTTTATGATTGGATAACTTGGATTTATAGTATGATGGACAGGTTAACCATATAACACTGTACTGTCATAATCGCAGTCATAAACAGTTATTAAAATTAGGGTAAATGTGAACCGAATTTAATTATTGGCTGCAAAGGCATTTTGCATCAAAGTAGTGCATAAATAAAATACCCTGCTGTTACTCTGTTGTTCTAAGTACAGATGACATTAACATCACTTTTAAATATTCGTGGGTACTTTTAAAATGTGTTAGAGTTCACGTTCAACATTTTTAAGTCTTCCTCACCTGTTGATCACAAACACTTTTGTGGTAGCAGCCACACCGTGTTCCCTACAAATATATTCAATATTTTCAGCATGGATGAACACAATTATTCGGTAGATGAATGAGTTATCTCTGGAAGAAAGAGGCCCTGTATTGTCTGTTTGTTGTCTGATCTTTAAGGGGGATGTTTGTGGCAGCCCATTTTCCAGAATAGCTGTTAATTAAAAAATTAACAGTCATATTGCACCATTTGACACATTAGTTTGCATCTGAACATTCCCTCTATTTGAGCATAAGGGCACACACCCAGTTTGTCACATCTGGGCTGAGAAAACTGTACTGCTGATAAAATCAACAATAACGTTTTGTACCAAGAATTTCACTGACTCCTTTACCTGTTAGTTGGGAATACACTTTTCAGGTTTTGTTTTCATGTGTTTTTGTTTGTTTGTTTTTTAGCTTATACGCACGAAGAGCTAATATTGGGTTTTATTATTCAAATGTTTACGTGAAAAAATGTATTTTTTTTAGCTGTATGTGCGCTGATTTTCCTGAAATGTATTTATTCACTGACTACATAATGAATCTAATTGTTAGGGGTTTCTTAAGTCGGGTTCTGTATAATAATTATGAGTTGTCTATATTATGTTACCTCAATGAACAAAAGTTAAAGCAAACTGGGTTTGGAGAAACAAGGATACATTTTGATACAGGAGTAAAGCTATCTGCTTGCCAAGATCAGTTCTCCTAAAATAAAAAAATAAAAAAATACAACCAGTGTAAGTATTGCAGCTATTGATAATATGATGATATGGGATATTAAGGTAGAAAAAGGAAATATTTAAGTTAAAGGAGCAATAAGTAAGAAATTTACTGCAAAATTCACCAAAATCATTCTCACTTGTCACCGGGATGGAAGTAACATTGCTTATAAACAATCGGTGCTCTCCATCAAAAATGTCTTAGTTACGTTTTTTTCCTTTCAAACCTAGAAGTACGTTGGTGCAGTGTGTAGCCTATGTTTACTTCCTGATTCCCAGGGTTCCCATAGCACAGCGCAGAGCACAAGCCTGTAAACGTGGAAGCCAGTAAGAGAAGCGGACCAGAAATAGAACAGAAAACAACATCATATACCTGTCCTGTGTGTCTCTATAGATGAACATAAATTACTTTGAACATCTCAAATGGTTTCTTAATAAATGAGAGTAAAATTAAATAATAAAACGAGAACTTTTTTTGTCATTTTACTTTTTCATTGACTTTTGAAGTGATAAAAACAAACCTGACATTTAGGCAGAAAAGCTCATTATCTACATGTTGCTATGCGTGATGCGTGTACACTTCATATAACTGAGTTATTTTATATAACAAAATAAACTAAACAAAATTTAAAAATAACAAGACAAACGAACAAACCAATAAGCTGCCATTCAAATAAAACCCACTCAGAAGTAATTTACTAAATTAACTAAATATTCAACTTAGACCTAGATTATTAATCCCTCATTTTATTTAGAAATGGATCCCATATTTCTGTGTACAGTTCCATTTTGTCATTTATTTTATATATCAGTCGATCGTATGAGGCTGTTTCTGAACAGCCTCATACGATGCATTGAACCATTCAGAGTAAGATGGGCTATTCCCTCCAGCTCAGTGCCTCAGTATGACTCTTTTAGCAGTAGTAAATGCTACCTTTAGCCATTGGGCTCTCATTACCCTTAAGACTGTTCAGGAGGCGTAACACAGGGGTACAATTGTTATTAATGCCGAGACAATCCATAATCTTCCTCATGACTCTCTGCCAGCAGGTAGTTAAACAAAGACAGTCAAAGAAAATATGAATAATCTCACCTTTATCAATTATACAACGGCAACAAAGATTTGCCTGAGCCATCCCAAGACTATCTATCATCAGTGGGGTCCAGTATATTCTATTGAATTTTGAACTGGATTAGTTTAGATCTGGCATCTCTCGTTGGTTTCAGCATCTCCTCAACCAGCCTATTCCACTCTTCCTTCTCATATATTGTTCACAGGTCTCCTTCCCACACTGCTTTAAACAAAACAAGAACATTACTACACACAACAACATTAAACCATCATGAATATGTAAAGGAAAAAGGCTCTATTGGTTCGGCTTCACAGCTGTGCTTACCGCTTACAGCCAGTGAAGGCTAGACCGTCCAAATTCACATCTGATCTCTTCCGGTCTTTGTTTTTTGTGGCCAATGAAGGACCTGGTCCTCATAGATCGGGTTCTTCGAAGGATGCGCCTCTGAATTTGGACACAACCAGTGATTCATGATTAGATCAGAACCCGTGCAACCATTTAGCATGTTGTAATTGTATGTTGTGAGCAGCAGAGATTATAAAGTCTAACAGCAGCTGGGAGGAAAGACCAGCAGAAGCACTCCTTTGAGCATCTTGGGTGCAGCAGTCTGTCACTGAAAGAGCTCTCCAGCTCTGCAACAGCTCCAGTGGGAGACATTGTCCATTAGTGATGTGATTTTTCTCACAGTCCTTTTGGCTCCCACCACCTGCACTGGGATGGCATCCCTGGACAGAGCTAGCGCTCCTAATGAGTTTATCAAGCTGCTTCCTCTCAGCTATAAATAAACTGCTTCGCCAACAGACCACACCATGGAAGATGGCTGATGCCAACACAGAGTCAAAGAGGGTCTTCAGGGGCACTCCTTGCACTCCAAGACACATCAGGCTCCTCAGCAGGTAGAGTCCACTCTAACCCTTCTGTAAAGAGCATCAGATCAGGGTTGTGACTTCAGCCCAGTTTATTGTTAAGGTGAACACCCAGATACTTATAAGAGTCCATTATCTCAACAGCAGTTCCCTGGATGTTAACTAGTATAAATGAGGTGTCAAAATCCACTACCAGTGCCTTTGATTTTTCTGCATTTAACCAGAAATGGTACTGCTGGCACCAGTCTACGCAGCTCTGGATCCACTGTCTGTAATCTGACTCATCCTCATCTACGATGAGACCGACTAAGGTAGAATCACCAGAGAACTTCTAAAGGTGGCAACCTGATGAGCTGATGTAGAAGTCTGCAGTGTAGAGAATTAACAGAAACGGTGCCGGCACACTATGTTTACAAAACATGTTTAAGCTGAATGAAGTGTAAAAAAAAGGCATCTGCTTTCTGAAGACTACTGCAACACTAACAAGTAGGCTTGCAAAGTCAATTAATACATTTGATGTTCTTTCTCTTTACTTAAAGGAGCAACAAGCAAAATGTCATTGTTTTAGATAGAACTAAAAATTAGTGATGTGAAGAGCTAAAGGTATCTTTTTAGATGGAATATGTATGACGTCAAACACCATCTCTACCATCTCTCTGTGTTGTTCTCCAGTCTCTTGTTTACACTCAGGGCTTAGCCCCTCCCTGCCCATAAAATGCCACCGTCAGAGCAGTGTAGCATAGGAGCAAAATGGCAGAGAGCATGCCCAGAAGATAAAAACTTTCTGTTACTAACAGCATCATAAAGTTATGAGTTACTTGAGTTAAGTGATGATGTTTGGCTGTGTATTTCTCTTTTGAAAATATGTGCACACGAGGCGACAGGTGAGAAAGAGAGGGGAAAGGAGGGCTGGGTTGCAGCTGGAGTGGAGGTAGAGAGAGGCGTGGCTTGTCATACCTTGTTTTGGTCTACAGACAGTGCTCAAGCCCCACCTAGTGGTGAAATTATGTTTATTGCTCTTTAAAAATATTAAATATTTAAAATCTACATCTAACAAAGGTAATTATAATTGTATTTTGGTTGTTATGCATAAAACAATCTTAAAGCCCAAGTGTGTAAGATTTACATCCATCTAGTGGTGCGCTAAATGAAATATAAATAACCTTGCCATTAAGCAGATAACTACTACAGCAGCCACAGAGTGTCATAAATGTGACAATGTCACCAAGTATGCCTTCCATGTATTTGGTACCAAGCTACTGCTAATACCTCATATCTATGGCCGTCGTGTGTAATGGTTTTTGGTGACCTGCAGACTCAGAGAAGTGAGGGGGAGAGGGAAAGGGAAACATAGACGAACAAACTAACTGTCTCTGCCGGGAGGACAGAGTAGTAGCTGGACTACACTGCCCTGTTTCTAACATAATGCCAAAATAAACTTCACTGTTATATTGAATTAACTTACCTGTCCAGCAGAAAGCCTGCATTTCCACATCCATTTTGAATCCCTGCTCTCTCATGAATTGTCTCCACCTGGTAATAGCTACACCGATATAGCCTCTTGTTTTCTCCTGGTTATTACTTATTTTTCTTTTTTTGGTTACTTTCGTATCCCTCTCGCTGAGGAAAGAGTATGAATGGTCCTCCATTTTAACAGAAAACGGCAAGTAGAATGATCTACGGTCGCCTTTGCTTGTTTTATACTCCTCCACCATGAACAGCATGTCTTTGTATAGAAGACAGACTAAAACTAAAACTAAAACACCAGGCTGACAAGTTTGTCCACTCTTGGCAACTGTAATCAGAAATGGCGACGCAACATGGCGTCTTCCACTGGGTGCACCACCACCTATGTATTTATAAACTATTAATTCTAAGCTATGAGAACGCTTTCATTTTTGGTGTGATTGTTATTAGACTTTTGGCAAAATATGTATTTAATTCAATTCAATTCAATTCAATTCAATTCAATTTTATTTATATAGCGCCAAATCATGAAACATGTCATCTCAAGGCACTTTACAAAATCAAGTTAAATCATATTATACAGATTGGGTCAGATTATACAGATTGGTCAAAATGTCCTATATAAGGAAACCAGTTGATTGCATCAAAGTCCCGACAAGCAGCATTCACTCCTGGAGAAGCGTAGAGTCACAGGGAGAGTCGTCTGCATTGTACATGGCTTTGCTGCAATCCCTCATACTGAGCAAGCATGAAGCGACAGTGGGAAGAAAAACCACCCATTAACGGGAAAAAAAAACCTCCGGCAGAACCGGGCTCAGTATGAACGGTCATCTGCCTCGACCGACTGGGGTTACAGAAGACAGAGCAGAGACACAACAAGAGAGACAAAAAGCACAGAAGCACACATTGATCTAGTAATCTGTTCTACATTAGATGGTAGTAACGGGTGAGCCGTCTTCTCTGGATGATGTCAAAGTTAACAGAACGCCAGACCAGGTGTACCTACTATGAAGAAAAAGAGAGAGAGCAAAAAGTTAAAAGCTGAAATGACGACAGTCATTTCAATGTAATACAATGCAAAACTGGAGAACCGTAGAATGAAGAACAGTAGAAATCAGTAGAGTGAGAAAATTAGACCCTGATGTCCTCCAGCAGCCTAGGCCTATCACAGCACAACTATAGAGATAGCTCAGGGTAACATGAGCCACTCTAACTATAAGCTTTGTCAAAAAGGAAAGTTTTAAGATTAGTCTTAAAAATAGATAGGGTGTCTGCCTCACGGACCAAAACTGGGAGTTGGTTCCACAGGAGAGGAGCCTGATAGCTAAAGGATCTGCCTCCCATTCTACTTTTAGAGACTCTAGGAACCACCAGCAGACCTGCAGTCTGAGAGCGAAGTGCTCTGTTAGGAACATACGGGGTAATCAGAGCTCTGATATATGATGGAGCTTGGTTATTAAGGGCTTTATACGTTAGAAGAAGAATTTTAAATTCTATTCTTGATTTAACATGACATTATCTATTATTTATGACAGCAATACTTGATTTTTGCTAATAAAAAGCCAAATTAGTTACACATTGTCCCTTTACAAATACAATTCCATCAAGTTCCTCTGGCAGGCAACATTTTTTGTCCAATTTACGCTTGGAAAATAAAAGAAAATTATTATATCACCAGAATATGTGAGTTGGGGGAACTCTCTATTGTTAGGTCACCAGAGTGCTGGCATTCCCGCTGGATAGACCCTGAAGTTGTGCCTTTGCCACGTTCTACTGACGGCAACAAGAGCACTTGGGATTTATTGCCAATGAAATACAGTTAATACATCTGCAGCAAGAGGAAAATTGTTTCCTCTCAGGAGTTTCTCCTTCTCTGTCCCTGCTCCGTCTCACTGTTCTTTCTCGTTAACTAAAAGTTGCTCCACTGTATATTTTGCCTCGCACAGATGGAACAAATACACAGACACAGAAAAGCAAGACACTAAACAATATTCTCATGCAAAACTGTAGAGATTTAAAACCTGCTAATGAAGCTTTTGCCTGTGGTTGTTTGAAATGTTGGAATATGAGCTTTTAATGAGGGTGAAATCCCCTCTACAATGTGCCTCTGTATGGCTAGTAGTCATCCCTGCTCCTGTGTAAGACTTTCTCTGTGCTTCCAAAAAAAGATAAAATGATCCTTTTTTAGCAATCTATCCACTGTGTAAAACATCTATGCCCTGTTTAGGGTGAATCCCTTTAAGAAGACTGATTAGCACTATGTTGGACTTTATTTATTCCTTTACTGTCATTTAGTGATTGTTATGCTCACGTTTTTTTGGGTTTATCCCACATTAATCCCAAAACCACTTGACACAATTTCTACCAAAGGTAGTTTTATTTCACATATGGTTATGTGGTTATTTAAAAACTGATTCATAACCATTGTACTTTCCCCCACTTTGCCAACTTACAACTGAAAGATATAGTACAGGATTGTGGAATTGCAAAGAAAATCATACAGGGTTTTAAAACTTTACATATAAAATATTTTAATAATACAATTTTTTGTAATTGAATCTAGCTGTTCTGTAAAAGATTTGTCAGAGAACGTCCATGAACAAACGGGATCATGAAGACCAGTGAACAACACAGGAGACAGGTCAGGTTAAAGCAGCGAAACAATATCCTAAGGTTTGAACATCCATCTTGTTCTGGGAGTTTGTTAGTAGGGTGGCACCCAACTCAAAATAGCAGGAAAATAGTGTAGACAGTAAACATAAAATAAAAAAGTAGTTATCACATCTGTTCTCTCATTATTTGTATCTGACCTTTGATTTTTCAACATACCCATTTGATTTTGTTTTTATTCCAGGTTATTTTTGTGTAGGCATCATGATTTTAATGTTCCAACACTGATGGGTGTCAGACAGATGAGTGGGTATGTGCATCATAACACTTTTGACTTCCAATCAGCGCTTTTTGTGTCATTCTTCATCCAATCAGATAAATCCATTGTACTTGTCAATCAAAGTCACACCCCTGGTGAAAAGAAATTTCTTTTTACAAACTAATTATTCAACAAGGCTTTTGTTGGAGTAAAAAAAGCAGATAAAAAGAACTGACTTTGACACGCTGCTGTGGCTTATTGGAATGATCCAGAAGGTCCTCTGCCATGCTTGTGGCTCTAAGATATATTAGAAGGAAAAAGGTCCTGATGAATATTTTATTATTCTTTGAATTTTAAGACGTTCACATAAACAGAGAAGGTACTTTCTCCTTCCCCTTGGCCTGTCTCTTCTTCACAATGATCAAACCTGCCATTTGTGGGCAGTGATAAACCAAGTTCCACCTTTGGGACACACAAAATAATTGCAAATAATGGGCGAAAATATTTGCAACTATAGTGAACCGCACTGCATTTTAAATCGCCATTCATTTTGAGCAGAATTTGACCACTTTGCACGGCCACGATGGATGTTCAAAGGGTGTGTGGGTTGGTATTAGTAATAATACTGGCAATAATTTCAAACTACTTTCACCCCTGCATCCAGTCAAAATAGTGACAAAATGCCAAAACTGAAAACATGATACGTGAAAACCAAGTATCCTTTCCCTTTAGCTTTGCAATTATGGTTTATGGTTTAGAAGTAAAATATCTTTATTTTTATAGATGTAACATGAGGCAGCTGAACAGTACTGCACAAGCTGTGAGACTCAGGTGCAGATAAGTGTTGGTAGATGGGATCTATAGTTTACTTCCTGATCATCTGCACAGACACATGTCTAAGTCAGATGTGCACTCAAGCTCAAATCAGTGCGATCAGGTAGCCAACATACAGTGTGTGTGTGTGTGTGTGTGTGTGTGTGTGTGTGTGTGTGTGTGTGTGTGTGTGTGTGTGTATGTGTGTGTGTGTGTGTGTGTGTGTGTTTGTGTGTGTGTGAGCAGGGCCTGTAATGTCTCAGCAGGCTCCTGTTCGAGTGAGATCAATCTATGAAATGGGGTCAATCTCTCCGACCTCTACCCGCTGGTAACTTGCAGTGTTCAATCTCTCCTTATTTTAAAAGTGAAAGGGCAGCTTTTCTGGCTGCAAGCCATCTGGACGGAGCATCAGTACGACAAATGTTCTGAGTATTCACCTTATATCCTGGCAAAGACAGGAGTATACTCTGATTGCTCTTCCAACTTGAGTCATGATACTGAAATTATATTTTACATTACATCGAATGCAACAAAGGGCTTTCTCCTCAGTCAGTTTGTTCTCTGAGACTGAAACTCTGCCAGTGCCTTGATGGTGCTTGGGGTTATTTTCTGTGTTATTGATGTGTTTTCTCCGGAAGAAAGGTACAAGCCAATTCCTGATGGTTTTCTCGGGAATTACACACAGGGCCATGTAAGCTCCACAGACTGCATCTAAGAAAAAGCAAACAGATAAAGTCCTATCAAAGAAAACAACCTGTGGGTGTCTTATCGTAGGAAGAGGTTATTTGTAAATGTGTGTTAAGAGCTGTAAACTTGTATCTCAGTCTCTGTGTGTATACTCAGATGTGTAAGAGCATAAAAAATCTGTGTCTTAGAATTTGATTTGTATTAAACAAGAATCTGTTCTTTGATTTGTCGTGAAAGGAATACTTATAAAAGAATAACTAGATGGAAAGACTGACCAAACCTATTTTTTGAATCAAGTTTTAACAAACAAAAAATGAATAGGGAGCAACATATCATGTGGCAAAACCAGATCATAGGTAGGAACTGAGGGCCTGTGGATGTTACTCAAAGCAATAAACCAACCTAACAAATAAACATTGTTAACTGCAAAAGGGAAACAGAGACTGTTGATTCTCACCATAAATGTGCACCGGATAACCATAACAGAGTTGTTTGGCTGCCCAGCTAAATGTATTGTCCCAAATAATAAAGCAAATTCGATTGACCCTGTAATATATGATTATTGTGCAACACGTATAAATCAGGAGCTGATCTTTGATAGATTAAATTTATTTATTGCTTACACTCTCAGGTGTTAAAGATGCAATAACTTCTGAATATACCCGGTGGGTTATGCTTGAAAAACAACAACACTGCACTGCAGTTTGGTGGCAAGCTAGTCAAACTCAGTTTTGTCATCGCTTCTTCCTGGGTCCTCTCCCAGCTGACCAATAAGGAATACATAAAGTACTACGTAATATTACTTAATATACAACACTACATATCAGATTTCTGTGGGACGTTTCCCAGCCTATGCCTGTAATGGAGTCTTTTGCCGCACAAAGGGGATTCAAAAGTGGAATCTACAGCCACACATCAGTTACCAGAACAAGCATCCACTCCCCCACTTTGTAATTACCACCCTCCCATTGGGCTGCTGAAAAATGAGAGAATTAATGAAGGTATACGTGTAAGTACCTAAAATCTCTGCTTCATTACAGAGACAGTGCTTTCAGTGGCAGGACTTTATCAATCAATCAATCAGTCAGTATTTATGGAGCACTTTCCATAAATAGCGAAGGGAACACAAAGCACTAGATAGAAAATAAAAACAGGAGGCAATAAGAAATAAAAAACAACAAGAGGAAACAAACAAAAAAGAAATAATGAGGTACACAAGACAAAAAAGAACATAAATGTGTTACTAATAGGTGATGTTGAGGGGATCAAGAGGAACACATAGCAGAGTACAAGTCTTAAAGCTGGATTACAAATACGAAAATTAAGAGTTAAATAATAATAATAATAATAATAATAATAATAATAAAGTAATAAAAAATATATAATTTTAGAAAATTATACCAACTTTACAGTAAAAAAAGCATTAGCTCAATAACAGGAACCCTGTTTCCAGCCCACAACTTTCCAAAAGGAGGCCAGTTGTCTCCTTCCTTCCTTCCTTCCTTCCTTCCTTCCTTCCTTCCTTCCTTCCTTCCTTCCTTCCTTCCTTCCTTCCTTCCTTCCTTCCTTCCTTCCTTCCTTCAGAGAAGTAAGAGTGACTGGTGCATTGGTACAGTGAATCTGCTCCAAACTTCTTTAACAGAAAATGTAATGGTTTTGAAACCATAGCTTTTAAAAACCTTGGTGTACCCATAGACATAATATAAGAGTAGACGCGTCATTGGGCGGGTTCTGCCTATGCTGCGATGCGTCAGAGCGTCCGCCATCTTAAATGTGGCAAATCTGCAGTTACTCAGTCACTTAAACAGAATCAGAGGGACTTTAATCTCTGAATATACTTTGTATTCGTAGTATTTTTTTGTAATATTACAAGTTTATTTTCGTATCCCTTTAGCTTCATTCTCCTGAATTTATTCTCCTAAAGAAAAAAAATATTTAAAATAATCTAACCTGGCCCTATTACTCCAGGAGTGAAATAATTCTGCAAACTGTGATTATTCTGGAAATGTTCCCCCTTAATTCTCATAATATGATGTTTTTATCATAACATTATCACTTTTGTGTTTGTTTATTTTTACTTTATTGACCTAGGACTTTTTTTCCTCATATTATTAATTTTACCTCTTTAATACTCACCCAAAAAGTCTGTTCCTAAAGGTTCACATGTGACATGTTTTTATGAAATAATGAAGACCACAATGTTTAGATTTAACAAATTGATCCTTATATTCATCACACACACACACACATATATATATATATATATATATATATATATATATATATATATATATATGTGTGTGTGTGTGTGTGTGAGTGTGTGTTTATTGCAGCACAGGAATGAGGCATCTTCTCCGATCCACGTTCACAATAACAGAACTCAACTTTTTTCTGCCACATACAATATGGCGGTGACGTTGACGTGCGAACCTGCGCCCTATGACGCGTCTACGTATATATGTCTGTGGGTGTACCTATTCTGGCCATGTCTACAAGGAACTTTCTACTAGCAGTTTTTCTAGAATTGCATATATCCTCGCTTGAACAACAGCCATTTATTTTGGACATTTGTTTTGTGAGTTCAACATATTGCCAGAGTACTGAGTTGAATCACATTCCTTGTAGTGGAAATACCATGAAACATACGATTTAAAGAATTATTTGTAATTGGATCATTTATTTCAAAATTCTGGCTACAGTTGGATTTGGCCCGACTGAAAAATATGGGGCTTGCTCTGTTTTCAGAGCACACTGAAAGACCATCTCAGAAGCAGCAGAGGCTTCATCTTATTTGGACACGATTTTCTCTTCAGCAAGTGGGTAGAGGTGGGAAGCACTGCCCACATAGCTTACTGCTGTACAAGCTAAAGCACTCTACATAAATAATTTGCTGCTTGCAGCTTCGTTTCGGCCTTGGTTCTCTCTCCCTTTCACCCACGCAATCATGTTATGCTGATTCAGGAGTAAATAGGAAAGTTTGGCATTGGCCAATATGGCAGGAAGAAAGCAGTCCTATAGGGAAGGAGAAAATAGCGGTCTGTTTTTATCTGATGGTGGTATTTTAATTAGGTACTGATACGATAATGTAAATTTGAATTTTTGTTCTTTGTAGAAAGTTTAAACCTGCTGTATTGTCTATACATGCATGTGCGCACAAATTGAGGCTACAAGGCAAGTCTTCGTGTGCAGCTTCTGTAAATTTCTGTTGGTCCCAGAGTGAACTAGCTGTCCACAAACACAGTCGCTGGTCATGAAAGAACCAGAACAGATGGCTGCTTCTGAGAGAGCTGCACCTGTTTATATATAGCTTCTCAGTAGAGCACTTGAGAGATATAAAAACAAAGCAAAGCTGTCAGTTTGGCAAACCAGTGGATGCATCCATGCCTCATGGTCTCACTTGAGACAACAGATTTCTGATGGATTTGGACACTATAAGAAAGATTTTATCTTGTATGAAAACATACCATTGGTAAAAATAGCATTCATACATAAATGTTCCAGTGTAGGGGCATTGTCTTCGCTGCAATAGTTTGTAATTTGTTTTGGAAGGCTAAAACACTGGGAGTAATTTTCTTGTCAAACTAAGAAAACAAAATTAAAAGTAGCGCACTTGATCGCTGTCACTTTCAGCTTCATCAAGCATTTTCTAGAAATACATTTCACCTCTCGTTTAAATGGAAATGATGTTGGCTTGCTTCATTCTTGGTTTTGCTGCACCATCAATGATGAAATGCATGTTTTAACAATATGCAAGATTCAAATGACATCATTACTAAAGGAAGGTGCTGCATAATTTATCACTCACATTGCATAAGAGCCCTAATTGAGTTTTTATGAGGTGCTATATTTGCTGTGTCAGGGCTTCTGCAAAGAGTGGTACATTGCATCCATCACATCCTATTTGTGGTTCTGTTTGTATTATAATCTTTTTCTTATGAAAGCTAAAGCATCTTCCAACTGATAAATCTGAGTCTGACAATTGTCATCAATACCAAGAAATGTATCAACAGTTACAGTTTTGGTTAGATTGTGCACTTTGCTGAACATTTTTGTATATTGTTACCAGTCTAAAGCCATCTGCAGACAGCATTAATATCTGCAAGCTGTAGAAAAAAAATAAACATTTCAAAAAGTTGCCTGTATAACAACTGCCCTCATCTTAGTATTGGATGAACTTCATAAACGTATTGGAATATTTAATACCATGAGCTCTGAGTTTGAAAATCATACAAATTTTGAAATCCCAACTAACTTCTTCTTACTTAGCTTCCAAAATGCCGAACCATCATAATCTCTTAGAGTGTTCTTGATCGATATTTCTCCAGGCATTTTAAGAGTATTCCGATGTTTTCTTTGAGCTTAAGATGCTTTTTCACTCTTCTCCATTTACCTAATTATGACCACCTATTGTGCAGTCGGTGTTTGAAAAAAACAGACAGAGGATAACTGGGGGACAAAAGAAGAGGCACGAGAACCAAAAGTTGTCTACGGCAGATAAACAGCATTTGAAAGTTACACCTTTAGAAAACATTAAAAACACCTGACACTGGACCTGAACGATGCACCCTCCTTGGTCATCTTACATGTCACGTTTCCAGCTAATAACTGTATAGGACCCGCATTGCTGGTGATAAAAATCCTATTTTATTTTAACCTGTTCACATTTGGTATGGGCGGCATAGAGGTGCGGCTGTCAGTGCCACTGCCTTGCGACAAGAAGAGCATGGATTTGAATGTCGGGTCAGCGTCTTTCTATATGGTGCTTGCATGTTCTGCCCGTGCATGCATGTTTTCTCTCCAGTTTCCTCCCATAGTCCAAAAACATAACTGAAATGTTTTCTATGTTAAGTTGTCTGTTTTCTCATTGGATTTCGCATCATGTTCATGCCTGAATCATTTATAGGTCAGATTTAAGTGAGATAACAAGCAAAAACAGAAAATTACTCTGAAGATTATCAAGTACTGGACAAAAGATTTGTGTGAGAAAAAAACTACATTCAAAGAAAAACTGAACATGTTTTAAAAAAAATCAGATTTAAGAAACACTGCTTTACATGATCACAATAAACATATTTGTTATTGGAAGCAAAATGTAAAGCAGTTATGGATTACGTAATACTTTTGCCCCAAACTTTCTGTTTTTACTACTCATCTATTTACATCGGAGCTCAAAAGTGTTTACAACCTTGTTTGCATGCCAGGTTATGAGTTTGATTAAAATAGCTTAATGGTAAATAACATTTAAAAAGTTCATGATAAATACAGAACCCAAATTTGTGAGAGGGGATACACGTAAAAAAAAAAATTAAGGTGTAATAATCTGGTTGTGTAAACGTGCACAACCCTAAACTAAAACTTTGTTCAAGAACATTTGGTTTAAATTTGTTCAGTTTTCTTTGGTTGGAATCTATCAGCATCCCACATCTTGTTTGCTTACTTGTTACATGCTAAAGCTCTCCAAATCTATCAGATTGTGAGGACATCTGTTGTCCATGGCCCTCTTTGTCATGATCTGTGCCGGTCTGCTGTCTGGACCCGTCACGCCCCCCTGCCTCACCATAATCAAGCTCATGTCTCTCACCTGTCATCTCTGCTGCCCCTCTGACCTCAGCTTCATGTTTCCGGGAGTACTTCAGGACTCCACACCCACTGGTTTAGTGTCTGATTATCAAAAGCTTTTGCCTGTAAATGTCCAGCATTTTTCCTTGTCTGATTACCAGGTTTAACCACAATTGTGTTTTCCTGGATTTCCCTACCTTGCCTTGCCCTTGTGGGACTTCTAACAAGCTTTTGATGTCTGGCCCATGACCTTGCTTCTGCGCCCTGACCCATGAGCTTTGTCTTACGTTTTGGATTTGCTTGCTCATCTTTGACCCTCCAAATCCCCTGGATTCCGAGCAAGCATTTCATTTTCTGCCTGATACTTCTACAGCGACTAAAGCCTGCTCTCGCCACTGCTTGTTCCTGCACAGGTTCTCTGATTGGCACCAGGTTTCTGTTCCAAATAAACCTTTTAAATGCTTCTCAGTGTCTGGATAGAATTTTGGGTCCACACTCTGGTTTATACTTTTCAAGTTCCCCAAAACTCTGGGATTTAGTTCTGGACTATGGCTAGGCTGTTCCAAAATTAAAATTTTAGCGATTCTAGACTTAGATATTTTAGTTGGGCTGAAAATCAAAATTCCCCTTCATCTTCAGCATTGTATCAGACAGCGGAAGGTTTTGGGTCAAAACTGCCTGGTGTTTATAATTTAGATTCCATTTGAGGAAAAATAACCCCACACCATGATAATGCCTCCACCATGCTTCACTGTGGGGTTGATGTTCTTTTAGTGATGTTTAATTCAATTCAATTCAATTTTATTTATATAGCGCCAATTTATGAAACATGTCATCTCGAAGGCACTTTACAAAGTCAAAATCAATCATATTATACAGATTGGTCAAAAATTTCCTATATAAGGGAACCAGTTGATTGCTTTAAAGTCCCGACAAGCAGCATTCACTCCTGGAGAAGCGTAGAGCTACAGGAAGAGTCGTCTGCATTGTCCATGGCTTTGCAGCAATCCCTCATACTGAGCAAGCATAAAGCGACAGTGGAAAGAAAAACCACCTATTATCGGGAAGGAACAACCTCCAGCAGAACCGGGCTCAGTATGAACGGTCATCTGCCTCGACCGACTGGGGGTTACAGAAGACAGAGCAGAGACACAACAAGAGAGACAAACAAGCACAGAAGCAAACATTGATCCAGTAATCTGTTCTACATTAGATGGTAATAGTCGGTGATCTGTCTTCTCTGGATGATGTCTCAGATAACAGAACGCCAGACCAGGTGTACCTACTATGAAGAAAAAAAAGAGAGAGAACAAAAGTTATAAGCAGAAATTATGACAAGCAATGCATAATTGAAGAACAGTAGAACTCGATAGAGTGAGAAAAATAGATCCTGATGTCCTCCAGTAGTCTAAGCCCATAGAAGCACATCCCCATAGGTAGGTCAGGGCAACATAAGCCACTCTAGTTATAAGCTTTGTCAAAAAGGAAAGTTTTAAGATAAGTCTTAAAAGTAGACAGGGTGTCTGCCTCACGGACCAAAACTGGGAGTTGGTTCCACAGGAGAGGAGCCTGATAGCTAAAGGATCTGCCTCCCATTCTACTTTTAGAGACTCTAGGAACCACCAGCAGACCTGCAGTCTGAGAGCGAAGTGCTCTGTTTAGTGTTGCTTTCTTGCCAAACATACCAAAATGTTGAAGTTTTGTTTCATCAGCCCATAATACATTATCTTACAGGGTTTGGGGATATTTAGCAAGTCCTAAATGTTTTCCTTGGAAGAAAATGCTTCTGTCTTTAGCATTACTTGCTGAAAAATCTGTATTTCATTCAGTTTTGTAGTTCTCTTGGCAGCCTACATGACCATTTTATGTCTTGTCTTTTCATAAATTTTGGAGAAATGTCCAGTTTTCTTAATGTCATTTTTTTCATAATGCTTTCTACATTTGTTGATGACAGGTTTTGTTGTGCCTTGTAAATAATCTGGAATGATTAGCGTTATTTTCATGACTGGTACTTTTGTACAATGTGAGATTTTAGTATTTATAGTTTTAGCTCCCTTTAAACCTATGGCTTTAGCAACAGGATGATACAGTTAAACTGTATCTTAAGTTAATCAGATAAACTGATTGTAGATGTGAACTTTAGAAGATTCACTGTCAATATTAAAAAAAGGCTTCAGCAGCCTGTTTCTTTAAGAATGAACACATTCATGCAAATACTTTCTTATAGTTTTTTTTGTTAACAAGTTTCACATGACAACATTTCAGTTTATTTTAGAATTGAGTTGTTCAGGTTAGAGGTCATGTTAAAGGTGTGAAAGGTTCTGAAATGATTTATTATTGTCTCATCTTTTACTTCACAACAACCTGCCATTTCAACAGTGGTATATTGACTTTTTCTACGCCCTGTATGTGCTGCCTTCTAAACCTTTTAGATTCATCTTCTTTTAGATTCATCCACCTCTCACATCACCTAGTATTTGATAAAACTAAGTCAATTTATCCTATCACAATTTCATTCACCATTCCTCACAAAGAGATGTTGCACAGGGAGTGCAGAAAAAGATGGAAACATCCTCCAATTTTTGTCTCTACTCAGGTTTAGGATGTGATGATAAACAAAGCAGACTGTGCACTACAATAAACGCATAGTAGAGACCAAATCTCTAGACTCCTATTGTGACTTGAGGATGTCCCTTGCTGAAATAGTGATTGGCGCCATTATTTCTTAGCTCTATTTGAGTGTTGTTGAAAAGTATATCCTTTCAAATCGTTTTTCTTTCTCTCTGGTTGAAGGAATGTAGTGTTAATGTATTTTAAACCCAGAAGTTTATTTGCTGCTTTCTTCAGTGCATTGGATCTTTGCGCCGCAGTAAAGATGTCCTCCGATACAGTCACCGAACACCTGAATTGTTTTTATTTAATAGATGTGACGGGGCCTGTTGTTAAATGTTCCGTATTTATGCCTTTGAAATGTGATAGCAATAAAATACATGATTTATTGGGCAGATGGTAATCAGCAGAGGAGGTGTTTATGAGGTTATTTGTTATGTTGAACGAGTCTGTGACACAAAAACACTCCGTCTTCAGGCCTGAGGTGCAGATGATTATCATTAACAGAGGGCTGTGTTACTAACATGGCACCATAGCTCGCAGTAGAACCGTTTTATTTCAGCGAGCGGTTTCATCGATCTGTTGCATTGACCTGAAATTGAATCTGTTTATGTTAATGCCCCACCGTTGATGGGTTTTGTTCTGGATTTTAAGCAGTGTCAGAATCTATAACCATGGGCAAACATGAGGATGACTGTGAAGGGCAAATCCCTGCTTCAAGAAGCAGGAGAGTTTGCTGGGAGCTCCATCAAAGGTTTAGTGATTGTTGCACCTCTCTACAGACATGATCATCTGTATTCACACTGCGCTCTTTCTCTGTGTACACTGTTTGAGAGTGCTTAACATTGTCAAAAGATTAAGTCTTCTTCAAGAGATAAAAGGCCTTGTTTGGACAGGCTTTCAAGTGCTCAGTTGTTCAGAATAGGTCCTACTGAGTCCTTGGCATTGCATGATCACCTATAAAGCAACAACATTTGCATTTCATTTACTAGACTAGCACTTTGGTGCTACTTCTGCGCTTTTAGACCAGCAAGCCTCCATAAAGATTGATGAACTATAAGTGTAAATTAGTGTAAGAATTGTTTAAACTAGAGCTGCACAATTAATGTGCACAAGACTGCAAAGGATTACTTTGTTGCAATATTTGGTAACAGACTATATTTCAAGTTCCAAGCATTTACTCTTTCAATGCCAATAATTTGTTCAGTAAGTTGAATGGGCTTTTACTGCCCTTGAAGCCTCCTCCACGTACAGTATAGATTTGTGCGGTTTAGATGCTAAAGCTTACAAAAACTGATGGGAACATTGTGATTAAGGATGGGCAGTTATGGTGTAATTTATAGGTATCTTGGAAAAATAAATATTGCTGTAAGAATAGTCATCCTGTGAAAATATGATAAACTTTGATGAAGTTGCAAACCCCAAAAACATCACAGAGAGTGTGATTAAGTTTGTTGCTTTGGCTGTTCGAAGTATTTTTTTCACAGTTGGTTCCATGGGAGCAGCAATGATTGCTGCACTCATGTTTCAAAACATCACTAAATAAAAATAGTTTTTATATTTAAAACTGGATTTCAGTACTTAATGTAATTATTGTAGTATTCTGCTAATAGCTTAGTTTTATTTTTAAAGGCAAGGCTTGTATTTTTGGAGTTCTGAGTCCATGTAGTAATAAAAATGAAGCCAAAAAGACCTATGCTATCCTTGCTTTTAATCTTCATTGTCATTGTAATAAATCTCATGAAATACAGTAAGAAAAGTTTAAATCCACTGTGCCACATCCTAAATGTTGCAGTTCAAATGAAAGAAAAGGATGTTAATGTTGATTAATTGCAACCCACATTGTCATCACAGGATGTAACAAGTGTTGCAGTGGCCTGTTTTCCCACAGCCCTAGTTTAGATCAAAGTATATCCATGTGTTAGAATCGCTCAATCAACGTCTACACAAAAATCAGAATCAGAATCAGAATATTTTATTTGTCACCGCGGCAAAATTTGTCTTTGGCTACTCCGGTTCACATTATACGTAATGACGGAAAAAAACTGACAAACAGCAGCAGTTAAATCTGGGGCAAGATGTGAAAATTGCTGTTCAGAGATGCTGCACATTCAATCTGACTGAGCTTGAACTATTTTATAAAGATGAATTTGCAAATCGTTTTCTTTCTACTTGACAATTGTTTCTGACTTTGTGTTGTTCGATGTGTTGGTGTTTCACATATCAAATAGCCCCCATTTCAAGACTTTTATTTTCTTGTCTTTTACTGTCTCTTTATTAGTTTTATTTCTTTAGTTTCACTGAAATAAAAAAAAAATTAAACTATAGTTGCTTATTGTGACTTTGCTAATTCTTGTTTGTTTGTTTTTTGCTGTCCTTGTTTTTCAGAAGAAAGAATGGCTCTGCTTAAACTGCCAAACACAGCGGGCTCTGTCGGGAAGCTTGGGCGATATTCCGCCTCCTGTAGCCCCCTCCACTGGATCTCCTCGAGCGCCTGTTCCATCCAAACAACAAACACCTCAGCAGAAAGCACCCAGTCAAGTTTCAGGACCTAGGACCACAGGTCCTCAACAACAGAAAGCTGCGGGTCCCCAAGTAAGTGGCCCTCCCTCTAACGTGAAACAGGCTGGGCCTGTCCCTCAATCAAAGGGGCTCAGTCAACCCCACTCTCAAACCAAGGGTTTCACTCAGCCACCCTCCCAACCTAAGAGTCAAACACAACCTTCCTCTCAGAGCAAGGGGCCAGCTCAAGTTAAAGGTCCCAGCCAATCACATGCTCAAAATAAGTCCCCTGCACAGCCTGCTAACCAAGTGAAGGGCCCAAGTCAGGCCAAAGGGCCGACTCAGACAAAAGGATCTGCTCAGCCCTCTGCTCAGACTAAGGGCCCTTCTCATCCTTCTGGTGCCAAGGTTTCATCTGGCTCTGGTAAAGTTGCTCCTAACCATACCAAGGCTTCTACCCCTTCAAAACCAGTCCCCACTCAGTCTAAACCCACAGGTAACAACCAGCTGCGCAAACAGCCGCAAGGCCAGGACAAGACTAAAGTCACCTCTAGATCTCTAAAAGAAGATTGCAAAGTCTCCCAGAAGAAGGCTTTGTCAGAGACTGTGACTTCTCCACACGAGATCAAGATAGCTGAAGAAGAAAACAAGTCAAGACACCATGAAGTGAGCTACCTGCAACTTCTTCGCCTTCACCTGTTACTCGATTCACCTTTTTGATTTATTTTGCTCCATTTAACTTGAGCCATTTTTCAGTCATAATGTTTTCGTTTTCTGTTTTATTATTGAGCTCATCAAAACTTTTCTTTTTGTTTTAAATCTTTTTTTTTATTATGGTCATTCTTCTGATTTCCCCATCATCATTTTTTAGACAAGCCAAGTTTAGTAGCATAGTAATATTCCTTTGTAACTTTTCAGAGAAAAATAAAGGAAGAGAGGTAACCAAAAACACGAAAGAAATACACCCAAAGAATACTACTTAAATTTAAAAGAATGACCTTTTGAAAAAGCAATAGGTAATTGTAACCTTTATGGGAAAACTGCAGTAAACTATAACATTTTCAGTGACAAAACAGTTTATGCACATCTCAGGTTTTCATTTAATTATTTGCAGAGCTGAGGAACACAAAATGTTTTCTTTTAAACGTTTAATACTTATGGAAAATGAAGAAAGAACATGTACCTTGCAGCCTAATGACAAAATAAAAGAAATAAACTGAACCAAAATCTTGCATCATTAATGTCATTCTGTTGTGGAAATAAAATGCATGAAAAAACAACATATTTTACTTTTATTTACCTTTATATTTAAAAAATAATTGGCCAAAGAGCCACGGAGGACCTAAAGAGCCACATGTGACTTCAGAGCCGCAGGTTGCTGACCCCTGAACCAAACACTCAGATTCCTGTTTCTGGAAACACCGAGTGGAAAAGTCTATGATGACCTGATGAGTCTAGATAGTTCTTATCTGACCACTAACTAAAATGTGTGTAGCCCAAAGAGGATTCAATACCATATAGAGATTTTGACATCTGGGATTTTACAAACAGCAAAGGGATCTAATCACTGGTGTGATCTGACTTATTTTTCTGGCATTGGTCATGACTCTGGCAGCAATGAATGAGCTTTTTCTTCCCTATTGTTTTTATTTTATTTTAATTTCTTACAAAGACCTCTAACAACATCATTATAATAACTTCTGTAAATAAAACCTTGTACATGGTCCCTGTATGCTCTTGAGATTTTCTAGTAGTTGACTTCACATGATTTTTAAATTTAGAACTGAGTCCATAACAACACCAAGGTTTCTTGCATGTTCTGTGATCTTTTTCTTTATTAAGTCTACTTTATTCTTGATCCCCACCCATGCAATTTGGGGAATAAAAATGTTTTTCTGCATTAAGCTGTAGAAAACCTGACTCGTTAGAGACCCATTGACTGAGCAACTGTAATGGATTGTGGTCAGAAGGTAAAACTGAAGTATAAAGATTAGTATACATTCAATAGAAGATGTAGTACTTCATAAGCTGACCTAAGAGGAACATACAATATTTTCTTTCATCTTAAAGTTTATAGCAACCAAATAGTTTTATATTTTTATTTTAAGACTTTTAGAGCATATTTTTCCTAGAGATTTTAATATTGGTCATAAGCAAACAGCCATAAGCAGATCTTTATATTTATTAATCATAATATCATCAAACGTTTATTCAAACCCAATCTCACCAATGCAGATGTCTTTGACATTATAACCTCCTCATTATTATAATCTTTATTATTCTTTATATTAAACATAGCCATCATCATCACCATCAAAATGACTCTTGACATCCTCTACTTTTTCTTTGTCATTTTGGTCTTCATCATTGCCGTAGAGGCAAACTCATTTGCAGTCCACATACCAATTTTTTTTTTGTTTTTGTTCTTGAAAAAAAATAAAGATTTAGTTTGTTAAAGAAATTGCAAGCTTGTTGTGTAACGTGACACTTCGTGATGATTTTAAGCATTCCAAGCATGTTCTTTATTCTTCAACGGGTCAAAGAATGCAATGGAGAATGCGACAAAGATGGCAAACACGCATGTAACCAAATGACATTTGTCTGTAGATGTTTGTATGTTCAACTGTCTGTTATATTCATTCTCTGTCAGTGTCAATTTGTCCATCTATGTGCACATAACACTGAAGGGGAAAGTCAACCGAAATCAATACAATATGGCCCTTATTGTTTAAAAAGTTAACATTGCTCCAATATAGTAATTTTCATATTTTTTGCTGGTGTTTCTTTTTTAATTATTGCAAAGTTTAAATGAAACACAAATATTTGGGTTGATATTATCCTAAAGTGTTATATATCTTGTCAATGAATGCAAACATAATTAAACTCTAATATTTTACTATTAGAGACTATTTCATCTGTAATAATTGTAAGAAAATATATGTTACCTTCAATCATCCGAAAATATGCATAAAGATGTCAATGCTGATAATCTGGATGAAATAGTGGAACATGAAATGTGCAGTGAAGCTTGTCATGTATCTTGTATGAGTTCATTATTAAGGCCTTTTTTAGCTTCTAATACCCTGCATTTTTTTTCTCTTTCTGCAGGACTCCAATAAATCAAGTACCCAGAGCTTAAGTGACACTGGATACTCTTCAGATGGGATCTCCAGCTCACAAGGGGAGATTGCAGGTCAGATCCGAGAAGAGGGAATCAAGCTTAATGAGCGAGGTGCTTCCATCCCTTCAGACATCAACAAATTAGAGAGCTCTATGAAACCTCTGCTTGAATCAAAAACTGCCTCAGACCCAAAGTATAGACCACATTCGCTTTCTGTGGGTCAAGAGCGAAACTACAGCCCTGATGAAGAAGCAGCAAGGGATGAATCAGAGGATGACCTCAGTTGTAAACTTCGCCATGATTATGTGGAAGACAGCAGTGAAAGTGGTCTGTCACCCTTGCCAATAAGACAGAAGAAGACCCATAAAGAATTAACAGATGAAGAATACATGAGGAGGCAGATTATGGAGATGAGTGCTGATGAAGAAGAACTAGAAGAATATGGAAACCAGAAAACCAAAAAGACGCATAAACCCAGTGGAGATTCGAGCAAAGAGAGAAGGCGACTCTCACACCAGTCAAATAGTTTTGAAGAAGATAAAAAAGTATCTGAAGGTGCTTATAAAGCAAATGAAGAGGAAGATGTTGTTATGGCTGGAGGCCTTCGGCGATTTAAGACTATCGAGCTGAATAACACCAACAGCTACAACCGAGAAATTGAGCTCAGTAATGAGCATGACCTACGAGAACCAGAACTCGAAATGGAGAGTCTGACTGGTTCGCCAGAGGAGAGATCAAAGGGTGATTATTCATCCACACTACCTGCCACCACACCCAGTTACACTTCTGGAACATCACCCACCTCTGTGTCATCTATGGAGGATGACAGTGACAGCAGTCCTAGTAGAAGAGCACGACTTGAAGAGGCAAAGCAGCAGAGGAAAGCTCGACATCGGTCCCATGGGCCTCTGCTCCCCACAATTGAAGACTCCTCTGAGGAAGACGAACTCAGAGAGGAAGAAGAACTGCTAAGGGAACAGGAGCAGATGAGAGATCTGGAGCAACAGAGGATTCGAAGTACAGCTCGGAAAACAAAAAGAGACAAAGAAGAGCTGCGGGCACAGAGACGCAGAGAACGGTCCAAAACTCCCCCCAGCAATCTTTCCCCTATTGAGGATGCATCACCAACAGAGGAGTTGAGACAGGCAGCAGAGATGGAGGAGCTTCATAAATCATCATGCTCTGAATACTCACCTTCTATGGACTCAGAAGCTGAAGGTTTTGAGATAATTGGTGGAAAACTTTACAAATCAGGAAATGAATTTAACCTTCCAACCTTCACATCACTCTATTCACCAACAGAGAAGACATCAACAATGTCACCATCTGATAAAACCTTAAAGAGTGCAGAAGAGGTATATGAAGAGATGATGAGAAAAGCACAACTCATGCAGAAACAGGGACAAAAGGGGTCCTCTCAGCCAGATAGTGGCCATCATCTCGATGCTGGAACCTCCCTAACACCTGGCTCAAGCCCAACACAAGTTACTGCACCCTTATCCTTCTCCGGCAGTGATTCAAGAATGGCAGGCATGCATGCTGCACAGCATCTATCAAAAGAAACGCAAAACAGAATGATGACACAGAGTGCCAAAATTGAAGGAGTTGTTGGAGTAGCCACTACTAAAGCTCAAATTAGTCAGGGAACCTCAGCTCGGCAGACAGGAAGCACGGCGGCTGTTGGCAACAAAGCAGGTCTCCAGAGACCAACACAAGCAACACCTGACCCTGGATCATCTTCTTTGACCTCCAAAGTTTTTTCTCTTTTTAAAGGACCCAGCCCTCCAGTCTCCCCTACAACATCTCCAACACAAAGTCCAACACATTCCCCATCTGTTCGACCCACTAGCGGTAGTGGCAGGCAGCTACCATCTTTGCCTTCTGGTGCCACAACAGCTCCAGCCTCCCATGGTGCACAGGCACCTCAAAGGACAATGTCACCTCGTCTTGTACGACAGCAGTCATCCCAAGATTCACCTGTAATGGTCATAACACTAGGCTCTGAAAAGTCCAGCCCCATTAAGCCAATTACCGTAAACTCATCCACTTCCCCCTTATCGTCACCGACACAGGCCAATTGTAAAACCTTGTATAGCTCACAGCCCCCTTCAACAAGTTCCCCAACATCACCTCAAAAGCATTCATCTCAACAGCTAAAACATTCTTCCCCAACGTATATTGAAAAGGTAAATGTTGGCGTCAGTGCTGGGACCACAAGTGCACAAGGTCGTGCTTCAAAAGTTGTGGGACAAAGTCAAACACAGCACAGCACAAATGTTGTAGATCTGAGAGCTCCAGTTAGACCAGCTCCAATTATTATGACAGACCAAGGAATGGATCTAACCTCCCTCGCTTCTGACACAAGAAGATACTCTCTAGGAGCCGAGCAGTCCTCAAGTAGACACACAGCAGTGCAGCCTCTTATTATGAACCTCAATGCACAAGAGCAACCACATGTTTCTGTATCAACCCCAACAACAGTAAGTGTCACAGTTGCTGGGTCAACGTTCATGTCTCAATCCAAACAACCCGTTGTATATGGAGACCCATTACAGAACCGTGTAGATCTGGGGCAGGGTGTTGGATCAGCTGTTTGTTTATCACAAAGTAAAACACCAATTTCTGATCCATCCATACCCAAAATTGATGCTTGTCTAGAAAATCTTGGCATACAGCAGCAACAACTGCAGTTGCAGCAGCAGAAACTCCTCCAGCAGCAACAGCTTCTTGAACAACAGCTCCAGCAGCACCAACAGCAGTCCTCTTTTGCTCGATATAATTTAGCCAATCAGGTACAGCCACCGCTGATGAAAAAAGACCTTGTAGTGACCCAGACAAGCGGTGGGCAGCCTGTGGTGACTGTTAGTGCAATACCTAGAGTTTCTCCTCTTGCTCCACCATCAGTAACTTCTAATGTATCCCTTGAAATGTATGGTGGAGTTGCCTTAGAACTAAAAAATAAGCCAACAGTGATAAACCTGTCAACAGGGAAACCACATATTATGATGGTACAACTTGATGAGAGTAACACATCAAAAAGTGGCACAATGACACAGCTGGTTAAGCGAGAGGAGCAGCCCCCTGCACCACCACCTCCTCCTCAGGTTTTGGATCTAACTGGGCAGCTTAAACAAGAAAACCAAGTGGCTTGCTGTGATGTTGTTTACAAATTACCATTTGCTGGTACCTGTCCAGGAACATTCTCTGAGAAGCCATCAACAGTGTCCTCAGATAAGAATCTCACCACCGAAACTTCTCAAGCAGCACACTCTCCTCAGCCACCACACTACATTGTTAGCCAGGAGCAACAACAACAACACCAGTCTCAGGTTACGCAAGGACTACCCGAGGAACACAAACTATATCCACCAGCTATGGGCTCTTTGGGGAGATTGCAGCCCTCTATGTCTGATACTAATCTGCCTTCTACTAGTGATGCTGGTCCCTATCAGAATAATCTCCAGGGGGGTCTTGCTGTAGATCTCAGCAGTATGAATCAAGGTTATGATGGTGGATACCTTGGCATGGGGGCACAGTATGGATCTTACACAGACTTGCGTCACCAGGGGGATTTTGCAGGACCTTCGTTACCCATTCGTCGATATGGCTCCATGTCAAATATCAACTCTGATTATGCCAGTGGTTCACGTGATCTCACAGGATCACAAGACTCCAATCTGGCTCAGTACAGTGCAACTACTGCTAGGGAGATTAGTCGTATGTGTGCAGCCCTTAACACTGTCGACCAGTTTGGAAGCCGTTTTGGAAATAACCCTGAACTGGCAGCATATGGAGCTGGAAGAGGTGGACCTTTAGCCAGGTTGAATATCCAACAAAGCCTGGCATCAATAAGGGCAAATTTGCTTTATGGGCCAGATAGCAGGCAAGCTGTGAATGGCCAAGCCCTAACAAATCTAATCAATGCAAGACAAGCAAGTATACGCGCCTTGTACCCCACTGCTATGAGAGGTGGTGATGGCATGATATATTCCACCATTAACACTCCCATAGCTTCAACCTTGCCAATTACTACACAACCTGCCCCTGTCATTCGTCCCATGCCAAGAGGAATTTACAGACCCTACCCTACAGGTGTAACTGCTGTACCTCTGGCTAGTCTCACTAGATTGCCTCAGATGACTCCCAGAATGCCTCTGTCCACACAAGGCCCATATTCCTATCCCTCTCCAAACCAGTATCCTTCATCTGTCACACCAACAGGAAGTGCTGCTGTATTAAGTAGCTCCCAACAGGAAAATCCAATGTACCTTGGGAAGTCTATAACAACAATATCTGGAGCAGCAGGTGCCAGCATTCCACAAACCCCACCTGCAGCACACTTGGGAGCACAAAATGTTCCTGCACCTGGTATTCAAACCACAACCGAACAAAAAATAGACCAATCTCAATTTACTTCACAAAGTATTGCATCTCTCTCTCAAGCTCAAGGCCAGCCTTCAACAGCCCAACAGGCTAGAATGCAGATGCAGCAATTGCCTACACAGACAGAACCTTTATCTTTGACCCAAATCCAACCTCAAACACAACCACTCAGTCAGCCTCAGTCTGTAGTTCTCTCTCAGGGCCATACACAAGCTGAAACTACCCAGGCATTAACTTCCAAATTATCCCCTCCCACTGATGCACAAAAAAACATGGAAGAAGAGAAGCTAAATCAGCAACAAGAACAACTGCTACAGCTAGAGAGAGAACGGGTTGAATTAGAAAAACTTAGGCAGTTGCGCCTGCAAGAGGAGCTCGAAAGAGATCGAATGGAGCTTCAACGTCACAGAGAAAAAGAACAACTGCTTGTTCAACGTGAGATCCAAGAATTGCAGACAATAAAACAACAAGTCCTACAACAACAGCAAGCAGAGAGGGAGACACAACTTATAATGCAAAGAGAACAGTTGGCCCAGCAAAGAATGCAGCTTGAGCAAATTCAGACTCTGCAGCAGCAGCTTCAGCAGCAATTGGAGGAGCAGAAGAGGCAAAAGACAGTGGCAGTTGAAGCAGCGGCAGCAGCTGCAGCTGCTGAGGCAGCTGCAGCATCAGCTGCAGCAGTAGCTGCAGCTACATCAGCCCAGAGTGCCATCCACGGGGTAGTTGTTGGAGCAGCGGCCCCTCAAGGGGTTATATTCTGTGATCAGACAGGTAGAGTGATTCAGCAAGATGGGCAGAGTGTGCAGTTTTGGCAGGATGGACAAGTTGTCCAAGCAGTGGTGGCTTCTCGACCCATTCATAGCTCCACCTCAGAAATGTCTTTGAGAAGCAGTGACAAGCAGGCTGATTCTAAGATTATGAAAAAGCAGAATTCCATGCCTCGTCTGAGGGATGGTTCAGAGGAGGACTCTGTCAAAAGAATTACAGACAGCTGTGTGCAAACAGATGATGAGGATGGTGAAGAAAGGTACATGAATAGGCGTAGGAGAACAAGGCGCATTGCAGACTGCAGTGTACAGACTGACGAGGAAGACCAGGGAGAATGGGACCAACAGCCAGTAAGGCGCAGACGGTCTCGTGTGTCCAAGCACTCTGAATCTAGTGGCGAGGCGAAATCTGATGGCTCTTCCAAAGTGGTTTCTGCAAGTATAGCTATTCAGACCACTAATGACTCATCATGTCAAACAGAATCAGACCTACTTGGCAGAGTTTCACCTGCAATCCACATTACTATGGCAGAGACCTCAAAAGTTGATCTGTTGCATTATATAGCAGCTCCGGAAAGAACTCACAAAGGAGAGAGTCTAGCCTGCCAGACAGAACCAGAATCACATTCTCAGGGAGTAGTTGCCCCTCAGCTGAGTGTCCCTACAACTATTAGCCCATACTCGACAAGTCTCCATATAGTAGGTGGAAATACATCTGACACAACTTCTCCTAGACTCCAAGGAGTTGCTAAATTTGAAAGGAGGAAGCCAGATCCTCTGGAAATCGGCTATCATCAGCAACAAAATGAGTCTTCATCTCGCCAACCCCCCAAATCTCCCCAAGTGCTGTACTCCCCAGTTTCTCCTTTGTCTCCTCATCGGATGTTGGAGACAACTTTCGCCTCCCAGGAAAAGCTTAACAAGGCCCATGTTACGCCCCAGCAGAAGGCCTTCACTACTGAATCTCCACAACGCCATCAGACTCTGCCGAGGCCTATAAAAAGCGTGCAGCGCTCTATGTCGGACCCTAAACCTCTCAGCCCAACATCAGAGGATCCAGGCAAGAACCGGTTCTCCCCGTATCACCAAGTTTTGTCCAACAGTCAGGTACAGCATAACCATTCTTGTTTGAAAACAATTTATTAAGCATTTGATCTAGGATGATGTATATAGAAATGTTTTTTTAGTTGAGTTAAAAGGGCACTTATTTTCAGATTTAGAGTACTAAGAGCTAGAAAATTAAGCTCCAATACATAAATGATTGTGGATATACATCAGTAGCATGCCCCTTTCAAGTTTTGTCAAATTATGACCGATAAATTCAATATATTTAACTGAGATTATATGTGATTGTCAAGGAAATAAAACCTCTCTCATTGCTTCCCTTAATTACCAAAACACAGGTGATTTTATCAAAGTCAGAATTTAATATATTTTTAGAAGAAGGAAAACAGCATTGGACACATATCGTAGAGAGGGTCTGGTCTGGTCTGCTCTGCTCTGCTTTTTTCTGTTCTAACAAAACAAAGAAAACACTGGTCTTTTAACCATCCTGCTCTCCGGTGATGGCCTTGACAGCCAGACTCCTCGGAGCTTGTCTCTATCTAAGACAAAACACATTGACCAGCTGCTGTTAGAAACAGATTAAACATCTAAGCAATTATGTGGAATCATAAGTCAAGGCTAAATAAAAAATCTTATGCAGCAGTGATAAATAAACACACATTTCTGAAGGGCTTTATGGAGTAAGGACAATGAGGTATGATCTTTCAAAGTAAAATCTGACATGGTATGATAGTGATTTGGATTCAGTCCCCTGTTCTATGATACCCCTAATTAAAATCCAGTGCAAACCAATTTCCTTGAGAAATCAGTCAGAGCTCACCTGTGTATGGTTTTATCATTTTATTTTATAGTATAATTACAGCTGTTCTTTGAAAGGCTCAGAGGTTCGTGGGACAACATTAATGAACAAACAGTATTATAAACATCAAAGAACCCAGCAGAAAGGTAATAACAATAGTTGTGGAGGAGTTTAAAGCAGGGATGGGTTGTAAAACTCATCTTCAAAGTATTGAGCATATTAAAGAGCATTGTTCACTCCATCATCTAAAAATGTCGAGAGTATGGCCTAATTGCAGACCTACCAGGACATGGCTGTCACTTAAACTAACAAATTGGGCAAGGAGAGCATTACCCCCAGATTCCACATCCTCCGTGATTGTTCCGCTCCATTCATGTATGTGCACGTCCAACCAACGGAGCAGCTACACTGTTATTTTAATTAATGAGAACAGTTCCACATCCTCCATGACTACTCCGAATGTCACCATCAGCGGACCAGCTCTGTGTCATTCACCGTCAAATTACAAAATATCTCCAATTCCTTGATCCTTTCTGGTGCCTCCAGGCACCGGCCGGGTCAATCACCACCAATCCTAGCCAACAGGAAAAAGAACGCCAACAACCTCCGGTTTGTCATATTTAAATGGTGTGAATAGAGATCTTTAGCCACAAATTAAATTAAATTCAATTCAATTCAATTTTATTTATATATTGCCAATTCATGAAACATGTCATCTCAAGGCACTTTACAAAGTCAAGCTCAATCATATTATACAGATGTGGTCAGATTATACAGATTGGTCAAAAAATGTCCTATATAAGGGAACCAGTTGATTGCATTGGAGTAACTGCGGATGTAGTAGGCTTTGCTTTTCACAGACTCCCGGAGGCGGAGGATGTGGAATTACGGGGTAAATCAGAGAAGCAGCAAAAGGTCAATAGTAACTCTGGAGGAGCTGCAGAGATTCACAGTTCATATGGGAGAGAATTACCAGGACAACTTCCACAAATCTGACAAGAAGAAAGCTCTAAATGTGGTTTGCTATAAGTCATGTAGTGAGCACAGCAAACATGTGCTTTAATCAAATGAATCAAAAATTTTGATAAACATCAGGGAAGCACATCCCCATGGTGAAATGTGGTGGCAGCATCATGCTGTCAGGATGTTTTTTCTTGAGAAGAGATAAGGAAGATGGTCTGTGTTGTTGGATGGATATAACACATTTAATTTGTAAAAGAAAATGCACAGCTGCCAGTTTCCTTCCACTTCACAATTGTGCACTGCTTTGTTTTGGTCTATCACATAAAATTCCAGTGAAATAAACGGAAGTTTGCGACTAAAAAACACAAAGATGAATACCTTTGCAAGGTACTGTAGAGATTCATTTACAAACATGCAGTTTAATAACCTTAACATTTCATATAGATGTAGATATATAATCACACTAGATCTGGCGCTGAAGAAGAGGTAACATAATGTTCTCATTTGAGCATCTGGCCATGCCACAAAAGACTGTGCTGTATCTCCTCCTTCATCTTCCCCCTATACTTTCTCAGTCTGTTTCTCTCTCACATGCTGTGATCGTGCATTGCCTTCTATATCTGGAGAGCGCCTAAAGTGCTGCCTGGAGGACACACAATGTGGAAAAAATCCTGGTTCTGCTATGCTCTCTGTGTGATTGTTAGCAGCTGGGCAAAGTAAATTAACACTGCTCTACACTTAGACCAAAATTAGTCTTCACATTTTTATTTACAATCTGGAGTGTTAGCGTTTAATACGACGCTCTTTTGGAGAATGCCTGACAGAACCACCATGGATCTACCTAGCATTTATATTTTGTAAGTAATATAATAGCATACATTTCTTTTGGACTGTTGTACTTTCATAAAGAGTGTTTGATTGATCTTGCCTGCATGCAGTTTTCTGATATTCATGTAAAATACCAAATACTGCTTATGTTGCATCAGAAGAGTAAAAAGGAAATTAGCTGATGGAATGAAATCTTAGGATGAACACTTCTTATTGTCATATTCCTTTTAATTTGTCATTTTTTTAGGCTTTAGTTTACACTTTCAAAACAGCTCAAAGATATATATATTAGTTTTTTTTAATCAATAATTTCAAATTTTCAGTTGACAGTTAGCTTTATAAAATAGAATGCTGTATTGCTTATGTGCCAGCACATAGTGTAATTTTAACTCTTGGCTTAGAAAAGTCAGAGACACACAAAAAACATACAGAAAAAAATCCAGCAAACACAATATGTGAAAAAGAAGATAAAAAAAATAAATATATGAATTGGGACAGATACAGAGGACGTATCATCAGCTAGTTGATTTGATTTATATACTTACATAATACTAAATTGTTTGTAATGCTGTCTGGTTATATTAAATTTGTCCATGGCTAATGTATATTAGTTGTAGAGGCATCTGCTGTAGTAGATATAACACATACTAATACAGTTATATTCAATAAATTAGAATATATATTTCAACAAGATCTGTTTGTCAGATTAAAAATACCTTTGGAAAAACAACAACCTTTAAGCCAGTATTAAACATACTTTTTATTAAGCCCTAATTTCTGCATGAAATTGCTGCTTTATAATTGGTCTGATGCAATATTCTAATCTTAAAGTCCCTACTGGTACTCTAAATGAATTACAAACAACCTCATTGTTAAGTGTGTAATAACTACCACAGAAAACGTGGAGTGTCATAAATGTGACGATGTAAACATGTCCTCAATGTATTTCGTACCAAGCTACCGCTAATAACTACGGTCATCGTGTAAAATGTTCTTTGGCACTTTTGCCAAGTCTGCTTGTTTTTTTTTTTTTTTTTTTTTAAAGGCGCTTGTAATTTCCGTGTGTCACGTTTTTTTGGGCTTGTTTCTGATTGTGCAGTCTTTGCATGTTTTTTACTCCTTCACCGACAGCACGACCTCATTTATGAGACAAATAGGGAAAACGCGTATGGCTGACAAGTTTGTCCTCTTTTGGCTACTGAAATCAGAAATAGCGATGCAACATGCCGCCTCCCAGTGGGTGCACCAGCACCTGTGTATTTATAAACTACTAATTCTAAGTTATGAGAATGCTTTCATTTGTGATGTGAGGTTATTCAAGTTTGCCAGAGTATGTATTTATAAAAGCAATATAATATAATAATAGCAATTTTTGCTAATTAAAAAACTAATTGGTTACACATGGTCCCTTTAAAGGTAGTCTGTGATTTTTCCGCAAGTTTCCCCAAGTCCCTTTTTGGATAACTGTGCATGCACAAAATCGTCTTACCTGCTCTTCTCCTCCACAGGGGATCGCGTGAAAAAAAATCTTCCAAATCCACTCAGGTCTTATTTCTTTCTACTAAGGCCTGCCTCTTCTTATCATAAACGTGTACACGGCTTGCTTCTTGCGACTCTCAGCCATGTTCAAATATACGGTGAGAACAGCCATGCTACAATAAACGGCTAACACCGAAGCTAACCACTAAGATAACCGGACGCATAAACACTAGAAGTGCGCATGTGCAGGTAGCAAGCAGAAACCAACAAGGAACATGCATGCACACTGGCGTTATGTGAGCGCGTCAGAAAGATTGCCGTGTGGGACAACCAATATGTAAGGTGATAACCCCGGAACTTGAGGGACAGAGGGGAGTGAGAGCAGGGCCAAGTTTTTACAGGCTTGCAGCTCCCACAGAGATCGATTTTTTTAATCTCCTTTTTCTGAATACATAATATATTGACTACTTTCAGGACAATTTTAACCAGTATAACAAAAAGTGTTTCCGGACAGGATTACCAACTATAGCTTTAACTGCTGTATTTTTATTAGCTGTTGGAAGAAAAACTATAACAAAAATAATGGCTTTAAAACATAATTGGTCTGTGTAATTATATATAATTTGCATCCCTTAGTGATTTGAGTTACTGAAATAAATGAACTTTTTAATAATATTGTAATTTATTGAATATGACTGAATATAAAAAAAAAGATTCATGAATATGGCTTTTACTTTAAAAATTGGAGTTCTACTGATTTACATTAACTATTGTATAAATGTAAAGCAATGCAGAGTAGTTTCACCTTCTTTTCAAATGTGAGATGCAATGTTCTAAACTGTGTTAGTTGAAATATTATTTTATACTTTTGAAATTCGACAGTAGGTATTTTGACAACACTGTGCAGAATACCTTTTTGTTGGTTTATGAGATAAAGAAGTATGTTGACCTGCAAATATCAGTTTAACAGTAATAAGTAAATGCACATAAATGCATTTGTTTGTAGCTGAGTGTTTGTATTTTGGTGTGTCTGATTCTCATGGCAGATGGCCTCCCTGCAGCAGCAGCAGAACGCTCTGATGAGGAAAGTAAAGAGGACTCTCCCCAGCCCCCCTCCAGAGGAAGCTCCGCTCCCCATTGTTACCCCAGCACAAATGTACAGCTCCCCTGGCATGCCTCAGAGGGTGCTTCCAAGACCAAGCCAAGGAGTGACCAAGGCTGGCCTGTTGAGTGAATTAAAAGCAGTGGAGCAAGAGTCGTCAAAGCTCCGCAAGCAGCAGGCCGAACTAGAAGAAGAAGAAAAAGAGATTGATGCCAAGCTGCGCTATTTGGAGCTGGGCATTACGCAACGTAAGGAGACCATGGTGAAGGAGAGGGAGAGGAGAGAGTTAGCCTATTTGCGATGTATGGGTGATGCACGAGACTACATGTCAGACAGTGAACTCAATAATCTTCGGATGGCTGCTGCAACAGGAACCTATGATGCTAATGGATTACTGACAAGACCTAGTACAGCACCACTGAGTCAGTTTAGTAATGAGCTCAATGCAGCATCCCAGTATCCCCCAACCTCTTCCTATATGCCATATCCATACCCTCAAAGTCAACCATCAACACAGCAGCCTGGTTCTGCTTACCAGCCAATAGGTTTCCAAACTCCTCAATACCCTTCATCTTCTGCACCACAGCCTGGAACATTCCAACCCCATCCTCCAACAGTCCCTGGGTACCAGAATCAGGGAACCTATTCCTCCCGCATGTATGGACAGCCTTCCTATCAAACTGATTTCACAATGCAGCAACATGGTCACCAGGGCTTCCATTCACCCGGTCAGCCTATGCCAGGACAAAGCCTTCCTTATCCTAGTCACAGTTCCTACCAGCCTGGCCTCACCTACCAGCCGCAGGCAGAAATCCTTACCGTCCATCAAAGACCAAGGCAAACCTCTTTGGCTGATCTTGAACAAAAGCTTCCCACCAATTATGAAGTCATTAGCAACCCAGCAGTCTCAGTGGTCACATCTGCTCCAGATACCAACTATGGACCAGTTTACAGCAATGCATATGGACAATATCGCCCCCCTGAGCCTGGCCTAACTCACTCCGTGGATAGTCCCACCTCTGCTTACACGTCAGATGGTCTCTACACATCCAACCTGGAGCAGAACATTCCAAGGAATTATGTAATGATTGATGACATCAGTGAGTTGACAAAAGACAACACAGGTCAGCCCACCGATGCGCTTGGTCATCCTGTGGGAGGACGGTATCGCAGTGAGAATGGCTCTGCAAGAGGAACTGGCTATGAGGAGCCTGTTGATGCTTATGGAAGACCGACAGGATCAGCTGGTTACCAAAGCACAGCAGACAGTCGCACCAGCACCACGGTGAGTGGCGGCTCCGCTTATTACTATGATGATTATAAACATTCCTCTCGCTCTGGTGGCCACAAAATCTCGTCCAAAAATCTTGCTCCTGCTGTAGTCTCCTCTAAACGTAGTAAGCACAGGAAACAGGGAATGGAGCAAAAGATTTCCAAATTTTCACCTATTGAGGAAGCTCGGGATGTAGAGTCAGACCTTGCTTCATACACAATGACATCAACTGCTAGCACCTGTCCAGTTGGGTCAAGATCTAAAAAGCTTCAAGATGATGTCACTTATGGCATGAAGAAAAACACATATGATCAACAGAAATATTACGGCACCAGTCATGAGGGTCTTGAAGAGGACGACCGCATGTACAGCTCTGGAAGGTCCAGATCCACTGGTTATGGTATGGATAAGATTTCTTCTAGAGACGCTCCAGGCCACCGCAGCAAATCCTACGAGAGAGATGCCATGGAGCGATCTCATAGAAGCAGCCGCAGTGGACGTCCTCCAATGCGAACTCAGAATTCAGAAGAGGAGAGCCCACTTAGTCCTGTTGGGAAGCCTGTAGGTATGGGAAGAACGTCTGCCATGTCAGAGGCTCATGATGTGAGAAACCAGTACGGTTCCAGCCATTCGCTGCCAGACGTGCAAGACCACCACAAGAAGGAACTTCCCAGAAGTCACGTCTATAAACCAGATGATCCTTATCTCGTAGATGACATGCACTGTGCTGTTTCTGATAGTGAAGGTAACTGGTGCTGAATTAATTCTTCTGTGATTTTTTTCCCATCCTTCAGATGTGCTGAAAAGACTGCATGTGAACTCTGAAGGAGAGCTTCATTTTTTGGTTATCTTGTCTTTTTTTTCACATTCATATACCAAGCCAAAATAATTTCTACTTGAGTTTTGCATGCATGGCTTTTAAGTTTTAGGTGAGTTGTATTCTATGCTTTTTTTAAATTTACTTTTATTTTTTGCCGTAACCTGCATGGCTCTGGGCGGTGGAGCATGTTTTCTCACTTCCACATCAATCTGCATGCTACTCCACTCCCCATATCAAAGCAGTTGATTGATAATATGTGTATTGCTTTTCAAAAAGCCTATCATTTGGGCCAAGAGGAGACTGATTGGTTTGAGAAACCACGGGAGGCTCGCTCTGATCGCTCAAGACATCATGGGAGCGGAGGTCACTCCTCCACAGGGAGACGTAGTAAACACGCCTACCATGATTATGAAGAGCCTCCAGAGGAATACTCTCAACAAGATGAGTACAACCAGCGCCACCCTTCTTCTTTGTCACGTGACCACCGCCACCATGGCAGCAGCTCTGGTAGACACAGTTCTGCTCGCCACTCTTCGGAGGACCCCAAGTCTTCACGCTCTTCTAGGACCCACCCTAAAGACCAATCTGGTCGCACTGATGGCAGGATCTCCTCATCCACACAGAGAAGGAGCGGTACAGACCCTCGCTCTGCCCACGGAAGCCCACGCAACTCAGGAGACTTCTCTCGTGAGTCTGCCCCTGGTCATCACCACGGCACTGGTGGTCGGACCCAGAGATCTCAAGGTGATCGCACAGCAGGCAGGAGACAAGATCCTTCTAAGCCACAGAACCAGCAGCCACCTCAAGGACATGCTGGGCAGCAGCGATCAGAGGGTCAGGGGCAGACAGGAAGACATTCAGGTTCAGAACAACTTGACGGTAGCCTGCAGACTCCGCTGCAGCAGCAGCAGCAGCAGCATCAGCAGCAGCCGCATCAGCCGCATCAGCATCAACACAGTGTGCAACAACAACAACAGCAGCCGCCGCAGCACAATCAGGCCCCCCAAAGTAGCCAGCCGCCCACCAACGCTGGAACTGGACATGCACAGCAGCAGCAGCAGCAACAGCAGCAGCAACAGCAGCAGCAACAGCAGCAGCAACAGCAGCAGCAACAGCAGCAGCAAGCCAAACCTGGACAAGCTCCATCACAGGGACGTCAACCAGGAATTGGGTCCGCAGCAGGGCAGCCGGCCACAGCGGTAAGTGGATCTGGTTTTAGTTTACCTGCCTGGATGTGCTTATTTTGTTGGGATATTTTACAATAGCAGCTTTATAAAAAGTTAAAACCATTGCAAAAGTTTTTGGTTTTAACATTTTGCTATTAATAAGTATGTTTTAGAGGAAAAACTAACACTTTTATTTTATTCATCAACCTACTGACAACATTTCTTCCAAATACCAAACAAAAATCATGTCTTTTCAAGCCTTAATTTGCAGAAAATATTTCCAGATCTCAAGTAGTACAAAGAACATTTATATTACATTTATTATAAAGCATCACAAATCTATAGTTTTTTACCTTAGCAAGGGTTCAAAAATCAGTGTTTAATAATGTTATTAGATGATGTTACATTTAAAAAAATGTGTAGGTTTAATGTTTCTTTGTATGTTCCTTGTTATTGTTGGAATTCATAATATTCTGGAATATACTAGCTGAAATGCTGATTTCAAAGAAACCTTTGCAGTGGTATCTTGCTTTTTCCCCTCATGGCTTTAGTCCTTTGTTGTCTATCTTGATGTTTATTATAGCTATCAATTAGAAAGGAAGCCTGTGTTTTTCTCAGCATCTTTAAATATTTGTTTTAAATGTCACATCAAGTATATTTGATAAAGTGTGAAAAATACCCTCTTACTCTCTGAAACCCAGTTAGGACATTATGACTCTGCACGCAAACCAACAAATGGACACAAAATGCACAACATAGAAAAAAAAGACTCGGTTACTGGGACAAAAAAATCCAAAAGTGATTACCACCTTACTTCAATGTTAGTTGCTTCTGTCTACTGATTTTAGCAGGTATATATGCCATTAATTGTTTTATATTGTTATAGCCGTTGTACAAAATGTATTTTTGGCATTTATTTTCTGCTCCAACATTTGTTTCTGTTCTTTTTTATCAACACTATTATTCTATGACATGATGGCCTGCTTATGCTATTATACCCCAAATTTTCAAAAATAACAAAATAAACTACAACATATGTTTATGTCTACTTAACATTGTGCAGGGAAAAATGGATGTCACATCTGCTGCTGCTGCTACTGCTGGACCAGGGATGAAACCTGCCGCAGGAATCGCAGCAGCACCTCAGCCAACCAAAATAGCAACACCACCTCTAACCGGCATTGGTAAGAGCTAAACAAGGGAAAAGAAGACATTTTATGTTTTGCTTGATAATTCACTGACGCTGTTTATAAATTACCTTAGAGACTTGAAGAAAGTATATTTACTATTAATAAAATGACATTTATTTTATAAATATTTATTTTATTTGCAGTAAAATAACTGAATATGCTGGAACATATTTTCAACCTCTGTAGTAAAATTAAATGTTTACCAAAACAAAATCTTAATGTGTATCTTCATAAAAGTGGGGACTTGAGGCGATGTATAGAAGTCAAATTATTTTTGAAATAATTTGTTCTTATATATTTTCCACCGGGATTGTTCCAACAGAAACAAATAAACATAATGGCCAGGGGGAAAGAGAACAGCAGTGATCTTACAAAATGTAATTTCTAATCTCCATCAGTATCAAAAGGATTATTTGAAGGGACAATTTATATTAATTCAATCAACAGTGAAAAAGACAGTTTCAAATCTGCCCAAGAGAGGAAGTCCCGGCAAATCTATCCCAAACTCAGACCATGCACTTAGAGAAATTACAACAAAAAACATTAACTCCATCTCAGACTCAATAGGCCTCAGTTAACATGTTAAATGTATAAATTCATGATAATATGGCTTGTTTAGAATAGAGGTTTGCAAAGAGAAAGCCTCCGTTCCGAAAGTAATATGGCAGAAAATATGGGTTTGCAAAGTTTCATCTTGAAGAATCACAGAACTTGCTAGTCAAAGTGCAGACTTCTACATGACCGAAATGCCGTTGCTGGACCTGAAGAGTGCTGTACAGAACCTAATGCTCGCAAATATTATCTGTTGTATGTTTTTATACTATTGACGAAGAACGTCAACAATTTTAAACCTAATGACCAAACTATTTTCACTATGTCCTGATACATACAATTGAAGAGTTAAAACAGAGTGTTCAATATTTTCTTTCTTTCTACAACTGTATATATATTATTACTGCCCCTTGACAAGAAAATACAGAAGCGAGAAAACAAGAAAGTAAAAGTGTATTTTTTATAGATACGATATATAAATACAAATCAGAATGTGCTTCACAATTAAACAAGAAAAACATGCAAGAAACTAAACACAGGCAAGTTATCTCAAAGCAAGACTGACAAGATGAAAAGCTCCTGAATGCACTAAAAACAACCAGCATGGTCATGTCACCTCCACTTGACCCTTTAGTCCTAGATTTCCTAGATTTCTGCCGAAGCCTGGAGTTAAATTTAAGCAACATGCCAAACAGGCAGGATGCAGAATTTCTGTCGCCACACATTTGGTTTTCAAGATGAACACAGCAAGCTGAGAAAATGAAGTTTGAACTTCTCAGAAATCAGTTTGATGCTGCTGCATAAAGGCTTGATCATCTTCAAAGAAGTGGTATCCTGCATGTATACGCTGCATGTATATGCATACACACCAAGTATAGCTTTGAACACTTGGCTGAAGTTTCACCAATCCACACTATTTTTCTGTAGGTTTTATGACTGTCTTAATAAATTAACATAACTTAAAAACACGGTGTGACTGAAATGTGTTTTGTTGCTTTTTTTGCAGGCTCTAAGGCGGCTCCTGTTGCAATCGGCAGCAAGCCTGTAGGAATAGGAAGCGCTGCAGCAGGTCAGGCCCCGGGTCCTGAAGGAGATAATGTTCTTACCAAAATTCTGCAGGGAGGGGCAGCAGAGCAGGCAGGAAAACTGGGAGATGGTACGATCATTTCTTTTAACTTTTGTATATATATATATATATATATATATATATATATATATATATATATATATATATATACAATTCTACAACTTTTCTTATACTTTGTTAGGTTATATTTACCCAAATCTCTTCTGTCCATCTTGCAGCTTTGTCTGGGCTTGGGAAAAAGTTCACCTCATTCTGGTGAACTAAAAGGAGACGAGTAAGTACACTGCGGTTTTTATTCTCGCACAAATTTATCACAATTTACACCTCTAACCCACCATTAGATATTTTCAGTGTTTATACATCTTGAGATTTGTTACATTGTGTCATGTTAAAACCACAATCTTCCATGTACTTAATTTTGATTTTATATGATAGACCAACATAATATATGGCATTATTGTGAAGTGGAAGGAATACTATACATAGTTTTCCAAAAGATATGTATATATATATATATATATATATATATATATATATATATATATATATATATATATGTAACCTTGCAGCAAGAAGGTTCTGGGTTCAAATCCAACCCTGGGCCTTTCTGCATGGAGTTTGCATGTCCTCCCTGTGCATGCGTGGGTTCTCTCCGGGTACTCCGGCATCCTCCCACAGTCCAAAAACATGACTATTAGGTTAATTGGCTTCTCTAAATTGTCCTTAAGTGTGAGTGTGTGCGTGAATGGTTGTTTGTCCTGTCTGTCTATGTGTTGCCCTGCGACAGACTGGCGACCTGTCCAGGGTGTACCCTGCCTCTCGCCCAGTGAACGCTGGAGATAGGCACCAGCAACCCCCACAACCCCATGAGGGATTAAGCGGGTCAGAAAATGGATGGATGGATGGATATATATATATATATATATATATATATATATATATATATATATATATATATATATGTGTATGTATGTATGTATGTATGTACAGTATGTATGTGTATATATATTTATATATGTATACGTATGTATATATATATATATATATATATATATGTATGTATGTATGTATGTATTTGTGTAGAATACTCTAAAACCCTTACTTTTATGAGTAAAGGGAAGAAAAAATCTCTGTGGAGAAGTGCTACAATAGTTAGAAGTGAAAATAGGGAGTGTCGAAAAGCAGAATGCAGGTGGAGAAAGACTAGACTCCAGGTTCACTATCACATTTTTAAAGAGAGACTTTACAGATAAAATTTACAACTGAAAAATACAAGGGAATCGTTCTTCTCTGAGATCATCAGCAAAAACATGAATAATGCTTGTGCATTATTTGCCACAGTCGGGTTAAAAAATCCTCCTGTGACCATGGCATCTGAACTCCATTCCAGCAGAGCCTCAAACAAATTTGCTAACTTCTTTACTGACAAAATCCAAAAGATTAGATGGGCAGTCTGTACACCCATATCAAGTTTAGTAACAAAGTTGTCTCCAACTAGAACAGATTTTGACAAAATGTCCCAATTCACCAAAATAAACCAAAAAAGTTTAGAAGAAATAATACATCAGCTCAGTTCCTCGTCCACCATTCTTGATGTTCTACCCACAGCTTTCTTTAAGAAGATTTTGTTTGTCTTAAATGTATAGTGGACAATATTTTTTCGAGTTCCTGGGCGATCATTTTATCTATTGGTCGTCCCACATGCCAATCATCGTGACGCATTCAAGTAACACAAATGCACGTACACGCTCCTTGTTAGTTTCCGTTTGCTGACTACAGATACGCACCTCTGGTGTTTATTTATCCCATAAGCTTTGGTGTTAGCCGTCATTGTAGCTCTGCTGCTCTCACCGTATACTTTGAAAATGGCTGAGAATCACGACAAGCAAACTAGTTTATGAGAAGAATGTGTTTATATTTAGTCGAATCGATTTTTTAGTCGAAGTTTTTTTCACAGGTCTGCCAAAAGACTTGATCAGACAGCTGCAGTTGATCCAATATGCTGCTGCCCGCATCCTCACTAAGACTAAGAAAGTAGAGCACATCACCCCAGTTCTAAAGTCCTTACACTGGGTCCCTGTATCTCAGAGAATATACTTTAAAAATTCTGTTAGTCTATTAATCACTGAATGGCTTAACACCAAAATATAATAGAGACTTGTTATCAGTGCATCAATCCTTCAGATCACTCAGGTCTTCTGGCTCAAGTCTACTCTGCATTTCGATAACCGGAAACAAACACGGAGAAGCAGAATTTAATTTTTATGCATCACTTACCTGGAACAAACTCCCAGAAGACTGTAAAAGTGCTGAAACCCTGAGTTTCTTTAAATCAAGGTTAAAAACATATTTCTTTAGAGTTGCCTTTGAATGTCAATGTTTAATTTGTAGTCCAACTTACTTTATATCTTGACCTGCTTCTACTATTTCACTACAACGTACTTTCCTCTGCAATAATTTCTCTCTTTATGTTCTGTTCATGTACAGTACCCTTGAACTGTCTTGTTATTGAAATGTGTAATACAAATAATCTTGCCTTGCCTTAAATGAAACAAGTGCTATCAATTACCTTCAGAAGTCACGTAATTCATAAATACAGTCCGCTGGTGTGTGATTCCATCTCACTATTAATCCAGCTGTTATTTTAAGGCCTCAGAGGTTTTGAGTTATAAAACAATATACCAAACTTTGATTTATCTCAACACACTCTTTCCATATGAACATGGAAAGAGTGTGGCACCACTGCAGACCTACCAAGACCTGACTGTCCACTTAAACCGACAGGCTGGGCAATTGGTAAGGGACACAGTTTAGAGGCCCATGGTAATCCTGGAGGAGAACCCCAATTAAGATCAGGGAATTTGTTGACTGGAGAACTATTAGCCACACTCCCCACAGCTCTGCACTTTATGTAAGAGTGGTAAGAAGAAAGCAACTGTTGAAAGAAAGCAATAGGAAGTCCTGTTAGCACTTTGCTACAGACCAAGTGCACTGCACACTTATCAGATTTCTATTTTTAAATATACTGAAAAACACATTTTCCTTCCACTTCGCAATCATGTGCAACTTTGTGTTGCTCTATAACTTAAAATCCCAATAAAATACAAAGATTTTTGTGACTGCAGCATGAAAGAATGTGCAAGTCACTGGAAAAATAAGTTGGGTGACGCTTTAAGTGCCTGTGAGATGGCAGAAACCGGGCAGAGGACATAACGTATGGAACAGTTTTATGGAAAATGGTGATGTATTGGTTTAATACTTCACTGTTCTTTTTCTTTCAGGGAGTACAGGAATGAACTGAGACGGACTGGTTGCTTTGTCCCGGAAAACCTATGAAACCATCTTACATAATATTTTACATCCACCAGGAAAAAGAAGAATGATCCTGAATGCATCAGTCAGTATAGAGGTTTTTTTTATTGTTCTTTTTTTGTCACTTAAACCATTAACCAGGTAAAAATGTGCTAATGGGGAAAATTATTTTATAAATCTAATATTTTATTTATTAATGTAATACCAAATTTAACATCTGATTGAAAATGGTAAATGCTGATACTTTTCTGAATTTTCCCTTAGTTAAGATTAGGTTGGTTAATCTGGTTCACCAAGACTCAAAAAGAAATCTTGTCAAATTGGGATTAATATCTTAACGCTCTATCAGATGTGTGTTTACATAAATTAGCATAGTTTATACCTGCATAATGAGACGACTCAAGTGAAGTGATGACTCATTAAATGCTGCGACTCTCTACACCTTTGCCTTACCCCAAATTACTGAACAGAGCTGGAATCAAAGGATGCCTTGTCAGCACCCAGACACAGGCTCACGATTGAAGTGAATTAAATAAGGGGGATTGCTTTGTCAGCAGGCTGTTACAAGACATGAGAGGAGGACTGAAGTGGCCTAAAAGTAAGTGGAGGCTTTGAAAGAACTGCAGTCCCAGACGAGATCTTGGAGACGTCTGAGACCTCATTAGAACAATGTTAAGTTGCGAAAAGATACCTGCAGAGGCTTTTGATTGTGCATGGAGACATTTCTGGTAGATTTACTTAGATTTTTAGTGGTTTCTGTGTAGATTTTAGAGTTATATTAGGTAAGATAAAAAAGTCACACTCTGCTTGCAACTTGGGCTGCAGAGGTGAAAGGCCGGACTATGAAACGTATGAGTCAGCAACGTCTGACTCTGCACACCTGGAATAATCTGGACCAAGCAAAGCATGCTGAAGCAGCCTCAAAAAGCTAATGGTCCTGGCTTCAATGTCGACATACGCAAAGGCATGCAGGAACAATCCAGAGCATGCGTGGCTTCTCAGTATCATGACACATGGTACACATTATTCATTACATGGTGGATTGAACAATTACTGCTCTGCCGAGCCGAGCTGCTGAGATGCTTGTAAAGCAGTTTTTAATTCACCATATTTAGCTTTTGTCAAAATACACCCGATTACTTTTATACATGAATCCAGGGGCAGGGGCCATTGTCAAAATTGCTGAGGGTCTTAGAAGTTTCCCAAGCAGATATGTGCAGGGGGAGGTGTTTATCAGCCATGGTTTTTGGCAAATGTTTCCCTTCTGTGCCACCCACCTGAGGTTTTATCTTAGCACAGAATGTAGAAGAAAGTCCTAAAGGGTACCAGAAACACAGATCTAAGACTTCATCGCACGTCTTTTATGTTGCTCTGTTAAATAGCTAAATATGACGTTTTCTTTTTGTCTTTTATGTTTTACTTGACAACAATAATACTCACAACTTTTTACCATTTCCACATTTGGTCACATTACAACCACAATCTACATTTTAATCGGGTTTTATGTAGTAGACCAACGCAAAGTCGATAATTGAGGAGGTGAAGGAAAAGGATACATTGATTTCTAAGTAAAAATATAAAACCTGTTCAGCCCAACTGTGGCTTCCCTCCCCCTTCTGAATAAAAACATCCCACAGCATGATTCTGCCACCACTATGTTGTACGTTGGAACTGATTTATTCAAGATGTTGTACTGTGTTAGTTTTCTACCACACATAGCATAAAATAGAAACATCTTTTTTGTAATCTTTATAAACAATGAGACACAACATCAGTAATACGATAAATCAATGTATAGGAAAATGTTCCATCAATAGAATAAATAATTATATTCAGTATAACAACATGAAACTATAGCTGTAATAAGATATTGTTGAAATTCAGATGTCATACAACTCCACAAAGGATAAAACACAGTTATTTTATAAACTCAACAGTAAACTTTAAGCTATGAAAAGATACTGCTTAAAATTGGGTATTGTGGCCAGAGGGCTGCAAACATTTTATTTCTTGTGTGTCATTACATTGTCTCAGCATCTCAATTGTGGCCCAGAATCAGGAGGTGCTGGGAAAGAGGGATCTGTTTCAGTTTCCAGAGGTGCCAGAAGTAGCATAGCATTTTGCATGTAGGGCAAAAGATAAATTTTGGTCTCATTTGACACTTTCTTTCTCCCATTTGCTGAGTCCCCTACATGTGTTAGGGCAAAGTTCATATATATGATGTCCTTTAGTTTCTTTCAGCCATCAATGAGAGAATTTGTGCACTGGGCCAGAATTAGCTACTGGCTTATACTGATCTGTTTTTCTGTGATAAAGCTGATTCCTTTGTTGAATTGTGAATGAACTAATAATAATTCAGCTCAATGAAGGAAGATGAAGTTCCTTGCCAAACATCATTTAAAAACAATTTTCAAAAGAAGAAAAGAAACAAAAATTATATCAAATTATTGTTATTGTAATTGTCACATATCAGTACAGAGAAGCAGAAGTTTGTGTTTCTGTGTTGGTTTATTTATTACAACCACCAATTGCATCCTGTTTTTATTATTTATTTAATTTTTATTCCCAGGTCTTTAATGAGGACGAGGTGAAGCGGAGGGAGAAAGCAACACTGCTTTCTTTCATTATGCAGAGAAATGCTTCTGCATGAACCTTGTGAGAAAGCAGTACTCTTCACTAACAGAGGCAAGCGGTTGGGGGGTTTATCGGACAAGCCGCCCATGCATGTCGCCTCTGTGATGCAGCTCTGCAAAAGAAGCCTCACAGCGCCCTCTGCAGAGATTTTATTGCAACACCACTTGCCTCCGAGGAATGCAGGTTGCAATAGGATTTTTGATTCTACATTGATGCTTTGGGAGCATTCTCCAAAAAAAATAAATAAATAAAAATAAAGAGTGGATTGCATAGGTTTTCCTTGTCTCAAAGAAACCAGTCTCACCCCATGATGACAACACGCACCTGGAACCGACGAAGCTTTTAACAGCAACACCAGTTTTGAGGACTTTGATTCTATCAAAATCCTCGAAATGCTTCACCACAGTACATTCCAGTAAAGGGAGCTTGACCAGTTCTCTGAATGTGTTTTTCATTTCTCGTCTCTTTGTTATGGTGTCTACACAATGCATTGTGTAAATGTGGACACAAGAATGCACGTACAAATGGGGGGAGGAAAAAAAATGAAAAAAAATCTGGAAAATACAAGCCCATATCGGTTCCTTTTTTCACCACTTATGTAAGATGCCGCTACTCGTTAGATGTTGGTTTTTTTAAAGGAAGGGACTTAACTACCGGCGTGCCCATACGTGTGAGACACACAGACGAGAGGACCAAATGAAAGAGTGGCCACGGCTCTTTATCAGCCATCGCTAAGCCATCATTACAGACATCCTTTTTTTATTGATTTGTCTCATCTTTTGTTGATTTTTTTAAAATTTCCTTTTCTTGTTCTTGTTTTGCCTGATAATGAATGAAAGAGCCTTATTCACCTATGGTTTTACTTGTATACCTCATGTTTTAAGATGTCCACATCATAATGAATTTTTTTTACACTGTATACTATTGTATGTACATAAAACAAATCAGAGATCTATGATGTAAATTTGTCATTTGTGTATTTAATGAGTCACTCTCCAGTGAATTTAATTTTTTTGTTGCTCCGTGTTTTTTTTTTAAAACTTTATATTTTCACTTTGTATTTGTTTGAATCCGTTATTACATCAAATGGTTTGCGTTTTTTGCTTGGTTTTTAAAAGCAATAGCATGCAGCAAATGGTATATAGCACAATAGTATAAATGTTTTTTTTTTCAATTATTGATAGGGGGATATCAAATAAAAGGCAGTAATAAGATCTGTCAGAGGGTTTACAGCCACATCACCACATGTACAGACATGCATGATAATGTTCGGATGCGTAAGAGCATGCTGACAGGTGGACACACTCTATATATTTATCTGTTAAAGCTCACACACACACCTTGCACATGTTGCAATCCCAGTTCCACTTCAGAGCCAAGGCTAATTGAGTTTTCACCAAATAGACTTGTTAACCTCCCGCTGATTAATGAGGTTACCAATCCACTAACAAGCTGGGCCCACTGCCTCCGTTTCTGCAAGACACACAACAGAACAACACAGATACAGGAGAGGATGAAAAGCAATTATCAAAGTCAAACGTTCTATGCAATGACTCATTTTGAAACGTGGAAGTGATTCACTCGAAAGCGGTTTATCACCATCGCTGTATTCACAACAAAACATTAGAATCATGAACAACAACAAAAAAAAGGTTAAAAAAAACTTGAACTGAAAATGTTTTTACTTGGAATCTTGTCTGTATGAATTTGAATACTGAGTATTGATCTAGACTTGTTTTTATTTTCGCGGCATGTTCTTAACCCTCTCTCTCTCCCCACACAATGGGGGAAGGCAGGGACTCGTTGCCAAAGGGTAAACTTGTGTAGACTGTCGGTTTTATGAATGTCCACCATCATGTTGCTTTTGAAGCATGGGGTATTGCTTGGCTTCATTTGGCTGTTTTTTTTTTATTTAGTTGTTATTTGTAAGCCCTCATTCAGTCATTGTGCATTTTGGCTGACCTGTTTGGCTTGCAGTGACTGTCTGTGCTGCTATGAACCTGTAACGCAGATGGTCGAGCACTTCTCATCAATTTGTGTCAGTGTACATATTGGGTGTCAGTATAACCTGTGGGGTGAATGGAATGTTTATATTGGATATATGTCATTGTTGACTCAACCCACTACAGCCAAGCCATTTGAAAGGTGCATGATTAGATTATTCTTGGACGTTGTAGTAGAAATAATGATTAAAAAAAAAGAAAAAAAGAAAAGTGAGGCATGATTTTTAAGAACTTGACTCTAAGTCTAACCGGCCAATGATGAGAATATCAGTGAGTTAAATTGTTTAGCTAGTCATTCACAAATCAGGGCATGTCATTTGGAAAGCACAAGCCTGACTGGTGGTGCTCGCTGCTGAGCGGAGCGCAGGAGCAAAGGTTGCATAACGGCGCTTCTTTTAAGATGTGCGGCAGAACCAAGCGGAGGTGCAGTGTGGTCGATACGAGATGAAAACAGCCTTCAGGCAGACGGACACATTCTCACATTCCTTACTGTAAATACAACCTCATTCCTCTGTACAGCTTTTCAGTTTGGAGTACGGCTGTCATGTGCATCCCCATGCCGTATTTGCTGCCAACTTTTGTGTATAAAATATTTATTATGACCACAATAAGGATGATGATTATGATGATGATGATGATGAAGAAACTAATAATGATGGTTATTATTATTGTTATTATTATTATTGCATAAGCCTAGTGAATGTGGCTAACTTGTACTGACTCTTTACAACAGTGGAACAAAACTCATGCACATATCCATCCATCCAGTGCGTGTAGAGTTTCTCTACATATTGTACTAAGAAAACCTGCAGCAGGAAGCCCTTTATCAGGCAAAAACAGAAGGTTATCAGTTTTTATGGATACGATCTGTGAGCTGAGACATGGGGGAGAAAAAAAAGAAACTACAAATCTGGAAAATGTCATTCACTGTTGTAAGTGCAATGGGCAAAATGTCAATCGTGTATCCATTGTGAAACCCTTGTGTTTTATTCAGTGTATTCCTGTAAACAGATAGAGTACATTTTGGTGCATCATGTCAAGTAATGTGAAAATATTGACCCTGCAATTTCCAAACGGAGAAACGAATAAAAAGAAAAAAAAGTTTATTGTGACTTCTGTGTGCAGACTCTGTGTGAAGGCATGTGTGTGCCTGTGTGTGTGAGAGAGAGAGAGTCTGTTTTACACTTGGTTGCAACAAGGCGGGTTTTGTACACGGCTTGGCGCTGATGCAGAAGAGAGATCAAGAATAAGACCTCGACAGCTATGAGACTGTTCAGATAAGAGCGGGCTTTGCTTGCAGAGGTGGTGATGATTTATCCCAGTGTGGGTGGCAGAAAGAGAGAGCGAGAAGTGTGAAGAGCAGTGTTTGGCAACGTGCTCAGGGAGATAGAGGTGTGAGTATGAGAGAAAAATCAGACTCTTCCGTCTGTTGCTCGTGCATTTGTAAATGCACAATACTGAAGATGCTTATTCTTACTATAACATTTTAACTGTGGAAACATGTACTGTAACTACAGTATGGGATAGTGTTCACATCCTGGTGAAGTCGCATACATTTTGTCACATTGCAACTGCAAACCTTGTTGTTTAATTTTATTTTATTCAATTACATTTTATTTATATAGCGCCAATTCACAACACATGTCATCTCAAGGTACTTTACAAAGTCAAATTCAATCAAATCATGCAGATTACTCAAAATGTTTCTTATCTAAGGAAACCCAGCAGATTGCTTCAAGTCTTGACAAGCAGCATTCACTCCTCCTGTATTGTCATCTGCATTGTCGATGGCTTTTCAGCAATCCCTTATTTATAAAATTTTGATTTTATATCATAGATAACATATATATATATATATATATATATATATATATATATATATATATATATATATATATATATATATATATATATATATATATATATATAAAATAGAGAGAGACATGGCAGTGGATAATTGTTAACTGGATGAGTGGGGATACAGTCCAATTTTTTTATAAATAAGAATCAGCAAATTGTGGCATTTATATGCATCAATCTCCCATATACTCAGATACCCGTGAATAGAAACTACTGCCTTTGGAGGTCAACTAATTATTACATTGTACTTCACCTTTACTCACATAGGAAGCACTCATTGAGATTCAAAATATTCTTTCAAGGTGGCCTTGGCCAAGGCAGAAGCACATTATTAGACATAATTTTAAACATTATTGCATATAATAAAAGTAAATGGAAGTTTTAAAAGCATTTGCAACAAGATGTACCTATTTCAATGTCTTTAAAAGTGTTCAGGGACACCAGCTCCTGGACACATTCTGCAAATAATTCCTGGAGGATGAAGCTGCAAATTAAAAAGCCTCTTTTTCAACTTGAGTCCAGACCTTCGAGACTGTAAGAAGGCAGGCAGTCGATCTTTGAGTGGAGAATGCATAATCTCAGTCATCCCTATATTTTGTTATCTATTTCATATATGCAACATGCCTATTTTTTGTAAATACAGCTTAGTTGGTATGCCGGTAGATGTCCAACAATTTCTTTACATTTAATAAACACGAACATTTAAAGAAAACATATTAGGAAATGAAAACACTTGAGAGTTGGGTGAAGGTTAATCTTCTAACTCTAAACAAGAATCAAGAAAGCTTATTATCATTATGTGTCACTTTAATTAAATTTTTTATGAGACAAAGGCTCAGAATGCACACAGAGTATACATAACATGCATACACGGCAAGACATAATCTTTCCAAACATTTTCTTTACCTCAAATCAGTTCCAGCTGCAGGCGCCCTGCTTGCTGTAAGTAAGAGGCTGCAGCCCTGCAATGTACAGAGGCTGACAGGCTGGAGGAAAGGCCATGAGGAGGAGCAGTTCACCTCTGGGTCTCTCAAATGGACCCCTCATAACAGGACTGCGAGGGATCAACTACAGTACAATTGTCTAACAGAATTGATGCCACTTTTCCAGTAGTATCAACTTTGAGCAAAAGGTGTGTCCTTTTCTGGAGGAGCCTGTGTGCTGGAGTGCAAATACTCCACATAAATCTCTGTCAGGAGAGGCTGATCAGACCACGATTAACTGTCTTATCATCTCTGGATTAATATATTTTCAAACGTTACCATTTCTCGTCGCTGTCGTTGATTTATTTCAATATTCTCAGCCCGCACATCACTCATCTAACACCACGAGGGTACGCTCTCAGTTCTGAACAATTTATTTGTGCTGCTCTTCGTTTTATGCCAAGGGCAACTTTTTAATAACGCAGGTGATGCAGAAAATTTTTCAGAAGCAACTGTATGTCGCGCTGTCAGGAATGTTACTGTTGCACTCAGTTTTAGCAAAGTTGAATGTTGTTCCATAGTCAGAGAACCCCAGGATTAATTGAATAACTACACAGAATAAATGCAGTAATTTATTCTGTATAACATTTTGGGACTTCCAGCTCTAATTTTCCATTCATATATTTTAGTTTCCATTCATATGTTATTTCCCCCAACACGGAACATTTCTTCACTTAAATAACACCATCTTTACTTCAACTAAAAATATAAATATAGCCTATATGATTTATATAAAGTGAGGCTGGCACAAATTATACACCTACAAGAAAACCAGTGTGAACTCATTTTTAGAAGGATGGGTGAAGCCGAATGCTGGAAAAAAACAAATGAACATATCAGTTATTTCAATAATTCACACCATCCCATCACTAATTGCAAATGTTGATTATAGCCAGTTAATGCTTTAAGGTGAAACATAAGAATAACTTATAACTGGACTGTACCTGATTAAACTTTATTTTCATACTTCATCTTGTTTTGCTGCCACGTCACTGAGTTTATACACACAAAACATTTTTTGGGCCCCCTGTCTGTGTCGGATGAGCAGAGCAGAACTTCCCCTCCCATCCTCACACTTTCTCCAGAGAGATCATAGAGAGCATACTGACCAGCTGCATTGCTTTTTAGTATGAGGCCTGCAATGCCTCAGACGAGAGAGTGGTGAAGACAGTGGAGAGAATCATTGGGACAGCACTTTCCTCCATCCATGACACTGCTCACAGATGCCGCATGATCAGGGCTCAGTCAACCATAAAAGACCCCCCCACACCCCCACCCCATCATGGACTGTTCTCCCTGCTGCACTCTGGCAAGAGGTTCAAGAGTTTCAAATGCTGAACAATCAGATTCCACAACAGCTTCATTGCAAACATCATAAGAACTGCTATACTCCCAATAATCCCCCTTCCCGTGCATACAAAAATAGTCATTTTACAAGGACACTGTGAACTCTATTTTACTGCGTGACTGTACTATCTGCATTATGATAAGGTCTGTTCATCGTTGCAATACATCCTGTTGTTACAAATACTTGCACTATTCATAAGGTCTTAAACATAACTTTTCTGTACATGTTAAGATGGATTTGCCGAATAACTTCTGTTGTAGCAAACATTTACCTCACATGACTGATCAGCTGTTTCTGCTGTCTACATCTACATTCCCATAAAGTGCATAGAATTGTATTTCTTTTTCCGCATCTCTGGACAGCTTGTAACATTGCCAGTACTAGTTGACATGACAGAACAACTAAAACTTGCCGATAGTAACACATTCCTGAAAACCTCTCCTCATTTTTCTCAGTTGTGTGGCCCATGCTAGTTTGCAACCTCTACTTCCTGTTTGTAACAGCCATGCTGGTGCCATGCATAACATTTTGCACAGCCTGATTAATTCACTCCAAACCAGTAGATGGAAACAAACCTGATTCACATTTTCACAAAATTCTCATGACAACTGGGTGGAAACATAGCTTATAACACATATGTGGACAAAAAAAAGGCAAAGCTGTTCTTGCAACCTTCCTCCCATCACAGTCATGCCTTCACACCCCTCCAAAGGGCGTGCTCCATGTTATTTGAGAATCTCTGGTGGAACCTATGCATTGATATTATAATTCTGAATTAAAACATAGAAATAGATTTTGGTCTAGGAAGACAATGCAAAACATGAGTAAGCTGTATTTTCACAATGTCTGGGCTTCTTTTTGTTATCCTATGGGCGTGTTTAAATTTCGACAATGCATAATCATTTTCAGTCCCAGTCATTATCATTTGATATCAATGAAAATTATCTTGGCAATAAGGTCTATTTATATCTGTACAACTCCTTCTGTCTTGTCTTTGTACTTTGTCTTTAAGCATTTTTTAGATTTTGTGGATTATTAACTTCACACAAGTTTATCTGCGTCCATAAACTTCATTCATATAATCTATCGTTCAGGACCCTTTATATACAGTTGGGAAACATGTTAGGTTTATTTTCACTTGTGTTCAGTGTTTGTTGTTCCATCACCTGCTGTACATCCTCAATGCTCTAAACTAAAGAAGTCCCAGTGTTCTGTTTGCATTTCCAGAAGTGATCTTGCAGAGGTTTAAACATCTAGCAACACCTTGGTACAACAACACATTGTGGCTTACTTATATAAAGACAGTACTTCGGAGATGCTTGGTGTGACTGACATTCCCATATGCAGAACAATACTGCCCTCTACTGGACTGGAACAGAACTGGAGGTACATCAAGTCCAAAAACAACAAATATAAAGAAAAAAATAGATAAAAAAAAAGGGTGCTTTTAAAGTAATAAAAATGTGACCCATCATGTCATGACATTGTTCAGCTCTTTTGTCGTTTGTTTTTAAAAGCTTTAAACTAGACTTAATTTAAACATTACTCATATACTAATATATATTCTTAGAATAGCAGTGCAGGGGACCAGTTTTCTGTAATTTAGCCAGTTGGAATCCAGTAAATGTAAAATAGGCTAAGGCTTAAAACAAACTCTTCATCGTGTCTTCTTGAAGCTTATTAATGCACTGTGCTGGTCAATGGCAATTGACTTCACGGATAAACTACAGTAAGAACCAAAAGGATAAACCAGAGTATATACTTATTAAAGGGTCACCATCTAGTTACATATTACTGTCAGAAATGCAATATATATTGAACTTTATAGGAAATCATATGGAAACGGAATGTACATATATATATATATTTTATATAACATTAAAATGTAACTAGATGGTGAGCCTTCAATAAGTACAACAGGCAGAATTAATTTAAGACTGTGATTGATGATAAAGCAACCAAACTACATAGCAGACTTTTGTCTTTAACTATTTTTATAGAAGTGAATGATTGAGCTGTTTTAGATTCTTTGTAATTATACTGACAAAACATCTCTATACATGTTAAATATAATCCGTATGTGTCACAAAGTGGATATGTATTGCAGAGCGCAGCAGCTCAGGCCGCAGTTCTAGTGTCCCAAAATTTTCTTTTTCTCTGGCTGTTTGAATGAAGCATTTTAAACATAATCATTCTTTAACAAAGAATTAATATACCGTACATGCTCAGGCTTCACTGTGGATGATGATACTGGTGTTCCAGGATCTCCCATGTTAAGACAAGGCTCAAAACTTGGTGGTTTCTGGATTGTTCCTGAACATCCTAATGAATGTCCATCTGAAGGGAATAGTTTGTGTCAGATGGCTGAAATATGGACACAGTTAATTTTTCAAACCTGACAATCATATTAAAACTTATCTTAGTATGAAGCAGGGTAACAATGCCTTCTGTAATGCCTTTTCCAAATCCCCAAACTGAACTTCATTTAAAAAAATAAAAAATATGCTTAATTGTACTAACCAACCAATTCAAGTAGTATCCACCAATTCTGATCAAGGGGAGTGGTGGCCTGGTGGTTAGAGCAGTGCACTTGCACTCTGAGAAGGTTGCAAGTACCCAGTTTGATTTGTGCCCGTTTGTGTAATTCCGAACATGTTTCTTAAATTTATAGGATCTGTTTGTTGTGTACAAGGTTTCTGTTTGGAATAGATTGTAATACCTTCCAGGTCTTGATGAGTATTTGTATTACCAGATTTTATTCCCTATCCTAGGGGTCAGCCACCTTTGCGTAGAGTTCAAAATGTCATTTTGCCCTCGGTCCTTCTTTTTGTTCCTGTTTTTGTTTCAGTGCTTTCGTTCTTTGTTCCTTGTGTTGTTCTATCTTTTCTTTCCTTCATTGTGTTCTTTCTTACTCTGTTATTTTCCTTCCTTTTTTGTGTCCTTCATTTTTTCTGTCCCTCCTTTATTACCAGGTTATTTGTGCATTGTTTAAATATTTCCCCTTATTCATTGTGATTTTTTGTATTTTGCATTTTTTTAAATAAACTCCAACCCTTGAGCAAAGTGTGAAATTTTGACATGAAATTTGTAGGAACCGTAAGTATCCACCCTGGAATATCACCACAGCAGTACCCCATATAATACCACTGATGTTATTTACTCAGTAGTACTCTATAGCAGGGGTCACCAACATGGTGCCCGTGGTCACCAGGTAGCCCCCAGGACCATATGTGGTGCCTGTTCAAAAATAGCAAAACTCTCCAGTGAGCTGCATTTAATATGCTATTTTATAGTTTATAGATGCTCTTCCTTTTTAATCATACTTGTGTTTACATTGATATAAAAGCATTAAACACATGTTTATGTTACATGAAGTTAAGGTGAGCTCTGACTCTTTAGTTCAAAGGTCAGTACAGGTAGCCCTTCGTATGATGCGGTACCAATAAAGTAGTTCCCAGTTTCAAAAAGGTTGGTCCTCCCTGCTCTATAGACTCTTTTAAGGCATTTCTATATGGACAGAGCAGGTTACTGCTTATATACAGGCGATTGATTAACAGATTCCTGTTACTGTCTTCTGTTCTAGGTTGCTTGACCTCACTGTCCTCAGATCAAAGGCATAATTGTGAAATCATTAAGCTGTAATTGGGGTGCCTGCATTCATTCATTTCCTGAAAGCCGTGACGAGAGCCAATGCCTCTGAAGATTAACCAGTTATTAACATCGACGGTGACCTCCGAGGAGAAGTTCATGAGTCATCCTTAAGTGATGGGAAGTACAAGAGCTAGGAGCTCAATACTTATCCTGCAAATTAGGTATTTGTCATCGTTCCAATCAACGTACCGAAAAGAATAACTGGAATTGAGTATTCATATTAACTGGATTTATTTGGACGGCAATCAACATCCTGTTACACCATTATTTTATGACGTGAATCCAGCTTTTCTAAGACCTTTCCATCCTTCAAAATTCACAAGGCGGACCATTTGTGGGGTAAACTAATACATCTCACAAGTGATCACAAATCTACTTAAAATGGCTTAACCATGCCACACAAAGCAGATCCATAATATCAGCCCTGAATCCTGCAGGCTGCGGAGTGGATGATGAAGCTAATGTGGCTGAAGGAGAGCTGCCAAATCAGGTTTCACCCGCATCACCCGTCACTCATGGTCCCAAGCCGTCTACGGCACCGTTGATACGCAACCATTTCATAATGAAACAATCATTCACCGGGCCTTTAAGGTTTCTGTAGGGTTTGTTTGTTTATTGCAGCTGGCAATCAAGTAAACAACAACCTGAAATGGCCATAATGTCTCAGCAGCAAGATAAACAACTAGATATAATTCCCCTTAGAGCAAAGGTTTCCTCAAAACTTGATCTGCTTTCTTTGAAAAACATAACAGTAAGATATTACTAATATAGTCTAAGCTGCTTGAAAAAACAATGTTGTATTTGTAAAAATGAAAAGATATCTGGGATGCAGCTTTATTAATGAAGACGGCTTACTGTTGAATAACAGCAGATATTCAATTCTTGTCACAATCGACAATATAGAGGGACCTAAGTGCAGAATTCAGATAAGGGCTGTACTTCTCCAGTAAGAAACGAGACACTGCCTGCAGCACACCTCAGCATACATTTGTACACAGTAATTTGATTTACATGTCTGTTTTATGTATTTTATATTTAATTGTTAAGCAATTTGAGATATTCTTATCTGTGAAAAGTGTTGCAGAAATACATTTAGTTAACTTATTTGTATGCTTTTTAAGAGGAACAACAATATATTACTAAATGTCACACATCTAAAGGCATCAAACAAAAGTGTTTTTTTGTTTTGTTCTTGTGCCATTGTTATAAAATGGTTGTCCTGTTGCATATTTCTTTATTTATTTTTCCACACTTAAATGTTTTAGATAATCAAAGAATTTTTTTATACCGGAGAAAGATAACCTGTGTAAAAACAAGAAAACTTGAATTCATTTCTTAGGGGATAATGCTAACCAAACCAACCTGCTCCTAAATGGTAATTCCGTTGTACCCTTATTAAAGTTATGCATTAAGCTTAGGCTTTGTAAACACTAGGCTGCAACTAACGGTTATTTTTATAGTCGACTAATCACAATTATTTTTTGTATGACCTCCATCATCACTTCAGTTGCTCTGAAAAATATTTTGACTCACCTGTTCTGGTCTACACACCTTTGAATGGCTCTTTATTGCTTCTTGTTGTCTCTCTCCTTTATTAGCTTTATAAATGATCCTCCATAAAATATTAATTTTAAATTTAACTAACTTAGTTTATCTTTTTTATATTTCTATCAAAGTAGCTTTTTCATTGTAAAAATGAAGACGGTCATGTGATTGATATGCTTTTTGCCCACCGGGTAATTGATGCTATACTGCCCTCTTTTGCAGCCTTAGTGAACTGCATGCCATTTAAACTGTCTACCACTGAAAGTGAAATTTTGAGACCGCTGCAATGTTTATATGTTTTTAAGTGATGCGTCGAAACATGAACATGAATTTTTGCCTCGACAATTTTTCATTATGAACTATGTCGACAATCTCAAATAATTGTAGCCATGTCCACAGCGTTTTAAAAGTAATATTGCGCACACGCTGTTGCGTCTCTGCAATTGGGGCCAGAGGGGCCTGGTACTGATTTGGAAAATGCCAGAGAAATTAGATATATTTTATGTGTATTATTTTCTTCCGCATCAGACGTTTACACATACATTATTACGACTTTAAAAAACCTGGACAAGCTCAGAAAATCATGTGGTGATGCTGTAAGCCTCTGACACAACATTTGAGTTAAATTGAGGCACACCTGGATGTGTTTTAAGGCGTCCTTGAGTGACATCAAAATGCATCAGGCAAGATATCAGGAAGATGATTGTGGACCTCCATAAACCTGATATATCCTTGGGCACTATTTTACAGATTAGCCAAATTAACAAATTCAAACAAGTATAAACAGCATGGGAATGTCCAGGCTTCATATCATTTAAGAAGAACCCTGGTTCTGTGACTTAGAGAGGAACGTGTTTGGGTGAAAAATGTGAGTTTCAACCCAGAATTAAAGGAAAAAGACCTTGTGAAGATGTAGAAGTCATTATATAACAAGGTGAAATTACAGTTTGCAAATACACTGAGGAATAAAGGTTTTATTTTTTCGAAAAATGTTCCGAAGCAGCATGATGTGAAAAAGGATTTGATAACAAAGAAACACAAGAACGTATAGTTAATGGCATGAGAGGAACAGGACATAAAACTGGAGAGAGCAAAACTGGAGAGAGCAAAACTGGAGAGAGCAAAACAGAATCTAGCAAAGAACAACAAAGCTTAAATTGGAACTTGAAACCTTAAATACTGAGGAGGAGTGGAGAGTGACATAGAAACCAGGAGAGGCTATCCAGAGGAATACAGCTATGGGACAGCGCAGAGCAGAGAACAGAGGGAAGATGACTCATTAACACAGAGTACATAGTGGAAGCTGAACATGACATGGAGAGACCCTAATGAGAATAACTGACTGGGTCTTTTAAACAGACGATAACCCCAAGAATAGTGATTTTAAAAAACTGGTAACTTTTCTTTTCTTTTTTTTACGGTGTACAGAAATATCTGCAATCGAGCAAAATGTTAAATTTTGAAACTGTGGATCCTGTACTTTTATACATAGTTGTCTTTTTTTTAATCAAATGAACAGTTAGTTACACCTAAAGAGCAAATAAATCCAAATATGACCACTCATGTTTTTTTATATAAACGTGATATCATATTTGAAAGTCAAGAGTGGGTCAAAGTCAGAGAGCTTCTCAGTCAAATTGTGGATATATTTGTTCCAACTGTACTTCAGTCACACCTTCAGTGCTTGTCTGTGCACATGACAAAAAGCCTGACAGGGAAAAGCAGAGAGCTGGTGTGTGTTTGAGAAATGCTGACACCTCTCCTTTAGGCCCTGTCAGTAACACTTATAGTCAGTGTTTATAAAACGGCACAAAGTACCTATAATTTCATTTGGCCTGAAGGAAGGAGTAAGATCGCAGCTGGAGCGGCAGCCAGGAGGGTTGTTCTGCTTTGGAAATGTGTGCTGGGCTGTCTCTTCACACAATTGTGGAGGACACACTCACCTCATGATGGCACTTATGAAGTCATGAGATCAGACAGATTTATGTTACAACTGAAAAGTTGCTTCTCGGAGGCAGTTACTGTACCCTCAGGGTAGCCTGAATACTACAGGAACATGCTACAAGATAGAAGATTAGTGCAGTTGTTTCTTTTTAAAACATAGATACCATCTTTCTGAAATTTTAACAGGTCTAGACAACATATTACTGAATTTGAGGAGATGATTGCTGTGGTGATTATTTTTTTGTTGTTGTTAAAAGCTTATTTACACCATAATCCAAAAAAGGCAAAGAGAGGCATAAACAGATAAAGATCTATCAGTTTTTCAGTAAAACACTGGGAAATTTTTTGGAAAAATTCAATTTCAAGGCTTTGAGTGGCCCTCGCTTCTAAACTTTTTTTCTAAACTTTGTCGTGACGTTTCCCGCAAATCTGTAAGTAGAAATTTAAAATATAAGAAAAGCTCTTAGAATTGTTTAAGCATATTTTGATTTAATTTCAGCATTCAGTTTCCTTATGACATTGTTATAGGAAATGTGATTAGACAGAAATTATGTATAATTGATCTATAAGAATGTTCCAGGCAATTGGCTCCCCAGCATAATTTAGCTAAACCCTTAATTTGAACAGATGATACAAAGGATCAAAATAATGTTGTTGCACAAATGTATCAGTCAGAAGAAGCAAATAAATCAAATCTACAGTATTAAATACAGTACCATGACACAGAACAGACAGTCATGACAAATTTTTGAAAATACAGAACAGCAATGAAATAAAAAAACTGGATGTTCCTTCATCATAGATGAAAAGACGAGATGGGAATTGGTCAGAGGGGCTGAGAGCAAGACTGAAGGAGCGGCCCAGATTTCTGACCAGCACTGGTATTCCTCTACATGTGAACAATACGGTATCTCCTATTTTTTCTCTGTGTCTAGACAAATGAGTAGGGCCGTAAAACGTAAACTTTTTCTTCACAGTTAAAATCTTCCAAAAACTTCTGAAAATGTTATGGTCTGAAAGAACTAAGATTGAACTTTGGGTTGGTTTTGCAAAAGGTAAGTTTGACATAAAACGATAGATAAAATAAAAATAGAGACCATAACAGCAGTTACACATGGTGGTGGCAGTATCATGACCCATATATTATATCATGTTCTATATATTAAATCTTGTTTTTTTATTTAATGTTTTTTTTCCCTTTGTTTTTCTGTGTTGTCTGTGGAATACACACATTATTCTGTCCAGTAAAATGAAAGGCATTGTTCTCTTGGGGTTGATCTCAAATGTATAACAACTGAAAAGCTTATTCTTCTACTATTGAGTTGATCATATAAACCTGAAAGCCTTATTGCTCTCATGAAATGTTGGAAATAAATATATAAAAAAATTTCGTCATGATAGTATTTTATTATTTTGTCTCCTCAAGCTTTAATTGTATGTAAATATGTGCTGATGGTCTATTCTTATACAGACAACATTTTTTCATTGTTTTATTTCTGCTGAGGCTCCAAGGGCGGATGCAAAAACATGTTTAGGGGCTGGAGTTGAGTCTATCAGGCTCCTTCCTCATGCCAGGTTTAGCAGACCATAGCCTCATCTCCTGTGGCAGTGGTTTAAAGTAACTCAATACATCCACTCAAGCCTGCACTTATGAACATATTTTCTAAAATGTTCTCTGGTTTCTCTTCAATTACACTGTATAACGAGATCTTTGTGCCTTCTAAAACATTATTATTATTATCATCATTATTATTGTTTAATGACATTATTCTAATCTGAACCATTCTTATATAAAATTTAAGGCGGATGAGAACTTAGTCAGTGATCTGATTAAAAATGCTTATTTGGCTAAATTAGATTTAAAAACAAGAAACAGATTATGATTAAAAAATCAAGGATGGGTTCATTATGGTGCATTCTCACTGAACGCGTTTTCGGCAACAAAGTCGCCACATTTGCATGATGATGCTCACCTGACATATCACCAGCAATTCTCACAGTTGGCATCAAGCCAGAAAAACAGTAGTACAATGGTGCTATCTAGTGAGACTTTTACTTACCTGCCACTCCAGTCTCCCCTCACACTCTCTACTCCAGGTTTGCTCCTTTCTGGACTTGTCTAGGTAGTAATAATAGGTTGAGTCATACAACTCAGGCCCACCGCAGAGCTCCACTATCAGCTTGTCTTTCACGTTGATTTAAAACAGCTTTGTCTCTGCTGCAGTCCTTCACCCCACATTACAGCCACATCCTGTTCCTGATTGGTTGTCATGACGCGACAAGACACATAAATTCAGATTTTTCAACTCCAGCGTATGTTACTTTGCATCCACTGCAGGTGTCATTTCACTTTAGCTTTGCCACAATCGCGCCTGTCGCATTGCTAAAAACGCATCGCTTTGTGTCACATTGCTTTGTGTCACATCACTCCTGTGTTACACCTGTATATAGGAAAGTACAGGTGCAACACGTAAATCGGTCGCTCAGGTCGCCGAAAACAAGTTTGGTGTGAACACACCATAAGATTAGATTTTGATTGCATTAAACCTGACTGCTACATACAGACAAATGTTTGGTCAGACTGATTGACCTACATGATGAAATTTCCTCAATAAATGCATTATTTGTGTTTTCTAATCACACACTGATAAAGGATCTATTGTCTATTAAACAGAACCGAAAACTGCTCTCTTTCAGCAAATGCAAAATGAATATTTGAGATGCTAAAAATTGCCACAAAAATTGCCACATAATGCAATCAGTGATGCCCATCTCTGATCTCATTTTAAGGCAAAAGTACCAAGGTTGTATGAGACCCTAAGGAAAATTTTATTTAAGGACCCGCCTCCAGTTAAGCCCCCACTCACTGCTTACCTTTACATTGTCAATACTGATTCAGAGGGTGCCTGGGTCTTGGGGCTCTGGGGGGTGCCCGGAGTGGGGTGTCTGGTGGGTCCGGGCCCGGGGTCTGCAGCCCCACCTGGGCAGGATTTGGGGGGCCTCAGGGCGTCCTCCAACCAACTAGCTCCAACCATCTTAGGTGGCTATTGTCTCTGGTTGGTTGGCCCGTTTGATTTATGTTAATAGTAATAGTAATAGTAATATCATCTTTATTGTCATTGAAACATACATTACAACGAAATTTGTTCTCTGCTTTTAACCCATCACCCTTGGGGAGCAGTGGGCTGCCATGTGCGGTGCCCGGGGAGCAATCAGGGGTTAAGGGTCTTGCTCAGGGACCCAGAGTGCAGGCGCTGGGGATTGAACCGGGTACTTGCATCCTTCTCTGAGTGCAAGCGCGCTGCTCTAACCACTAGGCCAACACTCCCCCGATTGTTGGTCCCTTCTCCAGGTGGGTGGGCCCGTGGGTCATCTGGTCTGGGGCTGGGATGGGAGGTTAGGACCGGAGCATGGAGCGGGTAGGACCGGGTAGGCCCCATTTTGATTTTAGGGTTCACCTACCGCGTCCGGGGGTATCCAGCCCCCGAAGACGGTAGGTGCCTGGATCTGGGAATATCGGATGTGTGTGGTGAGTGCGAGTGTGTGTACTGCGCCCACCCCCCCATTTTTATTTTTTCATTTTTTTATATTTCATTTTTTTTCTCCTTGTAGTAGTGTTTGCATGTGGGGGCACTAGGGTGGGAACAAGTGAATGTGTACGTAGTTTGTTTATTTGTCAGGTTGGGTTTGTACTGCGCCCTCTCCTGGGACATCTCAGGTCTCCACTAAGTGTGTTAGGTGAGCCACGGAGCCAAAGAGCCACTTGTGTCTCTAGCACTGCAGGTTGCAGACCCCTGAAAACTGTTACGCTATCTCACTATGGCTGGAGCTAGAAGTGTAACACATATATTTTAAAATTATTATTAAAATAAAAATGTAAAGGTAAAAAATGAAATGGGCCCAATGGACCAACCAGTTATGATTTCTGTTGGAGGACACATCATCATAAGAAATTGATTCAGTATTGTCTTCAGTACCGGCACCATAACAGAGGCCTTGACCAGTTCTACAAGGGTACTGGCCCCTGTTGGCCCCTGTCTAGAACTGCCCATGCTCTAGAGCAAGTAGAGATAGACAGGCCATATCTTCAGTTTGAGAGACTCTCAGCTGCTTTAAAATATCATGCACATAGGAAAATATCTGGAATTTACACCATTTTTTATTGGATTGCTGATTTCTTATACTTTTAATTCAGTACTTTGGTTAGATTTGGAAATAGCTTGCCCATAGTAGCTCAGTAAAGTCTTGAAAAGCTGTTGATCTCTGTTACACCATATTGCCCAGTGCTGCCCATGTCCAAGTTTTTCTGTTATTTATTGAATTTGAAATAATATTTTAGTACTGGTGTATTAATAAGATAATAACAAATATATGGAATTAAATGTTGAACGGTGTAATATTAAATGTTAAATTACATAGATCATTTAACTTTTATCTAAAAACAGTATCCTACTAGACAGTATACTACTGTCCTATATCTTCCTCAGATTGGATTACACCTGGGCAGTGTATGGTTTCTTATTGCAGTCAAATTTCTAAACCAAAGATGTGCGAGAAAATAAAGCTTTTTTCCAGAATGATGCCCTAAATATTCTTACTATGCCCCAAATCTCTGACACAGCTTCTGCTATTGCTGCAACCAATTGGTTTATGTGAAGGGATCTACACCTCAGTTTAGTCTTTTTCAATTCTTAGAACAAACATTTGTTATGCCACAGAACATGCAGTGATTTGCCACTGTGTCTTAAAGTTCCATTGAAAAGGATATTCTCATTTTAGTTCTTTTACAGGCTTGCCACAGTATTCATACCTTTTGAACGTCACATTTGTTTTCCTGTTACAATCAAAAATTGAGATGTATTGTATTCGGAATTTGTGTAATAGACAACACAAACTGGTGCATAGTTGGGATTTGAATTAAAACAACTTCACAAATCTTGCTTTATAGAAGACTGGGTAGAAGAAAGCTACTCTTGAAGGAAAGCAATACAAATCCTTCATGATAAACCATGTAGGGCGAACAGTACAAATATACAAAGGTAATCCTCCACCTCCCCACTGTAAATCATGGTTGCAGCATTGTTGAGTGTGGATACTTTTGTTCAATAGAAACATGGCAGCTGGTCAGAGTTGATAGAAAGGATGGAAGGAAGAAAACATGTTCAAAGTTCTAAAAGACTCAAGAATGAGGTGGACAGTCAACGTCCAGATACATAATGACCAAACTACAACAGAATAGTTTATGTAAAAAAATATTTGAATGTTAGAACGGTTCAGTCAAAACATTAACCTAAATTAACTTAATAATCTTGGACAAGAATTGAAAATTGATATTCACAGATCTTCTACATCTAGTTTGACTGCCAGTTGTTAAAATGTCCACATAGAGGCACATGTCTTTTCAAGATATACCTCAATACTCCCAGCTGTAATTGCAGTGGAATGTATTTCCACAAAGCATTGTCTCACAGGGGCTAAAATATGTAGGCTACACACCACATTTTTCAGATTTATCGTATTAAAAAAAATCCACCCTTTTCCACTAAGTTTAATCATCCTCTTGTTTGAGTTGGCCTATGATATATAAAAACAAAACAGCCAAATTGCATTATACAAAATGGGAATAAAGTTAGAGGGACATAAATACTACTGGACAGTGGGCATAGCATCCCATTTAAATAAAACAAGTTGTGGAGAAGTTCAAAGCGGGGCGTCAGTCTTTGGTCACCTGTATGAGTTGATTCTAAGGACCATATTAAGTAGCATAGCTTGTGTAAAAGATGTCATAGACAGCCTAACCATGGGTGTTATCATTAGCACCTACAGCTGATGGGAAACTGAGCGCAAGGCAGACCGGTCTCACCCCCACCCCTCTCTGCCCCTGCATGTGATCCGCCCATCCCCTCCTGCCAGCTGCCACTTGCCGTATCGCAGCGCTGCTGCCCCCGGCCGTGTGGAGGAGGAGAGAGAGGCTGCCCGCTGCCCAATGACAGCGCAGGATGCCGGGAGAGGCTGCTGGGCTTGAATGGAGGCGACAAGATGCCGTCCAGAGCAACATAAGGAGACCAATTGACATCTGAAAAGGTATATCTGTATCTGTTGATGTTTTATCACCAAAAAGGTATTATACGTTATATTAATCTTAGAAAGGATGGGGCCTGAAATGCGTAACGTGTCCGCTTGCGTTTTTTCGTGCGCGTTTTTATGAGCTGGGGTAAAAAAAAAAAAAAGCACAGGCTGTGTCCATTTAACCAAATCCTTCCCTGCACGTTTATTGAACCGAGACAATACCAGCCAGATGAATCCTGGGAAATCATATTTTATCAGTGTCGCGATATGGCGATGACAGAGTGCCGTTTTTTTTTAAATAAAGGTTCTCCCCACACGACAGGTTAGAGTGTTATTTCAGGCGAACATGTAGGCCCGGTGAGCTGTCAATTGCTCGGTCGTGCCCTCCTGGTCTTCATCAATTCAGCCTGGACATCAAAGCTGGCAACATATTTAAATTTATTGGGGCTATTATTTCTAAAGCAGCGATGTCTGTTAACGCTGGAATTGTGATGGCGTGAGTGGATGGGCCAATTTGGAGACATTAACATCTCATCCAATCTGCCGAGCGTTGAAGTCTGTGGGAAGCATGGAGGCGTCAGGCTCTGTAGTAGAATTCTTGATGAGGAGGCTGGATGTGTTGGTCCTGCTCGTTCATATAAATATCCGCTAAGATTACCCTACATGTTTCCTGTTCTTCTATGTCGTACTACCCCATATGTGGTGTTATTTGTATGATGGCTTTTTAAACGTCATGACTGCCTCGTTGAGCAACCGGCTTTCTTCTCCATGAGCAGTCCCTGTGGAAAAATCTTGGTTTCAGGACATCTGTATCCTCTCTGCTGTCTGCGCACAACTGCACTGCCTGAGATCATTTCCACATTGCCTTCACACTGGCATTTTTTGATCAGTTCTACATGTATGAAGCTACTGCAGCTCTCCCACCTCCAACAACTGGGTGCACCAAAAAAAAAGGACATTGTGATCCAGGTTAAAAATAAATAAATAAATAAAAATCGTCTAACTCAGGATTTAGACACTTGGAGCAGTGGTTTATAAAACTGGAGAAGTGAATCAACAAATGAATGATACGACTCATTGACCCGGGGTACTACCATCTTGTGGGTACGCATCATACAAGGTTATGAGGCAATATAGCTCATTGCCCTGGGCAGCACGGTCTTATGGCCCCTATACAAGTTTAAAAGGTGATATGGTTCTTAACCCATGGTAGCATAGCCTTGTGGGCATAATGGAGCCATTGTTGTGTTGTTAGTGATCTAGTTTGTTTCAGAGAGGGCTATTTTCTAAATATATTTCATTGAAGTAGCTGTCATACTTTCATATTTTCAGAGTTTTGTTTGTAAAGTCATCATTTAAGAATTTTTCTTGTCTTATCAGCAAGTGAGCCACCAACTTAAATTCTGCTTAGATCCTCATTCATCTTTTGACAGTTCACTGCTAATGCTTCTGTAATCAGCCTATTGGAAGGGTTTCAGGTCATTGTTCACCGGCATTTTAAAAAAAGTATTTGTAAGTTTAAGAACCAGTAATTTCCAAGCTTCTCATTTTATATATTTGTACAGTTACATTTTTCGACCAGAAAAAGGAATAATATTAGCCAAATAGGTTTATTGCAAACTCAGGTTGCAAACGTTTCTTATAGTTACTGGTTGCAAAGATCATTAAATTCTCTTGCGCTGCTCTATAACAAGTGAGGTAGCAGAAAAAGAACCACAGCACAAAAGTGCTGAGAAGTAAAAGTAAAAGGCAAACTGCTGGAGAATTAAAACATTATTCTCCAATAGATGCCAGCTCCTCTGCTCAGTCCGGCAGTAATTACCACATTAGTAGATTATTTATCTAAAGGTCTCTTTACTACTGAAAGGGTAATTAATGGGAGTGTGTAGCACTGGGAACCATTGACAAACCTAAATGTTTCACTGGCTAAAATTGTGCAGAGGTCAGAAATGAGAAGAATGTATCTTAGTTTTGGTTTGTAAAGGCAATTCAAGGCTAGGCAAGTTTATTTGTATAGCACATTTCAGTAACAAGATAATAAAGTGAAGCTTTTGCCTCTGTAGAGGTTATCATCATAAAGTTGTTTTATGAAATGAATAAAAAACAAACCATTCGAGAATAATAGCACCCTCCACATTAATGGGAACCCCTACTGAAAAAAGCATAAAGTCTTTAAATAATTTTGTCTATTGCAGTAACCGTCGAATATATAAAAAAATGTGAAGCTTTAATTTGAGTTTGTTTATTGAGGGGAAATCCTGTATAATAATTAATGGGTTTTCCCACCCAGTGACTATTCATAGAAACCAAATGTAACTGAAGCATTTGTTGTTTAGGCTTTTTGATTTTTACTAGATAAGACTGTTTGTTGACATTTTCATGACCAGTACATGACTTCCTTAAAAAAAAGCAGTTGTGACATGGAGGCACATCGGCTCTCTTCAAGATGGGAAAGGCAGAAGAACATGCCATTCAAAGTAAGAAGGATTCTTGTGGAGCCTTCAAGGGTTCTTGGGCTCACAGAGTCTCCATAAAAACCATTTGATACCATCAACATATATAATAAAATAAACGTCCCGTTTCTGCTTAAAATTTATGTTGAGTAACAATACATTTAGGGGAGATAACAATCACTTTTAATATATTTTCATTTAAAGAACGCCCTTCATATGCAAAGGGAACAAAAACGTGCTTTAACGGGGGAAAAAACAGCAGGCAAACAGCTGGTGTAAACATTAAAGAACCTCAACATTTAAACACAATAAGTGTAGAGAACAAAATTATTTTAAATGAACTTAAAGCCAAACTAAATGTGCAGTAAAATGGCAGACAAAAATAAATTAATGCAATGTATTTGTATTTAAATGATAAAAGTCAGATTTAGGCCAATCATTAAAGATAAAGTTAACCTTTAAAAACATCAATGATCTGTATTACCAATTGTTTTTAAGCTGCCCTGAAAATCTACAAAAATAGCTAAAAAAGTAAAAATGGGAAAGTTTTGCTTTCATGCATATGTGGGCAGGACTCAAATGAGCTGTGGGTACAAGAAGCCCAGGAAACGCAAAGAACTGGAACAGTTTTGACTAGAACTTGACATCATCTTTTCCTATAAACCATCACTACAGAAAATGTTGTCAGTGTAAGAACATGTCACAGCAAAGACATGAAGATATTTCAAGGATTTTTACGCATGGGTGGCAGAAAATGTGGAGGGTGCTGCATGTGCCTTTGTCGAGCAGCTGACATCTAATGCAAAATTAGCTTCAATTGGAGAAAAACATGCAAACAGATAACCCAGCTGGAATGAAAGCTGAAGTGTTGTAGTCACATCCAAGATTACTGGCTCAGCAGCCCCAAACTGCTGGTGTAATTTCCCAGTTAGTTACAGTTTTCCTGATATTTCTGTTACCCTTACATTATAGCCAAAACAGGGAAGCAGCAAAAATGTTGGCTTTATTATGGGGTCTGGAATTGAAATTGTTTGAGGTATGGAAAGGGCTGTCGAAGGGCAAAAACAATGGTGGAGTCACTCCCTGAATCAATGATCCATCAGTGGTTAGGTAGACAAAAGCTGACAAACCCTGACTCAAAGATGCTGCAGGACATGCATCTTGACACATGAACTGATTTATCTACACTACCAGTGGATCAAAAACCAAACATGTGTTTAGCTTCTTCAGAAGTGTGCAGCAAGCTGGCTGGAACTTATGCTGGCTGCTGTTTTTCCCACTGATATATTTACCCACCAGACCTCAATGATCTGCTCTGGCATTTTTTTTTTCAACTCGGATCTGCTCATTCTCATATATAATTTTACAGTCACTAAAAAACGCTTTGCAGATTCTTTGATATACATTTTTTAAATTATTATTTATTTCACAGTGTTGTGAAATAAATAATTAAAATAAATGGCAGTGCAGGAAGAGGCAAAAAAATCATTAAGTTAATAAAGTGCTTCCACCTGTGGTTAATAATAGATTACACAATACAAAAGAAGAAACTGAGCATAGAGATGAGCAAAAGGACATTTTTAATAAATATGATAAAATTTAATTGTAGTCAGAATATATGAGCACATAAAGAGAAAAACAAAAGTAGGTGTGTATCCTAATTAACATTCATAAGTTTAACTAGAGCTGAGAATTAAATTATATTTATGACTGCCTTTGTAACTTTTGAAAGTTTTTTTGTTGCTATCAAGGAGTATGAATTCCATAATTTGGCACACTTATACCAGATTGAGAATTGACCCCCGGAAAGGAGGTATTTAGTAGGGCTTAGTTCAAGAGCTTGCCTAGCTGAATAATTATGGACCTGTGAGGTTGTGAAGAAAACAAAGGAAATTCAAGATTATCCCCATTTAAGCATCACAGCATATGTTGCCAGCCTTTATCTGTTGTTTTTTATTTATTTAAAAACATTAAAGTACATGTTTTTGAGCAATGTAAAGAATTAAGATAGATAAAATATTAAGCTGCATTCAATTAATAAAAAAATACCAGCCGCATCTTGTTGAAAATTTAAAATTTGTTGTTCCCCTAACTTAGATTTTAGCATTTCCATGCCTGTGCTCCTATAACATTATTTACCTTATAGATGGCAATAACTTTGTTGTGATTCCCTTCAGATGACGCATTCGTTAGTACAGCTCAGCGATGCTGTCATGTGAAATTTTTGAGAATTGTGCACATCAAGGGGACCTGTTGACGCACGGATTCCACTGTGCATGAATCAAATCTTCATCTGTCCCTTGAGGTAAAAATATACATAAATGACCACAAAAGTAGGACAGACCAAAATCCTTCAACTTGTCGCTATTGCTATATTTAGCCACAGTTTCTTTCATTGATATTTTGAAGATTTCTTCCCCTTTTCAGTGAAGCGGCAGGTGACTTGCCTGTGTTAGCCTAGACAGAAACACCATGGCAACCGAGTGTGAGAAGTGTCACCAGGAGGAGAGAAAGATGGAAATGTCTACACACACATGACTAACCTCCCATTTTAACCCCTTAGCTATATCACTATTTTTCATCCTCAGACAGTTTGGAAAATTAACAGCCTCGGTTAGCGTCTTTGTCTTTGACATCTGTGTTTAATAGCTTTCAGTTTTTACCCTAAAAATATCGACCACAGGGAACTAATGATACTCTCAGTTTAAATAAATCACAGCCTGTGATAGATTTGGAGATATATTAAAGCCACAGGACAGCATTAAATGGTCCAGCCATTATTACATAATTAAAAATTAAGGCTCCTGTATAATTTTTTTTTACCCAACAGGAAGAGCATAATTTTTAAAACTCGTAAATTTCTGCAAAAGATAGGCCTAGCAGGTGGGCTGTAGAACTTTATTTGACTTTTTATGTCTAAAAGATGAATAAAAGTTCTACAGCCCACCTGTTAGGCCTATCTTCGTTAAAAACGTATGTTGAATACATTTGGTGGTTTCTGATCTTTTTCTTTGAGTGTTTTAACAACCAATGTAAGTCTCAGATCAAAGACACGTTTGGTCCAGTCGACCTTACGGTTATACTGTGAGCAGAACTGCGTCAGCAAATATTTATCAGTTCATTTATGAGACAAGACAGTGGTGCAGAAATGTTGCTTGATTTCTTGTTCAGTATGTCTCTATATCTCAGGCCTATTGATCTTTACTGGATTTTCTTACCTTCTTTTTTTCCTTGTATTTCCATGTACAACATTCTGCAAACACATAAAATTGGCATCTTGGGGAACTATTTAATAGCTTAGCTACATATGTGTTTATAACAGTAGCATAACCTCATACTGAGGTTTGAGTACATTCTTTCAGTGGGGGGAAAAAAGCTTAATTTTTGCCATGCATTTTGCTTCAGTAGGATAGAACTGAATCTTCTCCAATAAGATTTCACAAGGTTGGAGCATACAGTGAGGGCCTGACTTTGACTATGCCTCTTTGTAGCATCTCTTTAGATTGTCTTAGGTCCTCTCTGTTCTCTTTTCCTCACCTGACCTCACGTCACGATGGCAACATGACTGTGCCTTCACCATGCCTGGTGAATAATTTCTATGTCGATTCGGTTATTTGTCTTACAACCAACTGAGATTATTCCACTTCAGTCTTTTCGCAAATCTACCAGATTTCTAGATAGAATGTTGTCATATTTCAAAGTTTTAACTGTCCACTGCACTCGAACAAGATTCTCAGGGGATTTAGAGTGAAAACTGGCCCACAGCATCACAGATTTTTCACCATGCTAAAAAGTGGGCCAGAGGTGTTTTCACCAACATTAATTTTTTTATTTCAAGCCAAGCCCACATGCTTCGTCTGTTGCCAGTGTCATCTGAAAAAATTTACCATTACAGGTAAAGTATTAGCTGCAGTGATCAAAGTTTTCATGTTTATGTTTTTGGGAGTAGCACAAACAATACAACCAGATTCATTGCAGATTTATCTTTACCTCCATTTCCATCCTCCATTCCATGTTAACTATGCATGTTAGCAACATTAGATTTTGTACAAATCCATCCTTTTTTGTCACAGTTTTAGTTGTATTTAAGTTTTGAATTATTGCTCTGACTATAGATAAATGAACTTTAAAGCCAAATAACGAATTTTGAAGCCACTTCCTAACTTGTAAAGATCAACAATCATCTGCCTTTCTATAATGGCATGTTCCCTTGTCCTTCCAATTTTGAGGACTGGCTATTGAAACTGTAAATTTGAAATCTCAGGGAAACGAGAAGTTACAAATCACTAATTAAAGGTTCCTACACACATTTTGTGGTGTGAGATTATGCTACTGGAACAAATGCTGACTTTACTTCAAGGCTTTCTCCACATCACAATGAGTGCCAATAAATGTGTTTGATCCTTTATATGATAACTAATTAACAAAGTACCTTGAGAAACAACACTTCACAGAAGATAATGAGCTGAGGAGTTTGAAATCACTTGCTAAACTGCTAATTGGATCTGTGCTGTATGCTGCTGGATGTACTGAATCTGATAATTAATAATCAGATGGTTCTTAAGTGATTAAAAATGTACTGACCTTTAGTAGAACATGCTCTTTAACATCTAATACACTTTCTATGGAAATCATTGTTTACTCTGATAAAATAAAACTGGCTATATTGATTCAGACCAGAGAAATGTGAGCCTGTAAAGCTATATTTTAATCATTGTTGAGGTCTACTACAGATAAATGTTAGTCTGTGAGACATCTGGATGATGTTGTGGAGATTTCTGCAGGCTATTTGAAATTAGAAACTCGTAAATTGGGTCAGCTTGTCGCCTACATTGACTAATACAATCTTAAAGCTAATATAACATTTTGTTTTCCATCTAGAGCTTGACGTTAGGTGTGGAATATGTTGTTTTGAGTAATGTTGTTTCTCTGACAGATGCTTATCCCCTGTTTCCTCAGATCTGACTTTGAGCTGACCAAACCCACGATTCAGACATGAAATAAGTCATCCATGTTTGGCTGAAAAAAGTCAGAGCAGTCTCATTTGAGCACGCCCCTGTTAAAGGACCCTCTGGTGGCTACCCCTCTGAATCACGGGACATGTACGGCAGTGCCAGAGCTGTAGGTCATGTAGAGAGCAGCCCTGTTCGGTCCCCGCGCCTTCCAAGGTCTCCCAGACTGGGCCATCGAAGGGCACACAGCGGGAGCGGGGGTGGTGCGGGGTGCAAGACCCTCTCCATGGAGAACATCCAATCTCTCAACGCTGCCTATGCTACTTCAGGGCCCATGTACCTGAGTGACCACGAGGGCGTGGGCTCCACTGCCACCTACCCAAAAGGCACCATGACTCTGGGTCGCGCCACCAGCCGGGCCATGTACGGGGGCCGCGTCACAGCCATGGGCAGCAGCCCCAATATTGCTTCAGTGGGGCTGCCTCATGCTGACCTTCTGTCTTACAGTGACCTGGGCTCCCTCTCCATGCTGCACGCTCACCACCACCAGGGGGTGCCCTCGGCTCTGCTCAGGCAGGCCGTGCGGAGCAGTGGTGGCGAGCTGCTGGAGATGCAGGCCCAGCTCAGGGAGATGCAGAGGGAGAATGAGATGCTGCGGCGAGAGCTTGACCTGAAGGAGAGTAAGTTGGGATCGTCCACCAACAGCATTAAGAGCTTCTGGAGTCCCGAGTTGAAGAAGGAGAGGATCATGAGGAAAGAGGAGGCAGCTCGCACGTCCATCCTGAAGGAGCAGATGAGAGTCACTCATGAGGAGAATCAGGTGAGACCACTCCTCTCTGAGCTGTCATAATCCACTTATTACTGCAGTGGATTTCACTCGCTGCTTATTTGTCTGCTCATTTTGCTCAGCTTTGATCTCTGCTTTCACCACCCTGTTTTTTGCAAATAACCACAGCCATCCTCACTTATATATTAAAAAAACAACAACAGTTAGTTCTCTTTTTACGGATTTGTAAAACCTTTCTGGAAAGACGTTCTTTTAAACACATAAACATCTCATCATCTGGTGAAGATTCAAAATCACTTTAGCCACATAAAATACACTGAAACTAAACAGGAATAGAGCTGAAATTTTAACTTTCAGTTATTTATCGCTCAGAGAAAAGTATGATGACCCTGCTGACAGGTGTATTGAACCTAACGCAGCCTGGCCCCAATATTGCTTAATTTTCGTTTATTTTCACAGGTTCAGCAGATTGGCCCCAAGAGGGGAGATGTCAAAAGGGTTTTTTCTGCTTACCTCAGTGTGGGGGTGTAGTCATGACCCAGTTAAATCACTTACTGACAGGAATAGGCACAAGGCCCAGAGACAAATGTCAAGGACACTTAAACACTCCCCGTCTGTCTTCCTTTGCTTTCTCTTTAAATGCTCTGACTTATATCATCTCACAGTGTTTACTTTAGTTCGTTTTGCCATTGCTACAAATGCTTTATCATATATTTGTCTATTTTAATTGATCATATTCATGTAAAGGCAGCCGGGCATCACTTTCGTGTCATTTCAGAACTCACCTGCTGGATTGTTAATAGTCTTCCTTCTGATGGTGCAGACTGAACGCAAAGCCTTTGGTTTAGTGGGATCTATCAGCTGCAAGGGGAAATGCATGACACATTGCGATTGTGTAGAATGTGGGTATGGTCTTGCTATGGTGGCTAGGGTGAGATTTTCAGTATAGATGCATTTAAAAAAAAGTCTGGGTCATGATACATCATACTGAAAAATGCTTTAAGCTGTTTAAAGTCTGAGTTCGGGCAAGCGCTTTGTGCAGGGCACTGTGTCTGTTCCAGTTTTGTTTTCATACACTGAACAGACACTAGATTAGTCATTACTCTACTCTGCAAGGTCCCAGCTTAATGCTATCAGTGGTTTCTTCATGATCCTGTTGATCTTCTCATGGGTGCTGGAAAAAGACAAGGTTTTGCTTCTGTGCAACGCAAAATTAATCATACTCTGAACATTTCATTACCGTTTTTGTATTTTTGGTGCATTTTTGGGAGGATTTCATATGATATAACAATGCAAAGCAATGCATAATTGTAAAGTGGAACGAAAATAATACATAGCTTTAAAACATTTTTTTCATAGATGAATATCTAAAATGTGTGATGTGCATTTGGATTCCGCCCCGTTTACTCTGATACCCATGAACGATTTTTAGTGCAACCAAGTACTTTCAGAAGTAACCTTATTAGTAAGGAAATTCTAGCTGTGTGTAATTTGAACTCAGTATAAATGCAGCTGTTCGGTGAAAGCACCATCAAGACAAAGAAACACAGTAGACAGGCCAGGAGTAAAGTGGTGAAGAAGCTTAAATTACAAAACCATATCTAGCTTTGAGCATCATACAGGGCACTGCTCAATAATCGTGTGGAAATGGATGGACTGAGCTAAATGCAGGGCAAACCTTGATTGATTGTTGCCTCACAGCCCCTCCTTTGCCTCTGTTCAGGGGTGCAGCTGAGAGCAACTTGTTTTATTGGGGTATCTTTAAATCTAAGGGAAGCACTTCACACTCTGCCCCCTTCCAGGTTGCAGAGTGCTCCACTCAACCCCTTTCAGCCATTTTTGTTGTATGCTGGGGGACATTGCAATGAATTGTGTGGGTTAATACACTCAACAACCCAATATTTTCATTTATCCACTTCCGGCATTCTTGAGCTTGAACTACAATATTGTGCCAGAAAAATTAAAATGGTGGATTCACAATGGTTAGAAGGAAGTCCATAACCTTGTTTAGTAGTTCTGCAGCAAATACTATGTCATAATTGTTAAAAAAAAAAACATAACAGAGAAAAGAGAAAACTGAACAACTTGAAAAATATAACTGAAACAAAATGTAAAGATATCTACGCAGCTCCTTGAGAGACTACATTAAAATTTTCTATACTCCTAGAGAGTACACAACAAAATGTAGTGAAGGGCTAAAAATGTGGATTTTCCATTATATGTCCACTTTAAAAGATTGACGTTCACAGACGATCCCATCTTAACTGAGCCTAAAACTAATTTGCAAAGAAAAAAAACAGCAAAAATTTTAATGTCTAGAAGTAAAAACTGTTAGACATACCCCAGAATACTTCCAGAGAAAATTGCTATAAAAGTTGGTAGAATACAAACTTGCGTAGCACATATTCACATTTTTCTCTTCTCTTTTGTTTAACACAAAACATATATTGTTTTCTCTCCAAATCACAGTTTTGAGCTGCTTGTGTTGGTCTGTCAAATAAAATTTAATGAAATACATCGATGGTTGTGTCGCAACGTGAAAAATTGCAGACAACTTCTGGGGGCATGAATACTTCTCTAGCGGTTTTTATTCTGGATGCGTATGCCTTGGAACAGGACTGATAACAGGCAGTCACTTATGGTCTCTGCTCTGGTCTGGTCTCTGCATCTGGTCTTACTTATTAAGACCACAGGCAATTTAATTATTTTGTATCTTCATGATTTGCACAAATCTGAATCCGTGTTGAAGCTGATTCAGCTCTGTCACTGACAGGACCAAAGCACTTCAGCTTTTCACATTTCTTTCTAAAGAGCTGTTAAATCTTCATTGTGATATTTTTAGTTAGTACTCATAGAGTTTCGGAGCTGAATGTGTCCGGCAGATTATGAAAGCTATTCACGGAGGGTTTCCATGGCTTCATCCTTGAATCAAAGAGAGGACTCGGTGTTTGCTCTCCCCCGACGTCGAGTGATATTTATATTCCTCCTGGTAGGGTTCAATAATGTAGTATGGCAGCTAATAAAAGGCAGATGTGCCTTGTTGCTATAATTGGTCCATTCTAACTTGATTTCTGGGCTCTGAGGCGTGCTTACATAAGTGTATACTTACGGTCTGTTGGTTTGGTCACACCCACTGGGCTTACTGAGAGGCTGACTGAGGAGCAAATTGCCTCATTAATAATGGAGGAATTTCAAGCCAGTCATTGCGCCTTGTCTTCTAGCACCACTTTTTACAATTGCATCAGGTGCCTTAGGCCCCTGTTAGTTTGAACAAATGCCATGCATCATTTATCATGTGAAAATCAGGATCTGGGTGTGTGGTTCTTTTTGTAAACTCTTCCAATATGACATTTCGTGATTAGAGTGTTTATGGCTTAGGCATTATTTTCTGGGTAAACACCACCCACTGCCTGCAGAACCTCAGCCTTAAACAGGGAAGGTGATGGCGAGCGGTAATGATTTGCGGGATACTTTTTCATGTGGTAGATTTTTATTGTACAGGACAACTGATTTTTTTTTCGTTGAATTGAGCAGAATTTTTGTTGTCATGCCGAAGCTGTATGAAAGCTGCTGGAGGCGAGTGTGTGAGCTAGAGCATACCATATCTGACTAAGCCATGGCCTCTGCTGCTCAGCTGCCCGGTCAGCCCTGATCAACGGTCCTCACAAAAATAGAGCCCACTTTGCTCCTTCTGCACATGCATGCATGGGTTGAAGTAAAGCATGCACATTCCACCAAAACGTTTTTTTGTGTTTGAAGGAGTGCCTAAAGCATTTATGCTTCTATCCATTTGAGGGTTATCTGTGGTGTGTGAGGGTGAAAATTTAATTAGAGGTAGCTCCCTTGCTGGAATGTGCAGCACTTTAATCAAACAGACCAGTGTGCTTCACGTGTGAGAGTTGACGTCACAGCTTTTTGTTTACACACCGTTTATAATTCAGGTGTGAAAACCAGTTCCTGCATATCAGTACTGCAAGTTGACTTGGCTATTTTCAGTCGAAGCTACTGCCGTCACATGCAAATGATTCAATTCAATTCAATGATGATACATTTTCCACAGATAACAACCCTCAGCTTTGAGCTTGCCTTACAGGGCCTTGAAAAAGTATTAATACCCCGTTTTACCAAATATGTCAATGTATTTAGTTGATATTGCATGTGATGGACAACACAAAGTCTTTCACAGCCAACAATCTGAAAAGTGAATTGTGCATTTCTTTTATCCACTCCTTGTACTCTTGTACTCCAAAATTTTATAAATTCTAACCAATGAAAATCTTGGGCCAAAAAGATTATGGCACAAGTACAAATCTACCGTCTACATAAACAGACAGGCTGGTCAATGATATAGTTAACCTGACAAGAAGCCAATAAGCCCATGGCAACTCTGGACAAACTGCAGGGATCCCCAGCTCAAGGCGGGGGGGGGGGGGGGGGGGGGGGATCTGTTGACAAGACAGGTATTAGTCATGCACTCCATAGGTCTCCATGAGTAGCAAGAAAAAAAATCACCTTTGCAGGTTGTATCTGTCAGGGTTCTCTGTGTTTTCCGTGCTCTAACTCTGCTCCACAGGTGGTTCTAGTTGACTGGGTGGCGTGGCCCACACCTGCTGCTCATCAGGAGCATTCTCCACTGGCTTCTTAAGGATTGCTCAGACAGATGGAAGATGCCAGAGTGTTAACCCAGTTGTGGTATGGCTAGGCCTCTGACCTGTCTCCTGTGCCTCGTACCTTTGAAACCTTGTTTTTGGACTAACTTTGTCTCCTGTTGATCTCCAGTTTGTCGTGTTTGGATTTACTCACCTGTCTTGGCGTCGTGCTCAAGGAACCAGCTTCTCAGAATCCCTGCCGCTCAGATTTTGCTCTGGCATCTCCCCTCATACTTCCTTGGTAATACCAAGCCGGGCGTGAGACACCCCTTCCTGGATTCACTTGGTTCACCCACAACACTCCGGTTCTTCCATCTGCTCCTCCCGTCTGCCGTCTACTGTGGTGCACTTCGGATCCCTCGCCAGCATTACATCTGTCAGCCCTCCAGTTACTCAGCCACCTGTTCCCATCAGCGAGTTACGGTCACAGAGTTCCCTCGTCACTTACTCTCCCCGGATAGGTCTCCCTGACTGGTAAGCGGCGCAGCTTCTGGTATTTTTCCCTGGTTCAATCCTCTGTAACATTATTTCCCCTTCCTCCCTCAGTCGATCCAGCACTGACGTTCAGACCTCGCCTGTTCTACACGCTGTGTGTTTCCCCGTTACCTGAGCCTTTAATAAACATCTTAAAATTGTTCTGCCTCCGTCTGTATCTGCATGTGGGCCAAACATTTAAAATCCATGACAGAAGAACACTCTGGCCAACAAAGCCCAGCAGATACATTCGGTCGGCAATTAGCCGCCCAGCAAGAACAATTGCAGGCTCTCGGTTTAGCAGTTAACTCGACGCAGGAACAGCTACAGCTAGTCGCCGCTCAGCTTGGCCAGCTGACGGCTTCCCTTACTTCCGCTAAGGGTCAGCCTGTCACTCAGGCTCCTAGCGCTCTGCCCTCTGCCAATCTGACAGCCGAAGCCACTGATCAAACCCCGTTTTCTGAAAGCTCGTCACCGAGCCCAGAAACGTTTTCGGGAGACAGTGGGGATTGTGGGGGCTTCCTCTTCCAGTGTAATCTAGTCTTTAATCGTTCCCCCCGTACCTTTCCCACCGATCAAGCCAAGATTTCATTTGTTTTACGACTATTAACCGGTAGAGCCCTTAGGTGGGCAGAAGCCCGTTTCCCTGATTGTAGATCTTTCGGTTGCTCCTTTTTGGAATTTATCAGTGAGTTTAAGACAGTCTTCTCAGCCGAATTAGATCCGGTACAGCAATTGCGCTCGTTACTCTCTCTAAAACAACGTGGACATCGCGTCTCTGAATTCTCGGTAGAATTTCGCACATATGCTGCTGCCGCCGGCTGGGAAGCCAGGCCTTTAAAGGCAGTCTTTTTTCAAGCGTTGGAGGAGAATTTAAAGGATGAGTTAGCCCGAGTTGAAGAGCCTAGCACGTTCGAGGGTGTGGTCGCGTTAGCCATTCGGCTGGATTCCCGGTTACGTAGTCGGAACCAGGGCCGATCTGAAAGACCTGTACGGCCATCTGGTTACCCCACACAGGGAATAGGTTCGCAGCGGCCAGCAGTTACACCACCATCGCCCCCCGAACCCATGCAGATAGGCTGCATTCATTTAACTCATGAGGAACGCCAACAACGATTCTCGGAACATCAGTGTCTTTACTGTGGCGGAGAAGGTCATTTTGTAAACTCTTGCCCGGTACGACCAAAAGACCGGGTCCGTCGCCTGTAGTGGGGAAGACGACGGACCGGTACAGAATTTCCTCCCTCAAGGCTTATAATAATCAGGTCCCGTCTCGTTTCTGTCTGCCTGTAACTTTGGTTTTTGACCGAGACAGTATAAATTTCTCAGCTTTAGTTGACTCAGGTTCCGATTTTAACCTGATTGACCAAGGATTGGTCACCCAGCTTTGCATTAAGACCGTTCCTTTATCTATGCCCCTCCAAGTCTCCGCTTTAGATGGAGAGAAATTAGCTTTGATTACGCATCAGACCAAGCCTCTTGAAGTTATTGTTTCAGGGAATCACCGAGAACACCTTTCCTTTTTTGTTTTCCCGGTAAAACCTTTCCCTGTTGTTTTAGGTCTGGCTTGGTTATCAGTTCATAATCCTCATTTGAACTGGGCTGAATCTCGGCTAGAATCCTGGTCCCCTGCCTGCCATTCACGATGCCTACAGTCCGCGCAGCCCGTCTCCCATCCCTCCAATCCTTCCACTGAAGTGGAGGATGTAATCGACTTAACCCGAGTTCCCAAGCAGTATCACGACCTGCGTCTTGTTTTTAGTAAGAGTCGGGCGTGCTCACTTCCTCCGCATCGCCCATACGATTGCGCTATTGATTTGCTACCGGGGGCTCCGCTACCTTCCAGCCACCTCTACAATATCTCGAGGTCTGAACGTCAGGCGCTCGAGAAATATATAGGTGAGTCTCTTTCAGCTGGATTAATTCGCCCTTCCTCCTCTCCTTTAGGTGCGGGTTTCTTTTTTGTGGGGAAGAAAGATGGTTCCCTCAGATCGTTTATCGACTACCGAGGGTTAAATCAAATCACAGTTAAGAATAAATACCTGCTACCCTTGTTGTCCTCTGCCCTAGAACCAGTCCAGAAAGCTGTCATTTTTACCAAGCTTGACTTGTGTAACGCTTACCATTTGGTCCGGGTTCGTCGGGGAGATGAATGGAAGACGGTTTTTAAGACCCCGCTTGGTCACTTTGAATACTTGGTCATGCCTTTTGGCTTGTGTAATGCTCCGTCCACCTTTCAGGCACTAGTTAATGATGTCCTACGGGACTTTTTGAACGTCTTTGTTTTTGTTTATCTAGACGACATCCTGATTTACTCTAGTGATCCAGACCAGCACCGACAACATGTTCGCCTAGTCCTCCAACACCTCTTAGAAAACCGTTTGTTCGTCAAAGCAGAAAAGTGCGAATTCCACCAGTGTTCAGTCTCTTTTCTCGGCCTCTTCTTAGAGGGAGGACAAGTCAGATCAGATCCAGACAAGATTAAAGCTGTAGTAGAGTGGCCAACCCCAGACTCCAGGAAACAACTTCAGAGATTCGTAGGCTTTGCTAATTTTTACAGACGCTTTATTAAGAACTACAGCTATATCGCATCCCCTCTGTATGCCTTAACCTCCACTATGGTCCCGTTTGTCTGGAGTTCTGAGGCTGAAGCCTCATTTTCTGAGCTTAAGACTAGATTTTCACAGGCCCCCATACTCATTCACCCCGATCCAGCTAAACAATTCACCCTTGAAATAGATGCATCTGATACAGGTGTTGGTGCTGTATTATCTCAACGGTCTGAGTCCGATAACAAGCTTCATCCTTGTTCCTTTTTCTCTCGCTGGCTTTCTCCAGCAGAGCGAAACTATGACGTTGGGGACCGTGAACTGTTGGCCATTAAGTTAGCATTAGAGGAGTGGCGACACTGGTTGGAGGGATCCGAGCAGCCCATAATAATCTGGACAGACCACAAGAACCTCGCTTATCTACAGTCTGCCCGACGTCTTAATCCCCATCAAGCCTGCTGGTCCCTGTTCTTCTCCAGATTCAATTTCTCCATAACCTATCGTCCCGGCTCCAGAACCATCAAGCCTGATGCCCTCTCTCAACAGTTCGCACCTCAGGAACAGGAGAGGGAGCCAGCGCCCATTCTTCCCCCCACATGCACTGTTGGAGTTTTACGTTGGGATTTGGAGGATCGGATAAACCAAGCCCTGCTCCTTGATCCTGACCCGGGTACCGGGCCCGCTGAATTAAAGTATGTCCCCAAGTCCGTCCGTCCCGATGTTTTACGTTGGAACCACGACGCGAAGTTCTCTGCTCATCCTGGAATATTTAGAACGCAGTCATAGGTGTCCCGTCGCTTTTGGTGGCCATCTTAGACGAAAGATGTGCGTGAATATGTCCGTGCCTGTCCTGTTTGTGCCCAAAACAAACCATCAAATCAGCCAACTTCCGGTCTGCTCAATCCACTCCCTATTCCCAAACGCCCCTGGTCTCACATCGCTCTGGACTTTGTTACTGGACTCCCATCATCCCAAGGAATGACCACTATACTGACTGTCGTTGACCGGTTCTCCAAGTCATGTCATCTCATCCCAATACGTAAGTTGCCTAATGCCCTACAGACTGCCCAACTCCTCATAAAACATGTATTCAAACTTCATGGTATACCCGTTGACATCCACTCTGACCGGGGTCCCCAGTTTGTCTCCCAGGTCTGGCGGCACTTTTGTTCTGCTCTCGGCGCCCGCTACACCCTCACCTCCGGCTATCACCCTCAGACCAACGGCCAGACTGAGAGACTGAATCAACAATTGGAAACCACCCTTCGCTGCCTCACCTCCTCATCACCCACCGATTGGAATAAGTTTTTGCCATGGGTTGAGTATGCCCTCAACTCCCACGTTTCATCTGCTACTGGACATTCACCTTTTGAAATAGCCCTCGGATATCAACCACCTCTCCCACCTGCTGATGAACTCCAGATACCGGTCTCATCTGTCAACCAATACATCAACCGCTGTCAGGAAACCTGGAGATCCACCGTCACTGCTCTCACTCACACCGCAGAGCAGAACAAGAGGTTCGCCGACCAGCATCAGGTTCCAGCCCCCCAGTATCTCCCCGGTCAGAAGGTCTGGTTATCATCTAGAGATGTATTAGCCAATCCATCTGCCGAGAAACTTGCCCCCGATTCACTGGACCCTATGAGATCGAAACCGTCATCAGTCCCACCTCCGTCCGTCTGCGCTTGCCTCCTGACTCCCGAGTTCACCCAACCTTTCATGTTTCCCAAATTAAACCAGTTATTGACAGTGAGCTTTGCCCTCCTTCCGAACCGAACCGAACCCGAGGTAAGGGGTATCAATATCTAGTCGATTGGGAGGGTCGCGGTCCTGAGGAGCGGTCATGGGTCCCCGGCTCGGCAGTTGCTAAAGAGGCTCTGCTCAATGACTTTTGGTCCTCACACCCTTCCACGTCATTATCTGGGCCGCCAGGAGGCGACCGTTGAGGGGGGGGGGGGGGGTAGTGTCAGGGTTCTCTGTGTTTTCCGTGCTCTAACTCTGCTCCACAGGTGGTTCTAGTTGACTGGGGGGGGCGTGGACCACACCTGCTGCTCATCAGGAGCATTCTCCACTGGCTTCTTAAGGAGTGCTCAGACAGATGGAAGACACCAGAGTGTTAATCCAGTTGTGGTATGCCTAGGCCTCTGACCTGTCACCTGTGCCTTGTACCTGTGAGTTCTTTGAAACCTCATTTTTGGACTAACTTTGTCTCCTGTTGTTCTCCAGTTTGTCGTGTTTGGATTTACTCACCTGTCTTGGCGTCGTGCTCAAGGAACCAGCTTCTCAGAATCCCCGCCGCTCAGATTTCGCTCTGGCATCTCCCCTCATACTCCCTTGGTAATACCAAGCCGGGCGTGAGACACCCCTTCCTGGATTCACCTGGTTCACCCACAACACTTCGGTTCTTCCATCTGCTCCTGCCGTCTACTGTGGTGCGCTTCGGATCCCTCGCCAGCATTACATCTGTCAGCCCTCCAGTCACTCAGCCACCTGTTCCCATCAGCGAGTTACGGTCACAGAGTTCCCTCGTCACTTACTCTCCCCGGATAGGTCTCCCTGACTGGTAAGTGGCGCAGCTTCTGGTATTTTTCCCTGGTTCGATCCTCTGTAACATTACTTCCCCTTCCTCCCTCAGTCGATCCAGGACTGATGTTCAGACCTCGCCTGTTCTACACGGTGTGTTTCCCCGTTACCTGAGCCTTTAATAAACATCTTAAAATTGTTCTGCCTCCGTCTGTATCTGCATGTGGGCCAAACACTTAAAAACCATGACAGTATCAAGGTATGTAGGGGACATGGCAAAAATGCAAAAAAAAAGGTTCTGGTAAGATATGGGACCAATATTGAACATTTTGCTCTATATACAAAATGCCATATGCAGTAGAAACTACTACTAAAAGTGACCTGAATCCATATCTTGTCTCTACCCACAGCACAATGAAAGAAAAGTAACACTCCTGTGTATGGTAACAACATTAGTAGTAGAAGACGCCCTCTTGGTTTGATGCAACCATAAGCACCCCCGGTGGTGATCTGTGCTGATGCCAAAACCTAGATTCATTGCTCACGTGATACAAGGCCACACATCTTCAGTCAGTGTCTCTATGGTGCCAATAGAAACGCTACCTGCAATCGACAGCGAACCCAAAGTCCAGTAAATACCAGTAGTCAAGACACTGTATGGAAGGATCCAGAGAGTTGTATTAGGATCTCTGTAGGATCACAGGGTCCCCATAGCTTGTTTCACAACATGAAGATCTTTTTTAGGCGTAGTCTTTCATGGATGAAGAGATCCCTAGTAATGTGTGTGGGTGCTGTCCTGTACAAACCGGTTCCAGCATGGCAGACCCAGCTGGTCTCATGCTAACCCTCAGAGCAAGCCTTATCAAGTGCTTCTAAAGTTCTCTAATCACACAATAAACAGTATCACAAGTTAGAGGTTTTTGGATAAAATACGAGTAAAACAGAAAAGGTAGTATAAATCTAGGTTTATTTCAGTGTACACGATTGCATTGTTTAACTTCTTAGACTCTCAGAGTTCTGAAGTCACACCACTTGTAACTTTATGCTAACTGAGTGGAGGTGATGAAATGCAGCATTTGCTTGTGTGGTGTGGGTGTAATTGTGTATTGTCAGCCATCACGACACACTACACAGAGATTAGAAATGGTGTGAACAGTAGGCTTCTACGGCGGAGTAGCTGTGGAGCTGTTCATTCTCACTAAAACAGGATCTCCGAAGCATATAAAGCATTACGTGCAGCACAGTTTGTTCCTGTGTCACCTGATGGTTAATTCTGAAGCAGGGGTCATCATCTAATTCCTGAACTCCCAAAATTATGAGGTTACACAGCATTAATGCCTGGAGGGAAATGCCAAAGTCTGTGTACAGTATTGCACAGGGCCTTCCAAAAATATTAATTCCTTGCAAACGTTTTCTACTTTTTGTCATATAGCAACTACAGACTTTAATATAATTCTTTTTTTAATAATTTCTTTTGTGGTAGACCAACATGAAGTACCAAATAACTATGGACTAAAAGGATATTGATACATGGTTTAATACAAAAAAATAAACTACAAAACTTTAGTGTGTGTTGTACATTGATTTTTAGATCTGTAAATCTTTTAGGATGTCTTTACCCAATCTTCATTGCAAAATAGCTGAAACCCAGGATGTAGGGCGTCAGTGAGCATCAGTTCTCAACTCTTGCCACAAATTCTCATTTGGATATAGGTTTGGACTTTAACTAGGCCATTCTAACACATGAAAATGCTTTGAATCTAAAACATTCAGCTGTAGCTCTGGCTGTATGGTTGTCATGCTGCTGGACATGGAACCTCTGCCCCAGTCTCAAGTCTTTTGCTGCCTTTTACAGGTTTCCGCTTAGGCCTGCCCTGTATTTAGCTCCATCTAGCTCTAAACTGGCAACTACAAAATAAAGCATCCCAAAGCATGTTGCTTCCACTACCATGTTTTACTGTGAGGATGGTATGCTGAGGATCATGTGTTCGGGGTCAGTTTCCTCCACACTTTCCACGTAGGCCTGAAACTCCAGCTTTGGTCATATCTGGCCAAAGCACTTTCTTCCACTCTGTGTCCCCTGCATTTCTTGTTGTAAACTAAAAACAGCATTTCTTACTCTCAACAATGGCCTTTCTTTTGCTACTCTTCCGTAAGAGCCAGATTTATGGAGTGGACAGCTTGGACTAAACATCTCTTAGCTGTATTCCTGTAAAAGGAGTTTCAGTTGCAATGGATGTTCCCTGATTAAAGTACATTCAAATAAGATTTGATTGCATTTAAGATTTTTTTCTGAAGGCACCAGCTTTTATCTAAAGGTTTCAGAGTAAAAGGGGGTGAATACAAATGCACATACTAGCTTTTCAAATTTTCTTTCAGAAAACAGTAGAAATCCATGTATTATTTTCCTTCCACATCATATTTCTGTGCTGCTTTGTGTTGGCTTTTCTCATTAAATCCCAATAAATACAGTGGAGTTAATGGTTTTAACATGAGGAACTGAACAAAAATTCAAGAGGTCTGAATATTTTTGCAATCAATAGAAGAGAAATGTTTGGTGCTTTGGTCCAAATATTAATACACACCCCTGCATTTGTACAGCATATATTGAAATTTTAAAAACTGTATTGAAATTATAGTTTAGTTGCTTAGTGTGTCAGATTGTTTGGCAAAATAAACCTTGTTGTTGCTCTAAAAAGATCATTTTGCTGCATTCCAAAGCTCAATTAATTAAAGAGGGGAGATCAAGTATTTCTACAAATAACAGTTATGATCACTAACCCTGGTGTATAATGCTCTCCCAGTCTTAAAATGACAATGTCAATCATTCATTCTGTTACCTTTGATTTTCCCTCTGTAATCTCTCGTGGTAATTGACTTGGGAAACTCTAAAGGTCTTCTATGTGCACTACTCGCCCAGGTAAATCTGACCCCTACAAGTCAGACGTAGTAACCCGTATGCTAAATTACCACAATGTTTTGTTAAGGCATTTATATGGCAGAAGCCAGAACCTGACTCAGGGTGTGATGTAGCCCTCGGAAGGTTTCTCTGTTTCTGCACCACAAGATTTATGACAGCTAGTAACCCCTGGCTGGCCCAGGTGTCAGTAAGATAAGGAGACATAGCAGCTTAACGTCGATGCACGGTGCTGGGAAACTCTCTGGGATCTTACCGTCAAGGTGTTCAGCAATAAAAAGTGAAGTCCTCTCATAGGGCAGGGTGACCATGACGCCAGTATCAGCTGAGTCATGACCAGTTCACACAAACAGCTACACCTCAACTGTGGCTGACGTGGAGGAACGGGAAGGATGGCTGTACAGTGATTTTAAGTCACAGTTCAATTATGCAGATGGAGTCACTGGACTGTTTCCTGCAGTTTGGTTTCCAAGACAGAAGCTTATTGATCAGTGAAGGATGGGGATTAAAATGAGACGAATAGAGGAGAACATTTGTGGTTTCTTCTGAATTGTGCACACTTTAATCAAAAGCTGGACTGCATTAGTATTACTAGCTTCTTGTTAAAACAATCAACAACAAACATAAATGTTTGATATTTTGTATTCTCTTTGCATTTACAAAATATTTGTTGTAAATCTTAGATTTCTGTTTGGGACCAACAATGTTTCATTTTTATTTTTAGGGTTTTGTCTGTGTATGAATCCTTCCATATATTTCTTTGTGATGGGAGTGAGACCAGGAGACGTTCAATGTTAAAATAGGACTCAAGCGTTTTCGTGCTGCATCACTTCTGTTGCTGCCTGTACCAAAGGCCAATGACTCAGAGAGGGGGTGTTGACTGAAACAGCCTGTCATGGTAGCAGTCAGCAGAAAATTCATCAGCTTTTACTGCTAATGCAAACACTGCCCCCCGGTGGTTAAACAAGCACACGGCAAATACACTCAAATGATTGTCTTGTGTCTTTAGGTCAGACTTTTAAAGTGTTTAATTATTTTTGACATCCTCCTGTGAAAAATAATTCCTATAAACTGTCAAAGTAAAGGCCAAGTTCTTCTAAAGTCTTGCTCAGTCAACAGAAGTTTAAAAAATACTCCTAAATAATAATGTTTACCCTTCACATAAGACTATAGAGCAATTCTAAATTATTTTCATTTGAGCACATAATAATTTATTCATGTTTCTGTTTCATTTTATGTTAATCTACGTGCGGATTTTAGAGCCATGCAAAAATAAAATTAATTTACTCAGTTGTTGCTCTTATTAATTTTAACTTAGTGCTTCTACCACTCATTTCATCTCTAATTTTTTTAACCTAGGATCAGTAAATATATTTTGATGGTTTATTGGAAAAATACTATAACCACTTCAAGTTATTTTTAAGATGTCTTTCCAGAAAGGTAATTCAGCTTAAGCAATATTTAGTTGGTAAATGAGGAATCTGTTATTATGGCAGATATTTAGGCTTGTTATGAAAGAAAACAATAATAATACTCACCTTGATTAAATCTATTGGCAATCCCTGATTTAGCTTTCTTAAAATAAATTGGGTTAATAATTTAAAAAGTGTAACAATTTTTGTCCTTTTTCTTGATGTGACAAGAGAAAAAGTTTGCTATAAAAAAGTTTGGTTGTATATTTGCTTTGCTTACTGCAAGGCTGAAAAACTAGCAGTTCTCATTTAGGATTTTTCTGCTTTGTGTTTGTCATCCGTTTCTGTTGCATCAAGCTCTGACGCTCTGTTTTCACCACACATCTGTATTCTTCTGTTCATTCTGTTCATGCTCTGCAGCTGCTGGATGCCAGGAGAACCAAGGTTTGTCCCTATGTTTGCACCGTGTGTCGTGTGCACAACATAGAGTCACCTTTTGTGTGCCGTGTATTTTTTCCAGATACCTGACAAGTCCTTTGTCTCTGAACCCTTTAAACCTCCTTGAAGAACTGAGCGATTTCCTCTCAGTCCCTCAGTTCAGCCGTCCTCTTTGCCCCTCGAACCCTTACATGTTTCAACACAAGGACCAGGAAAACAAAGTGATGTTGTTGCTCCATGCCACTGTAAGAATACAAACCATGCAACTATAGCCTGGGAACATGGATGATTTCAGGAGAAAAATATGTTTTTCTTCGCTAAAAACCTAAAACCTGGGCTATTTTCTGGATGGATCTCAGTTTCACTTTCTTATCCACTCTGTTGGAGGAAAGTTGGAGGAAAACGTCTGGTTAAACTGAATCCCTTGCCAGAAACCTTGTACAAATATATTTCCACCCAATAAAATACACATGGGAGAGAAAGTAAATAGAAGGGGACTAGTGTTACAGAGCAAACCCTTTACCATATAACCTTATAGGACCTCCTGGTAAATGTGTGTGAAAAGCCTTCAAAACAAAGCCTTCATCATTTTATTGCAGAAACATTACACCTTCAAGTTGAGTACATTGATTCAATGGGAGATAAAATACACATGAGAAAATGTCAAATCACTGGTGGGTATTTCCCTTTCAGGTTGCCAGCTGTTAAAACAGGGAAGAAAAGAGAACATCTTCTCAATAAGACCCATGTGTTGACTTTTCAGGAAATGGCTACAAGAAACTATGACAATAATCTCCCAAGCTCACTTTTAGGGAACTGCTGCAGAACCTCATCTATTTAGTCCTTTTATTATTGATCAAGTCAATGACTCCAAACAAGACAGCAATGTAACAGGGAAAGTAAAATACCCTGTCATGATGCAGCTGAACAAACGCCCTTTACCCCGATAAATAACTATACATTCATACATACCATTAGCTGATGTTTGACAAAATGAGCTTCATTTCAACATTTAGACTCTTGTAACAAATGTTTTGTTGTCAACATATAAATGACCAGATAGGAAACCAAGTAACAAAAGTTTACTTGAAAAAAAAAACTCTGGATGGGTCTGGAGCAAAAGGTATGATGTATATATATGAAAAAGTACCTTATGTCCGTTGTTAAGTATGGTGGATAGTTTGTGATGCTGTGGGCTTGTTTCTCCTTCAAAAGCCTTGGGGAACTTATGAATTCCCCAAAGCATTAGGGACTATATGAAATATACATTTGTCTACTACTCTACATTTTATTTCAACAAGAAAAAAAACATTTCTATAGAGGCTTTTTACACATCTTTAACAGGGGTTCCGATAAAAATGGAGGTGGCACAGAACTTCACCATATGTCCTTGAAATTCAATCTGAGGAATATCTGACAACATTTTCCAAAAACACTCCTTAATCTGGTATTTTGCTATGGCTGTTTACTTAGATTGACCCTTTAGACAACCCCTGATACCATAACAAAAACGTTTTCACCAAATTGGGACATAAATATAATAACTTGTTCAGTTAATAACTTTGCACTGATTTGAAGTTGGTCTTTATTATAATAGTGTAAGCCAGACACTAGCAACTACATTCAGTCCCAAATTGTAGTTTTGATAAATAGGACTCAACATGTAATAGGCAAGCAAAACTTTGGACCCAAAAAACTTGTCGACACATCAAAAAGAAATAATTAATGGTCTTTATTCAGAACCCAGGAAAAAGGCAGCTCGGGACACTGGATTGCAGGAACACCACAGATCTGGAGCAGAAAGGGAGGTTAGAGGTTGTGGAATGGCAGAATGGCCACATCTTATTTGGTTTTAGATGAACCAACATGTCGGGGGAATCCAGAAGGAACAATTAAAATATGAGATGGTTTTTGAGCTGCATGTCCAGTTCCAGGTTCTCAGGAGCCAATCTCTGGTCACATAAACACACAAGTCCGGCAGGCAAAGAGGAGTCGTGAAAACATGCGAGGGTCAGAAACCATTAAATCAGTCACAGTAGTAGAATTCAGGCTGGGAACAAGCAAAGAGCTGGAGTCCAGAAGGCAGAATGTCAGGTCGTGATAGTTCTTGCTTGGCTTGAATTTAGAGGGCTAGATTTCTTCCACATGAAGATTCAGACAATCTGACAACTCTGGTGAGTTGTGAAGGAGCTTAAATTCTGGAGAGTCAAGGTGGAGCTAGTTAGGTAGACACAGGTGAGCATGGTTAACTGATTGGAGGGCTGTGCAGTGAGTGACAAAACAGTCCAGAACATGAATCATGACACAGCAACTTAAAAGCAATTTAAAAAAACGAATCTGATCAAAACTTTTTTCCACCAACTATGTCCATACACTGAACAGACACTTTATGTAGGGGTGTCAAACTAATTTCTATATTGGGCCACTCTGGCATCATGAAGTCATTAAAAGGGCCGGTTAGACATGTATAGATGATATTTTTGATTTCATTTAATTTCAGTTCACATAGAAGTATAAAAAAATGCACAGTAACATAAAAGTAGCACCCTTAGACCCAGTTTATACAGTTTATCTGCAAAAAAGTTTATATTGGGGTGAGTTACACTGTAAACTCTCATAATTCTGCATCACTTTTTCTCTTTTTGGACATTTCTAGGTTGTTTTAATGTGTTGTGGGAAAACTGACATCTACTGGCAGGATGCTGTTACTACATTATTAACAAAATCAACATTCGCTACAGGAGGTAGTTTTAGTCACTTTGTACTATTTAAAAGGATATATGCCTCTACTTTATGACATGATATGCCTTTTTTGACTCTTGAGGGCAAGATAAATTGCCTTGATGGGCCAGATTCAGCCCGCGGGGTTTGAGTTTGAGACGTGCTTTATGAGATACACTTGTTCAATTGCTTGTAAGGAAGAATAGCAAATCAGTCAATCCTGTTTCAGCAGTTCATTCCATTTACAAGCTAAATGTGTTGAAGACAACTTGATGAAGTCCAGACTAAGTATCAAAATAAAAGAGAAAGGAGTATCTAAATGTCTTGGAAAGTGGCAGGGATGTTGGTTCCCAATGACTTTGGGTTTCAGTATTTCAGAAACTGCTTATCTAATGTAATTTTCATGCCCAGTCATCAGTCTCATTTAGAAAATATTTCAAAAGTAATAAAATATCCTATACACACCAGTTGTGTGAGGGGAATTCCTGGTTAATGTCAGAAGTCAGAGAATGGACCAACAATTATCCAGGCAGTATAACTAGAAAATCAGTTCTTAAGGCAGAACATGTCCAACTTTGAGGCAGATGGGCTACATTAGCACAAGACCACACCGGGTTGCACGTCTGTCAGTCAATGACAGGAAACTGAGGCTACAACTCCCAGAGGGTCACCAAACTTTCACAAAGAGGTGGTACAAACATTGCTTGGTTTGATGAAATGTCTTTAGCTTCAACATTCAGATGAGCTCAAAGCTTTCATGAGCTCAACAACATGAAAGCATGGATGCATCCTTGCTTGTCTCCTGCCACCATGTCACAAAGCCACAAATAAAGTAGCCAGCTCTGAAGGTAAAAAAGGCCTGGTCCATTGCAATCAATGTGTAGTTAATAAATAGCGGTGAGTGTTTATTATGCATTCAGTTTAGCACTTACTGAGTCACCAAATCTTACGAATCATGCTATTTTTCTGTTGATCGTAGACTTAATGCTCATGGTGACTATTTTGTGAGTCTTTAAAAGACTCCCTAAATCACGTTAAGAAGAGTTCTTACATTTTCATTATTATATTACAGTAATTCCATTAACTGAGCATCGTTGATCAAAGTTTTTACTGGTTTGAAGCTGACATTATTCCCTGAATGCAGATGTCGTAATAGGTGTTTTACTACTATGTGATCGATCCTGGGGCTCCTGCTATCAAGTGCACCAATAATCTTTTCCTTTGTGGCATCTAAATACAAGGCATGAAAATAATGAATGAATACTGTATTATCGGATGAATTTCACTCAGCATCTATCCTGCTTCTGTTCCTATTAAATTAAGCCTTTTCTATAATTTGTTACTCATCGGTATTTAGATGTTTTTGTGATATTTCACCCTGAAGTGACATATTTACTAGCATCCACATCTTGGACTTAGACTCTCTACACAACATATGGACATTGTAACTTATTAATACCTGTTTAAGAATTTGAGCGTTTCCATTACTAGACTAGGCAGCACATGTACATGATGGACAAGGAGTGTCTTGCATTTATATATTTTTAGAGTTTTTCTTTTAGTTTTAGGACTGCCCTTAGAGGCTTGAAACCCATTATTTGTGTACCAGTCTCCTATGATGTGTGTCATGGTAAAGAAATCTACTGTATTGCAAGAGATTCTCCCTAATGCTGGCTTTCAATAGAAATAATAAACTCTTTGGAGAAAATTATTTTAAATCAGTATTTTTAAAATGACACTTGATTCTGTGTTTTATTCCTAAATGCGTTGGATCTCTGTGTGTACACGTCCATGTCTGTCCATGTCACTTGCAGCATCTCCAAATGACCATCCAGGCTCTGCAAGACGAGCTGCACACACAGCGAGACCTTAACCACCTGCTTCAGCAGGAGAGCGGGAACCGATCTGGCTCGGAGCATTTCACCACCATCGAGCTGACAGAGGAGAACTTCCGCCGGCTGCAAGCCGAGCACGACAGGCAGGCCAAGGAGCTCTTCCTGCTCAGAAAAACCCTGGAGGAGATGGAGCTAAGAATAGAGACCCAGAAGCAAACGCTCGGTGCCAGGGACGAGTCCATTAAGAAGCTGCTGGAGATGCTGCAGAGCAAGGGGCTGCCTCCCGGGCCAGGCAGGGCCTCTGAGGAGGAAGAGCAGGAGAGAGCCAGGCGCATTGCCGAAGCAGAAGCCCAGCTTGGACACCTGGAAGTCATTTTGGATCAGAAGGAGAAGGAAAATATCCATTTGCGAGAGGTACAGCTTGACCAACAGTATTTGAAATTTAATACATGTCTTTTGTTTGGTTGTCACTAGATGGCAGTGCTGAGTATCGTCTGTGCCGTGAACCCTTGTCTGCTCCTTGTGACACATTGTTTATGTAATACACAAAACTTTCAGAGCACATTATGCAAATGTAACACCACCATTAGTGTGTACACATGCATGTTTTGCGTTGTGTGATTATTTTTATCCTATTTTATTTCTTTGTTGTTGTTAGAGAATAAGTTTTTGTTTTGTTTTCCAATAGGAACTACACAGAAGAAACCAGCTCCACCAGGATCCAAGCAAAACCAAGGCCTTGCAGACCATCATAGAGATGAAAGTAAGAACTTGACTGCTCACAGCAGCTCACCATTTGTGTGAAAGCTAATATTGTGTATTCATGTGCTATTCACAAGCCTCCCTTTGCATTTCCCACTGAGGCTTCTGCTGATGTGTGTTCTGCTGAATCTATTGTTGTCACTGCAATTTGCTGCAGCTGAGTCAATTGTCAGCCCCCTGTCACATCTCTCATTCTGACCCATGGAATAGCGCTGTATCAGCTTTCAAAGTCTTTGTGCTAAGTTGACCAAGAGTCAACATTTGAAATTAAACATTGGAATTGAACAATTTGGAAGTTATGTTAATCTAAATGAGCTCAGGGACACACTGGAATTTAAATAAGAATACATATCTTATACAAAGCTTAGCTAATATATTCATATATGTTAAACAATTTCATATTTTACAGTCACCATAAAAAAAATCACATTTTATTGTGACAGACCAACACAAGGTAGATTTCGAAATAGAGCAAAAATGACAATTTTTAAAAAATGTTTTTACTAATAAAAATCTGAAATGTATTTGATGCATATTTATTAATCTCCATTTACTCTAATGTTCTTTAAATAAAATCCAGTACAACCAGTTGCCTTCAGAAGTCACCTCATTCATAAATGGATTTCACCTTTGTGTAATTTAACCTCAGTGTAAGTACAGCTGTTCTGTGAATGTCTCAGAGGTTTGTTAGAGAATAACAAAAAGCACAATTAAGACCAAAGAACACAGCAGGGAAATTTGCCAACAGGGCTACTTCTAGTCTGGATCTTAGGGAACAGCTGCAAAATGAAGGCTGTTGTCTAAAGAAAGCATTGAGTAGTTCCATTTAAGGTTTTCCCACAGGTCATGTTAGGGGACACAGCAAACATATGAAAGAAGATGCTCTAGTCAGATAAGACCAGAATTTAACTTCTAGCCTATTTATGGCAAAGCTGATACTGCACATCACCCTGAACACACCTTACCCACAGTGAAACATGGTGATGGCAGCATCATGTTTTGGGAATTGTTTTCTTAAACTGGAAGGCTGCAAAAAACGTCATACTGGGGCTTAGATTCACCTTCATATAGCATGACTCTAAACATACATCCAAGGTTAAAATTTAACTGTTTCGTTCAAGTCAAGTCTGTGTTTGAAAACGGCCCAGTAAAAGCAAGACCTACATCCAAATGAGGGCCTCAAAAAGAATTAAGAATCAATAATCAATACAAAATCTTTACTGTCATTATGTAAGCATATTTACATTTTATTGTAATTTGGAGCCCATGCAATTTGCTTGGGCTCCAAACAAACAGTCTTTGAGAAGCTTGAGGTGTGCAAATAGTCCTTGTCATCCGATAAGATTCAGACAGATAGCAGTCACTTTGAAGAGCAATGTAAATTACTGTGCATTTGCATGAATCTACCAGATAAACACTTTGAGAAGTTAAAAAGTGTGTAAATAGTCAATAGCAAAAACTGGAACGTTCCAGTTACATTAGCATGTGAGAGAAAGTGCAAGTCATCCTTAAACGGATCAAGAACCTGTGAAACCAGTACTAGGTTTGTAAATATGTAAACAGACTATAAACTGGACTGGTAGTTTATTTGTTTTTCAGCAGTAGCAAGATTCATGGTCACTGACCCACTCCATCCGGCTGAGCCTTTGCTAAATAGCTTGGGCTGAGCTTGAGCTATTTAGCAAACATAAATGGGCAAAAGTTTCAGTCTCTATGTGCAAAGCTTGTAGAGCCGTACCACAAAAGACTTGCACCAAAGTGTTGTTCTGCAAGTATTGACTCTGGAGAGCTAAATACAAATGCCTTTTTTTCCCTTGAAAATCATATATGTGTCACCTTCACTTTTTAAATGTGCACTATAATGTTTTTGTTTACCATGCACCTAAAATCCTAATAAAAATAAATTTTACTTTGTGGTTGTAACAATGCAAAACGCAAAGGTATTCAAGGGATGTGAACGGCTCTGCGAGGCTTTGTAATACAGCTTTTAAATGGTGATACAGGGATAAATGTAAACATGTTATATAACATAGGAATACATCACAGTTTTAGGACTCCACCCAAAACTAATTTGGGCTTTCAGTTTAAGTTCATTTAATCACATAAATCTGTGTTTGACTTCTGAACACAGATGCAGCACAGATGCAGAAAATGATGAAATGTAGCTGCAAAAGGCATTTAATGTCGCTGTGAGAGTGGAGAATATCGGGACCATCCAGCTTCTGAAATGCTGTAGACACCCCCAGCCTCACTGCAGAGGCCTGACATCACTTCCTCAAAAATAAATCATGACATCATCGCTGAGCTGACACAACCCTTCTCGCTCGGCTGCACCGGCCCAGCCTCCCACGGGCCGGTCATGTGACTTCAGGATGCTCAGTACCCTGTTGATTATCATACAGCGTGAGGGAAGTCCCGCCTCCTCCTCCTTCTCCTTTGCTGTGGAGGAAGACCCTGCTTCCCTCCTCTCTCCCCTTCCCTGTTGATGCTGATGGAAGCACGAATAATCCGTCCTCCCTGCCTCCCTCTCGTCTCCATCCCTCCCGCCTTCTCTTCTTCCTCACTCACCAGAGACAGCGCACCGTATATAGCCTGCCTGCTGCTGCCATGGAAACAGGTGTGGTTGTTTATGACACTGAGAGGCTAGTATGCAGGGAGATGGAGAGACAGAGGGATGTACAGATGCAGGAACAGATAACGAGAACAATCCACTGACCAGGTCCGTGGGATAAAATCACTCTTCTCTGAAGGTACGGTGCCTCGTGTCTGTTGCAGGCTTGTCACTTCATTGATATTCTTCTTGTAAGGTGAGATGCAGCAGCAGGGCGAAGTGCATGCACACGGGCTGCACTCCATGCATTGACGTTAAATTCCCAATCCTTCATTTCTCATTACAACTCATCACCCATGTTGTTCTGCGGCGTGCAGTGACTGACCCTGCTAATGGCTATAAGTTCACAAGTTCACAAAGAAAAAGGAAGGAGGATATTAAAAAAAGAGAGAAAGCCAGGAGGAAGCAGGGTTGCTCTGTGCTCTGCTGGAGAGTGAGATGAACCATGGCTAATCTTAAAGACGTAGTATTATTATTTATTTAAAAAGCCGTGAAGCTAAAACTGGTCTCTCCGTTGCAGACCAGAGAGTTGATTCTGCATTTATCTGTGAGCCTCCACAGCTGAAGCTAAGGCTTTTTACTTTTTTTACTTTTTTATTTTTGCACGTCTCTGTCTGTTTCTGAAGGATCAGTCTGTGCTGGATGTGCACTCAATATTTCCCAATGGTGATTAATCCTTTGAGCCACTGCAAAGAGCTGGGTAGAAAGCTTTTGATTTTACCGACAGATACTGCAGTTGTTCCGAGCCAAACCAAAAAGCTTCTTCCGTTCACTGTTTAGCTCTCTGCATCTCCTCTTTTCACGTCTCCTCTGTCTGTTCAAATCGTTTGGGTTGAGTTCAGTCTTCATATTTATTCCTGGACGCTTGTCTGTAGTTCAGATTTACTTGCAGAATGCAACCAGCAGAAATAGTGGTCTGAGTTTTGAGGTGTGACTCCTTTGCATGTTTGTGTGCAGGATACCAAGATTGCCTCTCTGGAGCGCAACATTCGAGATCTGGAGGATGAGATCCAGATGCTGAAGGCAAACAGTTTACTTAACACAGAGGACCGAGAGGAGGAGATCAAACAGATGGAGGTCTACAAGAATCACTCCAAGTTTATGAAGACCAAGGTAGAGGCATGTGGATTCAGAAAGACATTGTGAATTTCTCAGCGCTTTTTCTGCTGTTTTTTTTTTAAGTTCAGCTAAGGTGATGGTCCTTAATCGCACATGCACTTTACTTAAACTGTTATGGTTTAAAAAGGAAAATGCTTGCTTTGTTTTTAATGTTGGAAACTTTTATACATGTTATTTTGTTCTTTGTTCGTTCTATTTGCAAAATTGAGAACAATAACCAATCACAACAAATCTGAAATAAAACAAGAAGAGAAAAAAAACAAGAGGGCTCAATATAACTGATCATCACAGTTAACTTTAAAATCACGATTTAGGAATCCTTATTGTCATTATGTATCACCATAATGAGATATTTGATGAGACAGACACCAGCTCAGAATGCAATCCCCCCCCCCAATGAAATCAATTTATTGGATCAACCAACACACTTTCTAAGAAGCTCAATGCATGCAATCCTTAGCATTTAATAGGATTCATTTCCAAGACAAAAAGTGAGATTGCAGTCCCTCCACAGACGATATGGATTATTATGCAGTTGCATGAATGTATCACACAAACACTCTGTCGTTTGATACATTTATGCACACCGTAAAATACTGTGCTCTAAATTAAAATCTTCAAGTTACAGAACTGTGTAATTTGCATGGCTGTCCAAATAGACATGCCCTAAGAAACAAGTGTGCAAATGGACATCAGCATGTGAGAGACAGAGTAAATGATTCTCATCAGATCAAGAACATGTTGAACCAGTAGTATGTTTGTAACATGTACCAGACTATGAACACATAAAGTACAAGTAAACATTACAGAGTCTCGCTTAAAAGTGGCCACACCCCCTGTTATAATCCCAAGTGTTTGTGATGTTAATGGACTTTAATGAATAATTTAAAAATACTTGTTATATATAATATGATACACGGCTCGTGCAAATCAAGTGAAAAGCAAATTTATTGGAGGAAACATAAAAAATAAAAGGCTACAATAATCTGGTTGTAAACATTTGCACACCCTTAAACCAATACTTTGTTGAACGACTTTTTGATTCGGTTCCCAGTTTCTTTCAACTAAGAAAAACATCCAAAACAGTTTGGAAGAATATGCGATGTTATGATAAAACAAGACTTGAGCTTCTGGGCCACAGTTCCAAGTATTTTTCACACACAAACAAACATCAAAAGAACATACACAGTGAAAGATGTTGAAGGCATCATGCTCTGGGGTGCTTTTTCATCAGATGGAACACAGTTTTCACTGTGAAGAAGATATGTCCTCACAATTTGATAGATTTGGAGAATTTCTGTAGCATGTATTAGCCAAATATCGTCAAGTCAAAATGTGGGATGCGGACAGATTCTGCATGCATCCATCCCTATTCTTCCACAGTGGTGTGGCTTCTACGTCCAGCAGTCACTGGGCAAGGAGTAGGGTACACCCTTGACAGGTTGCCAGTCCATCAGATGGTAACCTGTCAAGGCACACACACACACACACACACACACACACACACACACACACACACACACACACACACACACACACACACACACACACACACACACACACACTCATAAGGGAAACTTAGAGAGGCCAGTTAACCTAAAGACAAACATACAAACTACCCTGCAAAAAGACAGCAGGCTGAGATCCAAACCCAGTACCTACTTGCTGCAATTTAAGGCCACTGTCCAGCCCAAAACTCCTCAAAGCCTGAAATATAATATAATGTAATTGTTCATTATTTATTAAAAGACTGTATTTCACTCTATTTTAATTTGTTTTGGTTCTTAACCCCTTGTATAACTACTGCCCTTTATGAAATATGACATATTATCTCCCCTCCTGCTGGTAGTTAAGATTTCTTCAAGTCATAAAACCACATTTACATGATAAGTACAATATAGATAATTACATCGGCTGGGTACAAAATGGCGTACAGTTGGCACAAAATGTGACAAGGCAGAAGCCTCTATGTTAGCTTTTCTGACCAAAACTTCAAAGGTTCAAAATGGTAAAGGAGATTAAATGACCAGCAACAGTCAATAGTCCTGTGCTGCTCAAGTCTCTCTTTAGAGGTTTCCGATTGTGTTTACAAAGAACTCTCTATAAGACACAAGTCGCAGAGCAGCCACAGTTTTGTTGCTCTATTTTTAAACTTCTTTTCATCAATCATGAATAGGGGCAATGTATAATTTATGAAACATGGAGGGGAGTCAGCCCAAAATGCATTTTTAATGAGAAAAAAGGCGTGCCGATGAAGATAGTGGTCTCACTGTTCAACAAGACTTTTTCCTCACACATACACACACGTGGACATTGTGCTGGTAAACACTTAATATTGCTGATATCTTGGGTTGTTTTTTGTGTATTGTACAGATTGACCTACTGAAGCAGGAGCTGTCAAAGAAAGAGTCAGAGCTGTTGGCTCTGCAAACAAAACTAGAGACCCTCAACAACCAGAACTCAGACTGCAAACAGCATATTGAGGTGCTCAAAGAGTCTCTCACTGCCAAAGAGCAACGTGCTGCCATCCTGCAAACAGAGGTAATAAAAAAAATCCTTCACTTGTTTGTCAGCTAAACAAAATACAAAAGATCCATATCTATATATTGGAAAGACATATGTTGTTTTTATTCTGGCTACAATTATCTGTACAATGATCAGAGATAAGTTGGTGTAAGAGTTACATTTTCCCCTTAATTCCTCTCCTGGGTCTGAAAGCTGAGACCTGGATCCCCGATTATGGTTCCACCAAAGGCCAACAGAACCAGTTCCACAAATTCATGTTATGTTTTAGCGTTAATTGATAGAACATTGTTTTCAGTTTAGAAAAATTCAAATGCTTGGAGATGATTGTTGAATTCATTTGCTCACCAAGTCCTGGGTAAAGCAAGGATCTATCCCGTCCTGTATCAGTTCATATTAACACTGCAGGATTGGGTTATGGGTTTCACCCAGCATATCTGGCTTGGTTATCATCCTGAAAAATGAAATTTAAAGTGACTAAAGTCCAACATCAAGGCTGCCGAGGAGTGGGTTGATCAGAACCTGTGACTTACTACACAAGTAAGTTCACTAATGTGGGGAGTGAACGCTGGCATGTGTGGCCCCATCCAAAACATTATCTGAGTTTGCTGCAATCGTTATTGCTGGCTCTGATTGAAAAATGGCAGAATATACAGTGCATCGCAGGTTCTTGCATATCTTGCTATAAAAGCACACCCCAGTCTTCTTCACTAACTACTGAGCAGGTAAAAAGTTATCTTAAGTTAAACAATTTATTCTCTTGTGTAAACAACCCAACAAACTGGGTAGGAATTAATGACCAAATATTTGATTAAAACTTCCCAACATCTGTCCCAACTGCATAAACCCAAGACGCAACCCAGCAGTCGCTTGCTGCATGCAACACTGTAACTAACCCCAAGGTTAAATATTGCAGATCTTTCCTACAAGTACTTGCTAACATTCTGTCAATACGCAGTAGTGTTTAAAAGCCGCAAGAAGTTTTCCTAAAATATTAGCAGAACTAAAAAAACTCTGTTCGTTTAAAACAATCAGATTATCACTTAAACGTCGTGGTTGTGCCATCCTTCAGGTGGATGCTCTACGTCTGCGTCTGGAGGAAAAGGAGTCCTTCCTGAACAAGAAAACGAAGCAGCTGCAGGATCTGACAGAGGAGAAGGGAACCCTCGCTGGAGAGATCAGGGACATGAAGGACATGTTGGAAGTTAAGGAAAGAAAGATTAATGTCCTGCAGAAAAAGGTGAGAAGGAAGGAGAAGATCTAGGCTTTTTAAAGGTTGAAGTTGAGAACAATAGCTGAACACATTATGTTGAAGCATAGTGTGTGGGTGAACAATGTACTTTTTACTCTAGAAGTCATCAGAAATGTCAAACAAATAACGATTGTATCGTAATTTTAGTCAACTTATTGTCTCCTGGACTAAAATAGTCCATTTATCCATTGTCTCTAGCTGCTTATCCTTGCAGGGTTGCAGGGGAGCTGGTGCCTATCTCCAGCAGTCGTTGGGCGAGAGGCAGGATACAACAAAAAGTCACTCAATGAAAACACAAGTCAGAGTACTTGCTCTCTCCATTACAAGTGAGAGTGTGTCTTGAGGGGGTAGTGTCCACAGAAAGAAAAAAAACCAAAAGGAAACGTATGCCTGGGTTAGCTTTAAGATACGTGCCAGCCAGAAATCCTGATGCAGTGTTACCTACTCACTAGTTATACTTTATATTATCTACTTTGATCCAAGTTTTTAACCAGTTGTCAATTCTAAGCCTAGAGTTCACAAAGCTGGGGGTTTAGCTCAACTTTTATCCAATCATTTGCACTCGCTATCAGCTTCTTGTCTGCACTATTTTCAAAGAGCTGATTGCCTCCATCAAGTCCATGACCGAGGCTTTAAAACTGTAGAAAAATCTCATTGTTCCTATTTGGGAAGGTGTTTTTAAATCATTAGGTAACAAAGATGTTTCAAATATGTTTAGTTGATTTATAGCTTTAACTGAAATTGATACTTGAAATTGAAAGTTTCTCAGATTTTACAGTTATTGTATACAGGAATAATTTGATCTCATTGTTCCATTTGACAATATATTGCAATTATTGTCAAATAATATCAGAACAAAAAGAAATTTGTGGTGCTTTTTAGTCTATCTCTACGCCCTGTCACATTCACTTAAAAGAAGGAAAAAAATATATTTTGTTGCTTAATTAGACATACAACTTATTGCACTGCTTGTTAATTCTTTTGAGTTATGTTTATTGAGATTTGCCTGACAAAACAAAAGTTACTTGTAACGTGTTATGAAGTGATAAACTTTCTGTCCTAACTATGCTACCCTTCGTTGGATTTAGAAGATGAATTCAGGCAAAACTGCTGGTTGTATAGGTGCTGTCCTGAAAACAATTTGGGGCTATATTGATAATTTGCAAACATTTTGGGGAAAACCTGGTCTGATCCGAAGAGATGCCATCCATCCCACTTTGAACGGAGCAGCTCCTCTGCTTAGGAATCTTGCTGAATTTATTAGCTCTCCAAAATAGTGACAACCCAATGTCCAGAACAGGAAGCACAGTCATAGCTTAACGCACCTATCTGCACCTTCTGTACTGTTACCCACCACCATGTGTCCCATTACCCCATCAAGAAAGTGTCTCAATTGCTGATTGAGATGTATTAGACAATGTAGCCTCCATGAAAAAAAAGAGGGCAATTATTCATAGAAGGCTTGTTCCCTGTTTAATTAAGAATTGTCTATTTAAAGCACAATGCTAGGAAATTTGAGATAAAGTGGTGCCTTTATACTGATGATGCTCAGCTATATTTATTAGTGATGGAGTCAAGACCGGTTCTTCGGAGGCCAAGGCCAAGACCAAGGCTGAATCTTTAGAAATAGTATTATATTTCGGGTCAGTCTTTTTTTCAAAAAAAAAAAAAAAAAACAATAATAATAATAATTTACCACACAAAATCTTGGATTAAAAAGATTAATTCTTCAACTAAAATAAAAATTCTTGGTTCTAAATAATCTAAAATTCTGGGTAATCAATAATCATCATTGTAAAATAATAAGGATATTTGCAAACCGATGCAACATTTGTAATGAGGGTCAGGGACTCTGACTCTGAGTTTTACTCTGGGTAAAAACCCAGAGCTGATTCAGAAATATACTTTGTAGCGTCAATTCTTTTGTACTCACTGGTTTTTATTGCAGCATACAAGTTAACTTATGGTTTTATTTGGTCTTGTAAAGTTTTTATTTATATTTTTTTGGTTTTATTCTTATGTTTTTATTTTTTTATGTTTTTAAGAATTATTGTTATCATTTTTGTTTGCAGCACTTTAGCCAACAGCAGTTGTTTTTAAAAGTGCTGTAAATAAATAAAATTTGATTATCTTATCTCATTATCTTCCACATGTGGGAAAGCCAACAGGCAACAGGCACAGGATAACCTACTTAGGGGTTGTTCACAAGGCACAGTGTTTGGGCGGATCGGGGTGACTGTGATCCGGGGGGGGGGGGGGGGGGGGCATGTACAATCAGTTTGTTTGCTTTTTTTCTTGTGATATGCATTTGCGGCGGAGATCAAAGGGGGTTAGTATTTGAAATATGTACAGGGCCTCGACCAAATTTTTCGAGGCCCAACAATACAAGGCTGAGCCCAAGACAGAAGCATCACCCACCAAGGCTGAGACCGAGACCGGGAAAGAATGGTCTCTATTTAAATATCAGGGACGGAGGTCTCGAGACCTCTGTCCCTGATATTTACCAATAGATTGTAATGAATCTTATCAATTGGGTAGAATACATGGATCTCTTGAATACATGAAAACCTGGAAAATTTTATTTTTTTCTGCTTTTAAATTCCTGATTGTTATTAAATTGGCATTTGGTAATAAAGTAAAAACCTTGAGGTAATTTTTCACTAAGACATGTAATTCAAATCTAATTTTGAACAGGCTTCTATAATTTCCTTATTTTATCCCTGGAATATTGCCAAAATTAGAAATATCCTAACCAGGAGCGATGCTCAAAAACATGTCCATGCATTTGTTACTTCAAGGCTGGACTATTGCGATTCCTCACAATCAGGAGTATCACAAATTACAACTAAAAGCTTTCAGTTTATCCAAATAGCTGCAGCAAGAGTTCTGATGAAAAAGAGAGACTATATTTCTCCTATTTTAGCTTCTCTTCATTGGCTCCCTGTTAAATTCAGGATATGATTTCAAATTCTTCTTCTCTCATATCAAGTCCTTGATAATCAACTTCTATCATAAATCAGAGATTGGATTGTTCCATACATTCCTAACAGAGCACTTCGCTCTCAGACTGCAGGTCTGCTGGTGGTTCCTACAGTCTCTAAAAGTAGAATGGGAGGCAGATCCTTTAGCTATCAGGCTCCTCTCCTGTGGAACCAACTCCCAGTTTTAGCCCATGAGGCAGACACCCTGTCTACTTTTAAGACCAGGCTTAAAACATTCCTTTTTGACAAAGAATAGAGTGAAAGTTTCTTCATTTATCCTTAGCAATCTCTGTAGTTGGGCTTATCATTTAATTGCACATCCTCCGCTCCTGTACGTGTCCGTTCCATTCCAGGCCACCTCTGTGAGTTTGTGAAAGGCAGCGCCTACTACATCCATGGTTACTTCGTCTTGCTCTGCTTCAAAGTTTCTTGGAGTCTGAGGAGAGCATGTGCGATCATCGTCATTACAAGCAGAATGCAAATCTCTTTGGAGAGGATTACCATGTTTCAAATTAAATGTTGAAATGACAAATCTGCTTACTTTTTTGGTGCAAAAGGAATGGTTTGCATCTGACATTAAAAAAAAACTGTTAATTATATTGTCAATATTAAAAAAATATTAATTTAATTTGTGGTTAACAATCTCTATTTAACTTTGACAAACTGGAGGTTGTTGACGTTCTTTTTCCTGTTTGTAACAATTGCAATTGTGGAGCTTGACCCAGCCTGAGCCTGACGGACCGGAACCGAACAGAAAATTTAATCTGTAATTTGACGGCGAACAAGGGAGAGCGGGTCCGTCGATGGTGACGTTCGGAGTAGTCCGTAGAATGTGGAACCATCCATCCATCCATCCATTTTCCAACACGTCTATCCCTATTGGGGTCGCGAAGGGTGCTGGTGCCGATCTCCAGCTGTCAATGGGCGAGAGGCGGGGTACACCCTGGACAGTCTATCGCAGGGTAAGAATGTGGAACCATTTTCATTAATTAACATAACTACGTTCTTGCTCCCTCGGTCGGACTTGAACGTATGTGAACGGAACGGAGCAAGCGCGGAGGATGTGGAATCTGGGGGCTAGGCTGCTGGAGGATATGACAATTTTCCTTCACTCTGCTATGTTCGCCTGCTATCCAATTTTGTATATTTACTGCTACTTCAATTTTATCTTCTCTCCCTCTTCATAGAGGCTACATGTGGCCTGGCATTCTGTTTAGCTATGACACCTTCCTTGAGGGGACATTGGCTGGGTCACTGCTGCCAACAACTTCATGTTCTCCTTGTATAGATGATACAATTGGCTCTGTCTTGCAATGTTTAACCCTGTCTCTCCTGTACACATAGCTATTGACTGAGATTTTACTAAAACAAATTCCATTTGCTCTCTTTCATCCTCTAGGCTGGAAAATTGGTTCAGGGCTTACAGTATCTGCTTAGCTCTGTTTCTCTCGTAGATAAAGCCAGTAATGGAGCTACTATTGCCATTAAACTTTAACTTTTCTTCAACATAGAATGTACTCATGGATAAGTGCTTCTATATTTTTTTGTTTTTGTGTGTGTGTGTGTGTGTGCGTGCGTGCGTGCGTGTGTGTGTGTGTGTCTGTACCGTCATCTCAAGGCCCCCAGTCTGTCGTGGCAGATGGCTGCTCACACTGAGCCAGGTTCTGCTGGAGGTGTCTTCCTGTTAAGGGGAAGTTTCTCTTTCCGCTGTTGCTACATGCATGCCCAATATAAGGAATTGCAGCAAGACTGTGACTTGCTGCAATCTGCTAGATCAGGGGTGTCAATCTCATTTCTATATTGGGCCACTTTGGCATCATGAAGTCATTGAAAGGGCCGGTTGCATGTGTGTAGATGATACTTTTGATTTCATAATTTCATTTCAGTTCACATAAAAATATAAAACCATGCACAGTAACATAAAAGTAGCACCGTCATGCCCAGTTTATAGGTTATCTGTAAAAATAAAAATAAAAAGTTCATTTTGAGGTGAGTTACACTTTAAACTCATCATTCTGCTTCACCTTTTCTCCTTTTGGACATTCTGGGTTGTTTTAATGTGTTGTGGGAAAACTGACATCTGGTGGCAGGATGCTGTTACTACGTTTTAAAAAAATCAACATTCCCTACAGAAGGTATAGTTTATATAAACTGAACTTGACTGCATTGTTTGAAAACCACAATCATTTGGAATGTATGTACTTGACTTAGAATTTGCTGATATGATTCCAATGAATTTACTTGAGAGGACAAGTGCCTTGAGAGGACATGTGTTGTGAACTGGGGCTATGTAAATTTGTTGAATTGAAAACATTCAATAAAAAAATGAAAATCCAAACTATGAAAAAATAACTAAAAAGTCTATAACTCTATAAAAATAACTTGGAAACAAACTAACTAGCACACTATACATGAAAGCAAAATCCAAAATTAAAACCCGCTGACAACAGTGTTATCCTCAGCTCAATTTGAGATGTAATCATAAACCTTTAGGATTTAAAAAGCAATTTTCACAATAAATCTACTGCATTTTATAGAAGTGTGTTGTATTTAAGGTATTAAGTACCTATTTTCAGCATGTTTTTTTTTTATAATGTTAAAGACCTTATTGTTTAAAAAAAACATTATTTATTCTCTATTTTAATAAGTCTGACTATTTAAACCTGAAGCAATCCTTTGCCCAACTTTGATATTATATTTTATATGGCTTTCTTCTGTTTTTTATGAGTCAGATTGAGAACTTGCAGGAGCAGCTGAGGGACAAAGACAAGCAGCTGGGAAATCTCAAGGACAGGATCAAATCTCTGCAGACTGACTCCAGTAACACAGACACTGCCCTGGCCACCCTGGAGGAGGCGCTGTCAGAGAAGGTATAACACATGATGGGGATCAAGTTAGATCAAGTGTGAGATCTTATCTGTTAGCTGTGTTTGTCTTTTTTACATTCCTATTTGTTGCAGTCTGGCACATCGAAATATGTTGGAAACAGAGATTATGGGGAAATGATAATATTGGTACTAGAACCTTGGCTTTTTGGAGTCTAAATACATGAGGAATTACAAACTAATTCCAAAAAAGATTTGAATCAAAGTGGATGATTTTTATTTATCTATTGGCAAATTACAGCAATTGTATTTATTGCACAGTAGAACAAATCAGTTCCTCAGTTTTTTTTAGTGCAGCTTTAGGCTTTCATTGAAAAATATTTTAAGATTTTCGGTTACACTTTATTTGAAGGGGTCTACATAAGACTGACATTACACTGTCATAAACGTGACATAACACCTGTTATGAACATAAATGACTCTTTATGAATGTTTAAGACTGTTGTCATTAATTGTCATTCGGTAAATTATGACACTATTAAAGCAAAGTTGACATTGTTTTAAATGTCTTTGTTATGACAACTTGACATTAACAGAGACAAGGTTAAGTTTAGGGCTTGATTTGGGATTAGGTTAAATTAAGGGCTTGATTTGGGATTAGGTTAAATTAAGGGCTTGATTTGGTATTTGGTTAAATTAAGGGTTTGATTTGGGATTAGATTAAATTTAGGGCTTGATTTGGGATTAGGTTAAATTTAGGGCTTGATTTGGGATTAGGTTAAATTAAGGTCTTGATTTGGGATTAGGTTAAATTAAGGTCTTGATTGGGGATTTGGTTGAATTAAGGACTTGACTTGGGGTTTTGTTAAGTTAAGGGCTTGTCATAACAAAGACATCTTAAACAATGTCAACTTTGCTTTAATAGTGTCATAATTTACCGAATGACAATTAAAGACAACAGTCCTAAACATTCATAATGAGTCATTTATGTTCATAACAGGTGTTATGTCATGTTTATGACAGTGTAATGTCAGTCTTATGTAGACCCCTTCAAATAAAGTGTTACCAGATTTTCTCATGAATTAGTTGTGTTGCAGTATTTCTCATTTATATTACTTTGATAACATGTTTGTAATATTCATGGTAAAACACCATGCTAAAAATAATCAGATCCCTTGAACGTTTGCAAATTTAGCCAATTTCATACAGCCAAAGGAAGCTGCACAATGGCGCAATTGGTACCACTTTTGCCTTGCAGCAGGAAAGTTTGGATTTTATGTGATAGACCAACACAAAGTACGTGCAATTATAAGGATGCAGAATTTCAAAACATTTTAGAAATATTAGTGTTTTGGAGAGATGGTTAGAGCTAAATATAGGGGAATTATGGAAGACAATCTGACTTGGGACTGGCATGGAGCTTTACCTTTAATCGGAACAGGAATAAAAGTATATTCATGGGTCAGAATGACCCAAACAATGTTTAGGTCTAAATCATATTGGGAATCTCCAGAAAGACTTGGAAGTGATGTTCACAGATGCTTTCAGTTGCAGTAAAGGTCTCTATAAAGCTGTGATTCAGAGAAACAGAATATAAATAGTTGCCACACTTTGTAGGTATTTAAAAAGAAACATTTATCATTGACCTTCTAATCAGAATTATCCACTACTTTTTGATCTATTCCAAAAAAGTACAAATAAACTACATTTTATTCAAGTTTGTTACCACAGGGAAAAAGGAAACGTTCAAGGGGGGATGGATTGCTTTTAAAAACACTATAATTTTAAGTTGATATTTTTAGGCTGTTAAGATAATCTTACTTAACAGTTGCAGATGGTTGAAATCAACCGTATTTATTTAGTATTTTAGATATAGTCAGCAAGGTTTACTAGTGTGTATCCGTGTCTTGTTTCTTTTCTTCAGGAGAGAATTATTGAGCGATTAAAAGACCAAAGGGAGAGAGAAGATAGAGAGCGTCTGGAAGAAGTAGAGTCCTATAAGAAAGAGAACAAAGATCTAAAGGAGAAGGTTAACAGCCTGCAGATAGAGTTAACAGAGAAGGAGGTAAGTGTGAACGTGGGCCCCTCTCCGAGGGGGTCAGGGTGGATCCACGTGCTTCTCTATGTTTTTCTTTGTTCACCATCCAACTCTCCTCTACTGAGTCTGTCTTTCACCAGCCGTCTTCTCTGATGCTTTAACCTTTGTACATCTGCTTACATGTGCAAGGTTGCTGGATTTAAACGTGTGTTCAACTTCTCTTTTAATTCTCTACTTGCAGTCCAGTCTCATCGATCTCAAAGAACATGCATCATCCCTGGCATCTTCAGGCCTAAAAAAGGACTCAAAGCTCAAGTCCCTGGAAATCGCCATCGAGCAGAAAAAAGAGGAGTGTAGTAAATTGGAGACGCAGTTGCAAAAGGTAGGTTTATGTCGTTCTATTAGTGTAAAATAACTCATCAAGACATTTGTAGGTGATTCTTGTATTATGTTTAATGAAACCAGTAGCTACCAGTTTTTAGTCACCAGTCATATTTAGATGAGTAGCTAAAGGTGTGTAATTTTCCCTTCTTGCAAGAAATAGCCACCAGATGATAGATATGCATGAACTGGATCAGCACCATCCTCTGACACCTACATGTAAAACATTTAGGGTCAAACTTATGATTAAAGATCATATGAAGACAGCAGAATAAAAGGAACATTTTCCAAACTTTTATACCCCTTGTTTTTTTTTGGTGGGGTCTTTTCCAGCTTTTTTTTTTTTGTTTGTTCTTTATATATAATTTTGTTACATTTTGCTTAATTACATCCACAAACGTCAATGTATTTTATACCTTTTTTGTGTTTTGGATCAACACAAAATAGTGCATGATTGTGAAGTGAGATGAAAATGATATATGATTTTTAAACATTTTTACAAATAAAAATCTAAAAAGTGAATTTCCTTGTGGCCCCTTTACTCTGATAGCCCTAAAAAAAATAAAGTGTTGCCAATTGTCTTGAAGTCACCTAATTAGTAAATGTTTGTAATAAACAGCTGTTCTGTGAAGGCCTCAGAGGTTTATTAGATAATATGAAGATAAGATAAGAATTCCTTTATTGTATGGTAATGGGGAAATTTGGGTATGACAGTGGCAAACACACAGACAGTTATACACAATTATCAGCAATGAAAAAAAGAAGAGAAGAAGAAAAAAAGAACAAACTAGTCTAATCTAACGATAGCTCTAAAGAAACACCAAGAGTAGAAGGTACAAGTAAATACCAGAGTAAATATTGTACAGTGGAAAATATTTGACAGTGGAAAAAAAACTTTCTCCACAGCCTATTTACATAATACTGGATAATAGAAAATGCATAATAGTGCAGCAGCATCCCTAGCTAAGGCAAGTTACCTTAGCATCTGGGAACAGTGTAAACAATTAATGGTCGGATCAGAACCTGTGCAACGATTAGCATGATGTAAACAGTTATTATATCTGTTGGGAGCAGCAGAGATTATAAAGTCTGACTGCAGCTGTGAGGAACGACCTGCGGACACGTTCCTTAGAGCATCAAGGATGCAGCAGTCTGTCACTAAAGGAGCTCTCCAGCTCTGCAACAGCTCCATGCAAGGGGTGGGAAACATTGTCTATCAGGGATGTGATTTTCTTTACAGTCCTTTTGTGTTTAAAAAGCCTTGATTTTGACTTTTAGGACTACTAACCCAGCCCTGCACCTGTACCTGCCACTTTTTAGGTGGTTCCTGCTGCTCCACCTCCTCCTCATTCCTATGACTGGCATTCTGTCCCTCTGCATCAACTCCACACCCTCAACGGAAACTGGCCTCCTCAGCTACAACTAACAATAATAAACATTATAGAAAGAAACAGTTTTAGAACACAAATACAATAAAAAAATAAGGAAAGAGCTAAACATACAAACACAGCAAGGGAATTACACAATTTCTTCTTGGGCTTCTAAAATTTGATTAATGTAGAAACCCAACTGGAAAACAGGAAAAATATTATTCTTTGAACACAGTCTCTCTTCTGTAATGTATTTATTTTCCTGTTCTGCCAGTATGGATTGACATTCATTTTAATTGATAAAGCAGAGTACTTATTTATTCACATATATTGTAACCTTTAATGTTTTGTGTGCCCTGAACACACCCTAAACCCACTTATAATATCTGCTAAGTCCGGGATGGGATGGTACCATGTAGGGAGTGTTTGCTAACCTGTAGTCATGCTGCTTGGTCCATTACTGGCCTAGCTGACTGGAATCACGCTAACCTCGGCCGTCCAGGAAAGGACTGCGGTCCTACGGTTAAAAAAAACAGCGGTAAAACGTAACTGGTAATTTTGCACACAGGCTGATCCTGCAGACATTTTATCTACTCACTCATTTCTTTCTCCTTTTTTTCCAGCATCTTTGCTATTTTAACTTGCCACAGTTTCTTGCTTTTTTTAATTATCAGATCCCGTTTATCTCGCAAAATATCAGACTGACTCAGCCTGATGTGGCTGTGTTTTATTACTGGGTTGAAAAAAAAAAAAAACAGTTCGACCACTGACCGGTTCGGCCTGAAAAAGACTGACTGAACCTTCCTGGCCACTCCGTCCCTTAGTGTGGGTGAGTTTAACCACTAATTCCTTTAGACAATTGCACTGAAGAATGGATCTGCCGCAGCCCCGTTTCCTGGTCCATTTGATTTGACAGACCCAGAGGTGAATCGTCCCTCCCCATGGCCTTTCCTCGTCTCATAAGCCTCCAGCCTGTCAGTCTCTGTGCAGTGTACGTATAGCTGCAGCATCTGCTCACAGCAAGCAGGGCGTCTGTATCTGCACACAGTGAGGAATTGACTCTTTTAGGGCGCAGATTACTTTAAAATTTTTTAACTGCTCGTACCGCCCCCTGTGTCATTGAAAAAAGTGGCACCCGGGTCAGCTGCCCGGTTCACCCGTGCCAAAAACCGCTACTGCTCCCACCACCTGCACTGGGTCCAGAGGGCATCACAGGATAGCTGGCTCACCTAATGAGCTTATCTAGCCACTTCCTCTCAGCTACAGATAGGCTACTACTCCACTCCAACAAACCACACCATAGAAGATGGCTGATGCCACCACAGAGTCAAAGAAGGTCTTCAGGAGTGCTCCTTGCACTCTAAAAGACCTCAGCCTCTTCAGCAGGTAGAGTCTGCTCTGACCCTTCCTGTAAAGATTATCAGTATTTTGAGTCCAGTCCAGATTATTGTGCTGATGAACACCCAGGTACTTAGAAGAGTCCACTATCTCCACATCAGTCCCCTGGATGTTCACCTGTGTCAGTGAGGGGAGTCTGCAAAAGTCCACCACCAGCTCTGTTGTGAGGTGGTTCTGCTGGCCCCAGTCTACAAAGCTGTGGATCCACTGTCTGTACTCTGATTCATCCTCCTTTGTGATGAGATTGTTAGAAAACATTAGTTAGAAAACATTAATGAACAACCAGCATCATGAAAACCAGGGAACGCACAGACATGTCACGGAGGACGTTATGGGAAAGTTTTAAAGCAGAGTTATGTTATAAAACAATACCCCAGCTCTTTGAGCACTTCACAAGGCACTGTTCAAGCCATCACCTGCAAGGCTACCAAAGAATGGCCCCTCACCTAAAATGACAGACTTGGCATAGAGCTCACTGATTAGAGAAGCAGCCTAGAGGTCCATGCTAACTCTGAGGAAGCAACAGGGAGAAATAATCTGTCAACATGACAACTATTAATTCACAAATCTGATCATAATAGAAAATTGGCAAGAAGAAAAACATTGTTAAAAGAAAGGATCAAGGAGTCCCATTTACTTTTTGCAGGAAAACTAACATTGCACATTATCACTGACACAACATCACCGATGAGACACAAGGTGCTGGCAGCACCATGCTGTGGTAAAGCTTTTTTTAAGCAGGGACAAGAAAGCTGGCCAGAATTAATTAAAAAATAGAGGGAGTTAATATAGTCAACCTGAAAGAAAACCTGTTGGAGGTAGAAGAAGACTTGAAACTGGGGCAGAGGTTCTCCTGCCAGGAATACAACATCCATGAACATACAGCCAGAGCTACAACAGAGTGGTTTAAAACAAATCAAGTTCATGTGTTAGAATGGGACACTTTTTATTCTTATTTGTAAAATAATAATAATAACAATAATAATAATAATAACAACATAAGAAAACTATATATTCTTACTTTTCTACTTCACAATTATGCACAATATTTTGTTGGTTTATCACATAAAATGTTGATAATTGCATTAAAGTTTATGATTTGAATTGCAAAAATGTGAAAAGCACTCAAAGAACACAACTTAAAAGATTTTTTTTTCTTCTTTTCAAATATACCAGAAAAAATAACCTTGATTTGAAAGTTGCTGTGGGTTTTGTACAATGTCTAATATTTTAAAACTTTGCTAGAGTATGATACGTTAATTATTTTTTGGGAGAGTTAAGAAAAAGTCACTGAAAGCTTGTCTGAACAAGAAACAACCCAGCGCTAGATAAATCACAGCTCTTTAGGATCCTGGCTGCCTTCACTGTTTCCTCCTCTGCTTCAAGCTGCCATACTTTACTCCAGTGTTACACAGAACAGGGTGTCCCTCCATCTTCTTTGTCTCCATAATCCACAGATCATCCCAGCCTCTGTTGTCAAGTGTTTTGGCTGCTGTTAACCTTTACCAAGACGTACAGTGCTGAAACTGTGTTTCTGTGCCACAAACCTTTATTATGTCTGATCCTACTGTTATCTGCTCTGGCTCAAACTAAGCCCTAACACTTAACTCTCCCTGAATCCCCCCTCACCCCTCCTTTCTAATGTCCCTTTCTCGACTCCCCTCTGTTGGCAATTTAGCAAGCTGAGCAGCTATTCAGTCACATGAACAATCCTGTAAGTCCCTCTCCTGAGGCCTGAGGCGCACATTTTGAAAGCATGAGGACACTGAGAAGTTCTTTGAAATATGCTAGATGGTGATCATGGCGAGACCAAGCACAGGCACTGCTTTCCCCCATCGGCATGCATGTTGCCCATTTGCACTGTACGGATATTACGAGCTTCAAACTAAACTGAGAGTCCTGTGCAATGTCCTTGTGTAGTGATTGATGTACGTGTGTGCGTGTGTATGTGAAAATAGTGTGACACAGTGAGAATTGTTTGTATTTTTGTCAGCTTAAATTTACATTGTTGCCACATTACTCAAGAACATTTATTAGGATTTATTGCATTTTTTGTTCAAACCTAAGTATTAATTTAGTTGTGAGTTATAACTAATTTTTTATAATCTTGATTATTCCAACAACAGTGAGCTTCAGCAAAATTCAAGCTAGAACATTCGGCACTGCAGATGTTTGAAAGCGTTCGAAGTTGCATTTAACAGAATCAAAACAGCCCGAGGAGCGTCATAAAAACGGAACAATTTGGCTACTGTTTAAGAGCAACAAGCCACAATAAAGAGACTCATGGGATATTTTCCAACACTGTCCACTGCTGTTGCCACCCTTGCTGAAGATGGGTTTGAATTTTTTTGTTATTGTTTTATTTCCCTTATCCTCCTCCTGGTTGTGAGTGTTGGCAAGTTAAACATGTCATTGTCCAACCTTGTTTGTCACCATTCCAGTCACTTTAGATCTTTGAAATATTGCCATACCTGTTAAGATTATGAAGTGTAGGTAAGGAAGTATTTTCTTGTACACAAAACCTAAATAATGATTTAATCTGCCTCACTTGAATGGCATGTCCTCTTATCTTTCCATTTTGAAGAGTGGGCAAGAGAAATGGGAAAATTAAGGAATTGAGTACTGAAAGGTACTTAACACCCTCAAAAATATAACAAATTAAAGCATAAATTACTCAAATGTTTTTGTGAAATTATGAGGGGTTAGTGTGGCACCAGAGATTCTGCATGAACCGACTTGAATTTACTACTACAAGAAGATGTATTAATTTTAAGGTTTTGGTACATTTTTACCAGGGGTGCCAATAAACATGGAGGATGCTGCATGTAACCAAATCTGGAAATCTGGTCTTAGTGTTTCCATTCGTGCAGAATGAAAAACCAAAGGAAACATTTCACTTTAGAAAGCTTTAAAAGTGAACTTTTCACAAGATTTTAAGTGATAAAATGATTTAATTTGTAAACGATTATAAAGTCAGAGAAACAAAAGAGCCCTTTTTCTACAATTTCTGGACATTGATTCATATTTAATGGGTTCTTTACCCTACTGTCCACCTTTCAGAGGTTTTAAGTGTAATGTAGCGCTTTAGGGAAGTATTCATACTCCTTGAACTTATTAACTTTTTGGCACATTACAATCACAACTTCAATGGATTTTATTGTGACTTTATGTGACAGACCAACACAAAGTAGGAAACGATTGTAAAGTGGAGGGTCATGTATACATTATTTTCTTTTTTCTTTCTACAAATAAATGAAAAGTGTAGTATCTATTTATATTCTGTCCTCATTATGCTAATTCAATGCAATTCAATTTTATTTATATAGCGCCAATTCATGAAACATGTCATCTCGAGGCACTTTACAAAGTCAAAATCAATCATATTATATAGATTGGTCAAACATTTCCTATATAAGGGAATCAGTTGATTGCTTCAAAGTCCTGACAAGCAGCATTCACTCCTGGAGAAGCGTAGAGCTACAGGGAGAGTCGTCTGCATTGTCCATGGCTTTGCAGCAATCCCTCATACTGAGCAAGCATGAAGCGACAGTGGAAAGAAAGAACACCCATTAGCGGGAAGGAAAGACCTCCAGCAGAACCGGGCTCAGTATGAACGGTCATCTGCCTCGACCGACTGGGGGTTACAGAAGACAGAGCAGAGACACAACAAGAGAGACAAACAAGCACAGAAGCAAACATTGATCCAGTAATCTGTTCTACATTAGATGGTAATAGTGGGTGAGCTGTCTTATGTGGATGATGTCTCAGATAACAGAACGCCAGACCAGGTGTACCTACTATGAAGAAAAAAAAGATAGAGAACAAAAAGTTATAAGCAGAAATGATGACAAGCAATGTATAATTGAAGAACAGTAGAACTCGATAGAGTGAGAAAAATAGATCCTGATGTCCTCCAGTAGCCTAAGCCCATAGAAGCACATCCCCATAGGTAGGTCAGGGCAACATAAGCCACTCTAGTTATAAGCTTTGTCAAAAAGGAAAGTTTTAAGATTAGTCTTAAAAGTAGACAGGGTGTCTGGTTGGTTCCACAGGAGAGGAGCCTGATAACTAAAGGATCTGCCTCCCATTCTACTTTTAGAGACTCTAGGAACCACCAGCAGACCTGCAGTCTGAGAGCGAAGTGCTCTGTTAGGAACATACGGGGTAATCAGAGCTCTGATATATGATGGAGCTTGATTATTAAGGGCTTTATACGTTAGAAGAAGAATTTAAAATTCTATTCTTGATTTAACAGGAAGCCAGTGAAGGGAAGCTAAAATTGGAGAAATATGATCCCTTTTGTTGATAATACCCATAAACAAAGTTAAGTGTGCCTTCAAGATTCACCTAAAATAAATAGTACATTTGTGTGTAAATTCATCTCAATATAGATCCAGTTGTACAATGATGGCCACAGAGGTCAATCACAGAATCAGTCAATATGCCCATGGTAGCTTTGAAGGAGCTGCAAAGATCCACAGCTCAGGTAGAAGAATCTGTTTATGAAGAGTTGCAAAAAAAAGAGCCTTTGATCGATGGAAGTGGTAAGAGGTTCACAGTTTGTGATAACCCATGTAGGAGACACAGCGAACATGTGAAAGAAGTTGCTCGTAGTTCATTTTTGGGTGATCTTAGAGCAGCAGTGTTCCTGCACTGTAAGGGGAAAAAGTTCCTGTGCCTAAAAATAAATCCCCCAGAGACATAAGTGATTTAAAACTAAATTTCACCAAAATCAAAGATTTGTTAATAGATTTCAGAAAAAAAGTCCAGTCCACCACCTTTAGTTTTCATGGAATGGATATCGCCATTGACAAGAACCTGACATTTAATGACAATTCTGTTAAGGTCAGTGAAAAAAGCTTGTCAAAGATTGCACTTCCTAAGCAAATTAAATCAATTTGGAGTGTGTAAAGTGTTGATCACCATTTTCCGTTATCCTGGATATAATCTTTCCTGACATTTGCTCTCATTGCTTGGTACGGCAACCTTCCAGGAGATAAAATATAGGATGAAACAGGATAAAAGTGGGCTGCAAAATTATTGATAGCAAATTACCTGATCTAACAAAAAAGGTGTAAGACATTCTTTACTAATCTTATCACCCACCTCATGGCAAATTTAACATCCTGCCATCAGGAAAGAGAGTCTGACAGCCAGGACCAACAGATGGAGAAACTGTTTTATAGCTCTGGCCATTATTCTGATACATTTAAAATGATTGGGGGTGATTGTTTTGTCATTTTAGACTGATGGTTTCGATTGATATTTGTACTGATGTCTTACTTGGAGATTACTGTTTTGACTACTGTTGTAGTGTGATTGTGTGTTTTTTTTTTTATCTTTTTCACCTGGCTGCCAGGCCAATTTCCCTACTGGGGTGATTATAAAGTGAAACTGATATTCTGATACTGGTCAGACAACACCAGACTTGAACGTTTTGGTTTACATAGTGGAAAACTAAAACTGCATATCACGCTGAACACAACATCCCAATAATGAATGATGGTGGGGATAACATCATGCTGTGGTGATTTTCTTCATCAGGGACTGAGAAGCTGGTAAAGGTAGAAGAGGGGTGGACCTAAATACAGAGCAGTCCTAGAAAAAAAACTTTAAGAGGCTAGAAAACAACTTGAGACTGTGGCAGAGGTTTACCTTTCAGAAGATTATCTATTATCTGCAATTATCTATTACTTTGTGTTTGTTTGTTACATAAAATCCCACTAAATATAGTAAGGTTAGTCATTACAATGAGACAAAATGGGGAAAATCTTTAAGGGGCTGTAAATAGCTTTGCAAGGCACACTAGCCGGCATTAGTTAAGGGTTATAGCTGAAAAATAATGCCATAATTCTGTTTTTAACCCACTTTAATGTTGTTCCACTGCTGAAAATGTGAGCGCTAAACTGCTCTTGCTTCTCTTTCTGCGCACAGTCAATTGAGAAATGCAAACACTGTTTCAGCTTTGTTGGGTTTGCATGATTTGTTGCATGTTGTTATTGTTGCGGCGCTTCTCGTTTTTATCAGTGTGGTGCTGGTAGTGTTTGTACGAGCCGTGGGTGGAGATCGCTGCTGTGTTTTGGCGGATGGCTCTGTAAAACTTCTGCACCTTATGTGGGTTTGTTTGTGTCCCAAGGGTGATTTGTATCTTTGTAGTAAATCAAATGGTAAATTAATTTTCAGTAGTGATGAGATTTGTCTTTTATGGCCAAAACAGAGTCTTGATTTTGATTATTCCTTTCTTTCTTAATTTTTTTACTGATTTTTTTTCAATTATGTTGAGACATAAGACAAACAAACACTGTCCTGCACTCTGCATACTAAGTGTGAGATGACTGGGAGTCTCAGAGGGACATATTTATAGAGCTACATAACAGCTCTGTTGAAGCTAATGACCCAGCACCAGTAATGATGGCCTGGTTCACAATGTTTACTCTACTCAGCATTACACTGCATTCACAAAGACAGGGAGACAGAGACGGATCTACCACAAGACTACAAAGCACAGGACAACATTGTGAGTTGCTTTTCATGGCTCTGATTGCAAGTTAATATTAATTAATTCTGTGTATCTGTCCTTGTTACATGGATGCAGAAGGCTCATGAGGTGGAGCAGCAACATTCAGGTTCCCGAGGAATCCCGGATTATGTGGACCGAGTAAAGCTGCTGGAAAAGGAAGTGAGCTACTACAAAGACGAGGCAAGCAAGGCTCAGTCGGAGGTGGAGAGGCTCCTGGACATCCTGCGAGAGGTGGAGACCGAGAAGAATGACAAGGACAAGAAGATTGCCGAGCTGGAAAGGTGAGTAACATTTCTGACATCTCTCATACCAGTTACCAAGGATTTAGTGTACAAAAATGGATATTAATAATCTGTGACAATCTTATTAAATACAAAGAAAATCTAGCTGCCATTATCTGTATCACCCTATTCAAAGAAAGCAAAGTTAGTTTTTATTCCTGTTTTGTCCTCTACTCCAGTTGTTTTTTCTGCCTCTGTGTTTGTTCTGTCCATTCTCCCTCTGTAAACTTGTTTGCTTTCATAATTTGGTTATTGTGGAAGTTTTTATTTGCAAATTATTGGGTTTTGTGGCACAGTGGAGTTTGTTTGTGTTGGGTGTGTTTTTAACATCAAGCTATAACCTATTTAGTTCCACTTGTCCATGCATATGTTCCAGCTGTTTGCTCAAGGATAGTCATCTTCTGATTCTTGAAGTTCGTGAATGGAGTTGGGCTTGTTTGAATGCCTGATAAAGGCCACAGAGTCTCGCTTTTCAAACTTGTTGTTCTTGGACAGCTTCTTTTATTTGCTGATCAATGTTGTGGGCTGTTATGCTGGGGAGAGACCACCATGGTGTGTGTACTTGGTCTGCTTCAGGACTGGGGTGGGTGGTAGGGTTGAGGTGTACTGTTGTCAATCTCCATTAGTCATTGGTTCAGGGCGGGCTGCACTCTGGACAAGTGACCGATCCTTAACGGAGCCACACACAGACACTCATGGTGGCCTAGTGGTTACAGCAGTGCACTTGCATACTGAAAAGGCTGCAAGTACCCAGTTCAAACCCCACAGACTCCCTTACTCTCTGAGCAAGACCTTTAGCCCCAGATTGCTCCCTAGGTGCTGTAAACTGCCCACTGCTCCCTAAGGAAAAGTGGAAATACATGTTGTTGGAATGTACTGCAATGACAATGACAAAGATTTTGATCTGAAATGACCAATTAACCTAATTTCCATATGTCTGGACTGTAGAGAGACTTAGAAAGACTTTATTGTCCTTCAACCACACACACACACACACACACACACACACACACACACACACACACACACACACACACACACACACACACACACACACACACACACAACACAATGTACATTTGAATGAAAATGTGTTGCAAGGTTCCAAGAAAAAACAGAAGCCTTGTTTTCCAGAAGCCTTTTTTTATAACCTCCATTCCGTATGTAAATTGTGTCACCTGACAACGTCGGACAAAAACGTGTGATAGGTTGTTGGAAAGGTATGGCTCTTTAGCTTCCAAGGATACCAGACCTGGAGAAGAAAACTTCATGCATGGGGAGTATATGCAAACTCCACTCAGAAGGGTCCCAGGCTGAGGTTTGGATCCAGGGTCTTCCAGCTGCAAGGCAGTGCTAACAACTGCTCCACCGTGGCAAAAATGATTGCGGATTTGAATTTAATACATTTTAATTTTAATCTTCAATGGCTTGTAGTAGCAATTAGCACTATAAGCAAAGTTTCTAATAGGTTACTTGAATAGGTTAAAAGTGACTACCACTTTTATAACCTCCGTTACGCACGGAAACAATGTAGGAAAAAGATGTGCGATAGGTTGTTGGAAAGGTACAACTCTCTTGTTTCCAAGGACGTTTCCAGTCACGAGGGGCGGAGCAAGAACATATCTGTCTCCTGAAGCATTTTCTTTCAGAAGAGTCCGCCATGTTTGGCATCTTCTATATTCAAAATTCTGTAAAACCAATAGTATTTGTGGAAAAAAAATTGTTTCAGCAAAATTATTTTAGAAGCATTAAAGCCTCCTCCGTCAAGGGATTTAGGAATAAAAATATGAGCATGTTTGAATTACTTTTCAAGAAGGCGAAAAATGAGCACTCGCCTCTCGGCCTGGTACCGGGCCAGTCAGTGATCTGTTGAAAATTTCCCACATTACCTGATCCAGCATATTACATGAAAAATATAAGTTCTAAAAAGAACAACACAGCAACTTTGCTGCAGTAGGTTCAGCTCATTATTTTAAACAAACACTTATTTTGCCATTGTGGTAGCCTGAATGTACAACCTACCTGCTGAAAGTACATATTGCTTCCTAAAAGCTTCTTACACTTTTTATGTTTCCTTTGACTTATACTTAAACCCTTCACTGATACTGAAAATGGTATCAGTGAGGGTTAACCGAGACTTCTTCCTTTACAACTGACACACCAAAGAGGGATGCTACCACAACCTGGCAGCGTTTACATGTGATACATTTCAGAATAAGATAGGCTTTGTTAGGCTTTGAGTTTGAAAAATCTGTTTCTGTCATTATTTGGAAAGACTAGAAGCCCTCCTGTCACATGATTTATTGATTTCTGTAAATGTGTTTTTTTCAGTCTGGTATTTGTGCAGTATTTAGATGGGATATTTGAAAAGTTTTTACTGAAATTGTTCTTTACTTGTGGTTCAGCCGATGGAGTGGAGCAGCTTCAAAAATTGACATAAGTATTGGTTGAATGTTCTCAGACCTACACATACCTGCTGCGACTTCCTCTTCTCTCCTGCCACATACTCATTATTTAGTGAAGATACAAGTTACATATAAGTGATAGTGCCCATTCAGTTGACTTCTTTGTTAAGTATTTCACCAAATGTGATTAACTGAGTTTTCTTGTTCTTTTTTGCCTTTCTTACCCACTTTTTTCTTCCTGTATTCCCTCTGTCTCTTTCTTTACCTCCCATCATTGGTCAACCTTGACCTCTGTTAATTCCGTCCTAATCCATTCACAAATTGGATTCTTAATTTTCAATCTGTCCTTCACCTCTTTTGCAAATATCTCGTGCCCTCCTTTTCTAAATAATTTTTTAAAAGCCCCCCATCCACTGCTCCTCGCCATACCCCTCGTTCTGGTGGGAGAGCTCCCCCTGACCCGCTCCCTTCTGTGTCTGCCGCCCCTCAGCAGATAGGGGGCATGGTGTGGGATTTCCTGGGAAAGTGAGTGCTCTGCCCTGGCACTTCAACTCAGCTCGGCTGCCTGATTTAAAATCTTGGACTGCAACTGCTGCAACTGCATCTGGTTTTACCCATTTGCCTGGTTCTCTCTGCTCTCTGTAGGGTGCACAGCTCTTTGTATCGCAGTGGCAGGCTTGTTTAATGTCCATGTTTTCATTACTCTCCCCTACACATGATACAAAGACTCCTGGATCCATTATTTTTGCTTTTTTTCTCAACGATTATCTGCATCTGCACTTTGTTTACATTCTATCAGTTTGGACCTTAGTTATGGAGCATGTGTATGTTTGAGGTGTGCATGACATGTAAAATGTTGCATGTTAATTTTTTTTCAAAAGTTAATTGCTAAAGATGCATTTTCCTGTGCAAAAGAACAAAACCATCTCTAATGTATTCCTATTTTCCTCCTAAGGACCCAGGTTTTCTTGTATTTCTCTTTTGAAAGAGTGATCTTGACCAATAGTTCTTTAAGCTTAAGGTGGTCAATCAAAGTTTTTTTTTTAATTCTGGGTGCTATTTGCTCATTTAAGTTGTATTTTGTGTTTGTCGAAATTGGGTGTTATTACCGGTAAACCAAAGAAATTGGAACAAATGTAATCTTTGTGACAGACTGCTTCAAGCAAAAAATCATTACACAGTTGTATCTTATGTGCAGACGCAACACTGGTTCTTCCCTTGACTTTAAGACCTTTCTTTAATACATTTTGATTTTCTGAGGATTACACTGTATTTCCACTGATTATGGCTTTGATCTTGTCATTAAATGGATGAAATATGACATACATGATCCCTACAGTAGACCTTAAGTATTTTCCAGACCATAAGCGCACCATATTATAAGGTGCACAGTGAATTAACGTGTCTGTGTGTGTCTTTGTCTCATATAAGGTGCACCAGATTATAAAGCACACTAAATATTCTTCCCAAGTGTGTGATATAACTCCGTCCCTTCACGTACACAGCTCTCTCCTGAGAGAGAGAGAGCTATCTGTCTCTGTCGGGAGGACAAAGTAGTTGGACTACACTGCCCTGTTTCTAACATTAGGGCAAAATAAACGTAAGTTTTATATTGAAATAACTTACTAGGTTTATTGCTGCTAGTGTGTACTCCGGGCGCAGGCTGCCTAAAGGCTCCCACATACTCTGGCGTACTGTGCGTTTACTTGGTGGACTTCGCGCTGACTCTCCGTGGATGTTTGACCCTTCATAGTCGAGCATACTGTTGCCTACATCTCTTATGGCAAATTCCTACAATTCCTATACTTTCAGCTAGTGGGACGAAGCGGCAGAACGGATAGTAAAATGTGTGATTAGCTAGTTGAGCACCTAGAACCATTTCTTTCCAGCAGACTCCCACCTCACTGCTGTCAGTGAGAACAGAGAGGGACTGTAATGCCGCGCGTCCTTGTGACCGCCTGCTTGGAGCAGCTCAGTGTATCAAGCTCGGTGTCACATATAAAGCAGTTCGATGTAAAGACTTCTTGCCACCACGAAGTTTATAGCGTGACACATAACTGAATGTGTGGAGTCCATGCAGAGTCCACCTCGAGACCTCCGCGGAGTGAACTACATCCGAGTATGTGGGGGCCTTTACATGAACGCACTTTAAGTTTCAAATTTACAGTCAGGCAGTCTTGTAGACTGCTAAGGGGTCCGATCAGGTAGTGACACAGTGTACCGTAATGCTCCGAATATCCATTGAGCGAAGCGGCTTCGTTGCTTACCAAAGTCGTACTTACACATTTTAACAGATTTTTGAGCGCACTTTACCACATAAAATCGGTCAGTAAACACAACGGTAATCATATATAAGCCACACAAGGATTATAAGGTGCACCATTCATTTTTGAGAAAATTTAAGGATTATAAGTACACCTTATAGTCCAAAAAATACGGTACTTTTAATCAATTATTGTCAAAGGTATTAACCATCCACAATGTGGATTAAATTTATGCATAGTCATTTTCATCCCTGGAAAAATCTAAATAATCAAATGTGCAAAATTGCAAAAGGAGGAGGAGTAAAATTATGAGCACCTTAAGTCACTTAACAAATAAAGAATCAAACTTTCACTGAAAATGGTGCTGCCTTTGTTGACTGAAATAGTGAGACCCCCAGAAAGCCTGAAGAACTATTGATCAAGAACGCATGAAAGAAATATAGGAAAGTTTGGCTCCTTGGCAGCAAGCTGAAAAGATGGATGACTAAAGACATTTGCACAGGATTGTGCATATATAATAATCTGTATGTTCAGCAGGTACATGTGGTGTTCCTTTGATTTACTGAGTAGCAAATGCTACTTTATTTTTGTTTGTTTTATTTTTTTGCTTGAATATGCAATGATGAACAGTAAAGTCACATTTTACACATCAAGGATACCACATTTTACAATTTATGGGACCAACAACTATTAATATGTTGATCAAAAATGCTTCTGTTTGTTATTGTCATGTCTTAAACATTTCCACATTTTGTCATTTAGCTACCTCAAACTTGAGCGTATGCTATTTAATTTATATTTGATAGTTCTTTGGTAGTTTAACTCCAGTTCCTTTGGGGTTTGTCTATACCAGCTTAGCACATATAGAGGCACATCTTCTAGTGTAATGGAAAACACCATTTTTACAACGGTGTTCTAGATTTTAAATGTGATTCACAAAGCTGTCCATTCCATCCTAGCTCTAGCTGAATGTGAACCTCCACTCCAATCTTAATTCTTTTGCAGCCTATAACATGGTCTATTCTAGGATTGTCCAGGATTTATCTCAAACCCTCTTTGTATTAACTCTGACCACCTACTTGGTCTCTTAAGGATTCCCCACAGCATATTGTTGCTACCACCATGTTTCACCTTGAGAATTGTGTGCTCAGGGGATGTTCAGTGTTAGTTTCCTTCCACACAGAGCAATTTCAAATTTAGCAAAAGCTTAGGCTTTGGTCTTATCTGACCATGACACCTTCCACATATTTGCTGTGTCCCTTAACTTGTTCATATATGAACAGAAAAACTCTCAGACCTACCCAGTAGCTGTGCATGTACTGAGATTAAACTTCACACAGGAAATCAACTTCCTAATTATATGAATTCTGAGATCAGTTGCACTAAATTTTTCAGGGGTATCAGAGTAATTGGGGCTGAATGCATATGCATGCCATACTTCTCAGTTTTGATTGGGTAAAACTAAAAGATAAGATCAGGTATATATTTTATTCCACTTCACAGGTATTCACTACAAAAAAATAATATGAAGTTTGTGGAGGCAGTTTGACAAAATGTGAAAAAAGTTATGTGGACTGAATACTTTTGCAAGGCACTGTGTGCACAGGGCAAGCAATTTGCTATGAGACCTTGGTGTGATTGTTTCAGCAGCTTTTAATCTTCATTTAAATTGATTTCACTGCACATCCTTTTCTTACTCATGTCCCATGTTGAATAGGCGAGGACAACACGCACACATACACAAAGATAAACACGCGCACACACACACACACACACACACACACACACACACACACACACACACACACACACACACACACACACGGCATTTCTTATTATATTTGTTTTGGTGGCTGTCTGTTCATGCTTTTGTAAAAAGTATATGTCCTCAGTTAGACCTCCCTTTCCTACGGGCACATTTGATCCCTTTTCATTTAAACTATATGTTTGTCTCTGTTTGTTCGATTCTGGGACACTTGCATCTTTCCATTGACATTTTCATCAAAATAACCTCACCTAACATCTTCTCTCTTTCCCAGTTTCTACCTCGCAGTCTGCCCCAGCTGCCCTTTCTAGCTAACCCTAATAGACCCTGAAGACCACACTCAGCAAAGTGTTCTGCATGACAAAAGCTGCACCGTCAGTGTGGGGTGCTGTACTTTGTTGGATCTGGACCGAGTCCGATCAAGTCTGCTCTATTAATGAATCTCCTGCATTTTAAACTAATGCTCTTCCAAACTCTGTCACCTACTCAAACTGTTATCAGCTTTCCTTCCTTCCCTGCCTCCCTTTTGCGCCCTCATCTTTTGCCCGGCTAAGATTTTGCCTGACTGACTGCATGTCTGCCACTTCTAGGCTTGGCAGCAGATGCACAGCGCTCCATGTTGTTCAGAGAAAGTGCATCCTGTCATAGCTGCGTCAGTATATAAGCGGCGTGTCTGTAATGTTGTTGGATGATTATACCACAACGTGATCTTCCAAGGATGTTTTTTTTAGTTTTCTTCTGTGTGTTTTGTCCTGCTTCCAACGTTTTCTTCACGTGTCCTTAATCCTATTGTCTTCTACCTTTAAATCTACCTATCTGCAGTTTAGCTCCCAGGTAAGACATTTCCCTGCTCCCCTCGTTATCCATCTCTACTGATGTTGATCCAAACATCTACACTGAAACCTTTCAGCCCCCTCAACAATGATATGAGGCTCAGTTCATGTGGGATTACTCATGCGTTGTTACTGATCTCATAACTGACAATTGTTTTCCGTTTGTACTCATCGTTGTTCTTTGTGTTTTTATGGATTTGTAATGTGCCCTTTTCACATCTTAGCTTCCCTTAGATTTGATTTGATTGCTGTTTTGGTACACAGAAGTTCTAAAATTGTGTGGTATTACAGGCAAGGAGGTAAAGATCAGACCAAGAAGGGCTCCAACATCAAACTGGGACTCCAAGGGGACAAGAAAGGTTTAGGACAAGATCCCCGTAAGGAAGGCTCCTTAGAAGGTGGTCACCACCTAAAGGTTAGGATTTCATTTATTTTTCTGAAACAGTTAGCTCTGATTGTTCAATACCCACAGTGTCATTGAGAAATTTAAATACACTCAGAGTTGGCATAAACATCCCTTATACGGGGTGTGATGGTTATGTAGTCAACAACTTCAAGGATTTTAAATGGCAAAATATGGGTGCGCAAGTTTGAATTGTGAATTTACTCTAATCAAAAGAAGCTTAAATCTGTACATACATGCTGCTATCGTTTGGATTAAAGACCCCAACAGGTGTCAGGGAAACCATATTTTGTATCCATCAACAAGCTTCTGGCACAGTTCTTGTTAGGTATTTAATCACTCTTGATGGCAGAATAAGCAGAGATTATTTTAACTGGTTGGTTTCCTAAGAAACACAGTCCATACTACTGTATGTCCACAACTAGAGAAGCATAGGCCTGAAATAATTAACAAGATTGAGCCTATTATAAATTGGAAATTGTTGGGACACCACTACCACTGTCAACATAACGTTTACCAACAACATAAACTGAGATCATCCCTACCTCGAAAGAAGTGTCTGCTCTAAAACACATCTTCAAGCTCAACTGGAATCTGCAGCTGCCCATGTGGACAAGTTAAATGCAAATTTTAGCAAGGATTTAATGGTCAGACGAGACGAAGATTAAGCTATTTGGCCACAATCACATGTGGTGTCTTTGACAGAGTCAAAATGAGGTTTTTAAGACCTTTGATCATTTAAGGAATATTCTTAAAATAAGGGCCAATACAAGTAAATAAACCAATTTAAATAAACTATGCCAGGAGCTTGATGGATACAAAACATTTTTGTGTTTTCTCTGAAACCTACTGGGTAAATTTATAAACATATAAATGGGTTTGTATGTATAAACATTTAGGACACTATCTGTAATTGTGACCTGTAAAGACTGCAGAACTTTCACATCATTTTGGAAATGGTGCATCCACTTCTGCTTTTTTAAACATCATTGAAGTTGCTGCTGTATAATCATTCCACCCTGAAAATGAACATTTCAAATGAGTCTTTTGAACAGTGGCGTCCAATGTCGGTCCTCAAGGGCCAGCGACACACATGTTTAGATGTTGTCCTTGTTCAACTAAACCAGACTCAATGAGTGCTTAATTAGTAGGCCAATGCAAAACTCGATTACATACTGAGGAGGAAATTCAGTCATTTAAATCAGATGTGTTGGAGCAGGGGCAAATCTAAAACTTGCAAGACGCCGGCCCCTGAGAACTGGAGTTGGACATCCCTGCTCATAATATAGAGTATGTCTATGCCCACTTCTCAGCAGCACTTCCTGTGTTTGCACTAAGTCATTGTGTGTTTTCTGTTTACCCCAATGTAATGCTGTCTGTCAGCTGGAGGAGCTGATGAGCACGCTGGAAAGGACGAGGCAGGAGCTAGATGCCACCAAGCAGCGTCTCTCCTCCACACAGCAGTCTTTACAGGAGAGGGACACCCATCTCACTAACATGAGACAAGAGCGCAGGAAGCAGCTGGAGGAGATCCTTGAAATGAAGTCAGTATTGTTGCTAACTTGACAGTTTCACTTTGGCTGATAAATTTCAAATACAATTTAATTTATTGTATTTTTAACTACTAAGATAACTCAGAACACACAATTCAATTACTCTAACCACTTAACTCTAAGTTAAAAACTTAAGGGAGCTCCCAAATTTACTCTACAACCCAGTCTTGGCTCAACAGGACAGACAGCTTAGCAAATAACCTATTGTATTTTAAATGTACAAGTTAAATTATGTTCTGTTTTCTTTAGCTGAATCTATAAAAAATACTAGAGAAAATACAGACAGACATAAACAGTATTTAGTACCCATAAGGGGATTTCCAAATAGCTAATGTTTAGCACATAGGATCAGCTAAAGGAGGATTGACCTCTCAAGTCATGCTGGGTCCCTTGCTGGAGTGTTATTTTCTTCTACTTTTTCATAACCTCTTACAGCTTTACTTTATTTACAGTGACTACATTAAGTATGTTATGCTTTTTTTATTTTTTTGCTGTCAAACTAGTGGTAAATGAAGAAGAAATCATTCATTTAAATATAATACATGCAATTGATATTAAATTAAGATATTTAGCATGCAAATTTGGAAGGTTAGGCAAAACAGATCATCATTCTGATTGCAAGATTACGGCAACTGGCTGCAGTGGTCTTAGATATGTGTAGAATATGCCTTAACCAGCATGACTAGAGTACATGCATAGTTGGAGGCGAACAATAGTTCACAAGGAGTTTTAAAAGCATGACTTTCAGATACTGTTCGTTTGCTGTAGATATTTCTTTAGACCTAGCATTTCTTATTTTGTCTTCCCTTTTGCTTCAGAATAGAAGTCAAATTATTTTATTTTTCAACCTTGTTTTGGACAGCTCCTAGGAAGAACAGTAAACAAATACAGATCATTTTAAGTATTTGTTCAGTGGTGTCCTAAGATTATCCTTATATGGAGAAGGAAAAAGCAATATGATTTATCCTAAAACAGTTAAAAAACAACAACAACTAGACTTCTAATCTGAAACTGAAGACAATATGATTTCTGGGTCTGTGTGTGTTTAATAGTGGAAAACCTCACTGTTTTCCACTATAGCGAAAGGCTGTTATTTGATTATTTATCATCACTTATCAAAACAATTATCATGCTAAAAATTCTGATGCATCTTTGTAAAGCTTTAACAGATTATGTCTGCAGACCTGAAAACTCACAGCATGGTTGGGATTGTTATCTTTGCAGCTTGAACAATCTTCTTGCACATTAATAAATAACATATTTTGAAGTATTATTGAATAGAATCATTGTGTGCTGTCTAGGGTTTCATTTGCACTACCTAATGTAACTGGTATATGGAAGAAACTAATAATGAATAAATACATTTTATGTTTTCTAGAAGGATCACACAAGTGTGTTACATGAAATGGAGACTACAGTAACACATAAGCTACAAACACTAATTAAGCTACAATCTCACTAAACAAGACCTTTCAAAAGACTCCTGGAGCATTTGTCAGCCCCTTCAATTTTGAGGCTGTATTACATGCTTGTATTCTACCCACAGGTAGTAGTGGAACAGTGTTGGATATGAACAGGATTTGGCACAAATGTAGTTAAAGGTTTTGTAGCAGTTTTCAGTTTGACAAATGTTATACATTGTATTCAGGTTTTAATAGGCTACATGTATGGGAACCTTTTTTTTTCAGACAACAAGCTCTGCTGGCCGCCATTAGTGAGAAAGACGCCAATATTGCATTGCTGGAACTGTCTGCTTCCAACAAAAAGAAGACCCAGGACGAGGTGCTGGCCTTGAAAAGAGAGCGGGACAAACTAATGCACCAACTCAAACAACATGTTAGTACCACTGCACAGCTAGCTCATTTAAAAGATTGTAAAACAAATGGATTAACTTGCTCCACAAGCTCTTTTTATGAGCAAACTTTGTTCTTTCTTCAGTGTTACACTGATTGGTGGGACTGAAATTATCCAACTCAATGCCCATTCAGCCTCTTAAGGGTTATTATAAGGCTATCCAAGTGTTTCATCAGATTCTTGAATCTTGCTAATGATTAAAATGTGCAGATTTGCAAATACCCTGAGCCCTGTTGTGTTACAAAATAGTTAATTCATATAATCTTGTTCATATAAGGTAAAAAGTCTTCATTTGAGAGGCCAGTTCCCAGTACTGTTCCCAATACTATTATTTTGTGTCGGAGAGAGAATATTTCTGCTGCTCTGCATTATCGAAGAGCAAAAGCAGCCCTAAGCTACAAATATGACACAAATATGATACACAAATATGATACAAATATGACAAGGTTTACAGGAAAACGGCTAGGAGTAAGGGGAAACAGTTTCCAATGCGGTTACAAAAAAACATGTATTTTTATTATTATTATTATTATTATTATTATTATTATTTTTATTATTATTATTATTATTATTACTGGTGTTTGATAAGAATAACTTTGACCCAGACAATGTAGCACATTTTGCAACCTTGTTTTGTATGTTGGATGTATCTTATAAATGTAGGTTTTTGTGCTTGTTGTTACTTCTTGTTGTTAAGGGATGGCATTTTCAAGCAGCAACTCATGATGTAATATTTTTTTCTTGTTACAGACACAAAGCAGAATGAAGTTGATAGCTGACAACTATGAGGATGAACAGTATCATCAACATGCCCCTCATCACCAGCCACAGCCTACACATGCCCAGCCTCAGCCACAGCCCCAGTACCCCCATCCTCCCCATGCTCAGCAGTCTCCTTATCCACACGCCCCCCACGCCCAACATCCACAGCACCTACAACACCCACAAGCCCAGCCACAGCCCCCACATCCACAACAACCACAGCCCCAGTACCCTCAGCACCCACAACACCAACAACACCCACAGCACCCACAGCACCCTCAGCATCCTCAACCACTTCCTCAACACCAACAGCATCCACGCCCCCCACAACCACAGCACCCCCACCAACAACACCCCCAGCATGTGCCACAGCACCCACATGGACATCCGACTCCACAGCACCCTCACCCCCAGCACCCACATGGTCCTCCCCCACAGGGACCACACCCACAGCATCCTCATCCTCAGCACCCTCAGCATCCCCAACATCCTCACCATGCCCAGCATCCTCGCCACCCATCACCCCATCATCGCGGAGGCCCGGCCCGAGGACCACCACATGCCGGTCACCGTCCCTCTCCAGAACAGGTCAGTAAGCCAGTAAACCTTATTTATAGCACCATTCATACAATGCTTCTCAACACAAAGTGCTTAACAAGATTAGAAACTGGCCCCCGCCCCACCAAAAACAAATATTCTGAAAGAAATAGTTTAACTGGCTATAAAAGACTTGTGACTTGGGTCGGTTCAATTTCCAGCAAGAAAACAACCCTAAACATGCAGCCAGACCTACAAGGGAATGGTCAGGATCAAAGCATATCCATATGTAAGACTCGCCCGGTCAATGTTCAGACCTGAATACAGCTGAGTATTTGTGACAATGCAATCTTACTGAGCTTGAGCTGTTTTTCAAAGAAAGACTAAGATCAAGTTTAGTATTTAGATGTGCAAAGCTCACACAGAGATATTCCCTTAAAAGTCTTGCTGTAGGTGCAGCAAAAGAACAATGATCTTTTGGGTCCTCTCCGCTGAATACAAATGCACCCCACACTTTTAGATTTTTACTTTACACTATTTTGAAAACAATGTATAATTTCCCTTCTACTTAACAATTTAAAATTACTTTGTGTTGGTCTAGCACAGAAAATCCTATTACAATACATTGATGTTTGTGGTTAACACATAAGCTGGCAGATGAATACTTTGCATTGAATGTGGGCCAAAACTAGCCTGGGTGCCATTCCGAACTTAGTCCCGCCCACAACATTTTAGGTCGGGAAGTTCGGTCTGGCATTGCTCAATAGTAGCGCAAGTATGCTCGCCCAATATCTGGCGGGCTAATCAAATTGTCAGGGCGGGCTTTATACGATGATGGACAGATGATCAACAGTAACGTAATCAACCACGTCACCAAAGCGCGCTTGGGTTGAATTCGTTTACAACAACGATGGCTGCCGCTGGAGAGTTGAGGTGTGTAGATTCTGCTATTAGGTCTGTTGAGGTTCGTGTGTTGAATGACTCCTTGTATCCTTACATTCTTTTTGCAACATCGTTCACGCTCATCTTCTTATTCTAGGCTACTTCTTTTCCAGCGTGCAGTTGAGTTCTGTTGACAACAACTATGTCACACACTCCGTTGCTCTTATTGGTTGTAGGTCTATCCAATAGGGGGTTTTCAGCTGACGTCACGCTCACGTGACTACTCTGCACGTCCGCCATATTGGGTGGCAGTCGTTTCGCACCGTTGACCCGCATTGTATTACGCCTTAGGCAGTATTGGAAGTGAACAATGGGGAAAACGTGTTTAATGGTTGGTTGCACGGCCCGTGGAGGTGGAGATCAACGCTCTTTCTTTCGCCTACCAGCCGTGATAGTGAATCAGTGCGAAAAAACAAAACAGCTCTCTGAACAACGCCGTCACCTATGGCTGACACGGATATCCAGGTCCGATTTGGACGGTGTTAAGCTGGAATACGCCAGAGTCTGCGGTGCTCACTTTGTCACAGGTAATTAACTGTTAAGTATGTAAAACATGTAAACCGTTGCTGTATTGTGGGCTGTAACAGCGCAACACATGATCGCCATGGGAAAAACATAGAAACGGGTTAATTTTCCACCGCTTTCCTGCCTGGAGGCGCAACCACGGAGAACAACTGTTATAGATTCAATTCAATTCAATTCAATTTTATTTATATAGCGCCAAATCATGAAACATGTCATCTCAAGGCACTTTACAAAATCAAGTTCAATCATATTATACAGATTGGGTCAGATTATACAGATTGGTCAAAATGTCCTATATAAGGAAACCAGTTGATTGCATCAAAGTCCCGACAAGCAGCATTCACTCCTGGGGAACCGTAGAGCCACAGGGAGAGTCGTCTGCATTGTACATGGCTTTGCAGCAATCCCTCATACTGAGCAAGCATGAAGCGACAGTGGGAAGAAAAACCACCCATTAACGGGAAAAAAAAACCTCCGGCAGAACCGGGCTCAGTATGAACGGTCATCTGCCTCGACCGACTGGGGTTACAGAAGACAGAGCAGAGACACAACAAGAGAGACAAAAAGCACAGAAACACACATTGATCTAGCAATCTGTTCTACATTAGATGGTAGTAACGGGTGAGCCGTCTTCTCTGGATGATGTCAAAGTTAACAGAACGCCAGACCAGGTGTACCTATAACAAAGAGTCGTCGGCTCGCTTGGATCGCGGCTGTAAGACGACCTAACATAACTTTCCACAGTATCCCGATGTCAATGAGAGTGTGTTCTAAACGTTTGAAACACATAGCAGTTAGTTAAAAGTACATTACATGCGTGAGTGGTTGTTAGCACTAACGGTTAGCAGCTACTAACTTAGCATGTGCCAGAGCCCGTCTGAGCGCAGCTTACCTTTGTACGAGTTACTGTGTTCCCACTGTTTGCTGGCTTTATGATCTGCCGCTCCTGAACCCATCCATTCGTAAACTGCACATGAGACTCCAAGGACTTGTAGCTTCAGAACTGTTCTGAAGTATAGGCGCTCACACCACAAACAAGGTAGCCGAAGACGTCCGATATGGAAAGTGACATCCGCGCTACTTCCGGGTTATGCCGGTAGGCTTTTGCCGGCGTAAATACGGTAAATACAACTTAATTTTGCACGGGTCATTGTTCTGATTAAATAATTAAAGCCGCGAGCGGCGTCGATCAGCCCTTCAGCCAAGCGCCTTCGCGCACCGCCGGCAGTCAGCCACCGCAGAAGCATGCGCCGCATTTGCGTCGGATTGTTTACATTTTTACCATCTTATTAAAACTCACCCGTCCACGTATGATGGCGATTTCCTTGATGTACATAACTTCGACATCTCGTACCCAACCAGATGTGAACTGGTTGTGAGCCTCTAGACCCTTGTAAGCTCTCATTTCCTCGAGAGTGTGCAGAGGGTTTTCACTGAACACCAGGTAATGCACGATGTCGCCGTGCTCTACATTTGGCCAATCATCAGGATTACGGCTAAACAAGGCACCGTGGAGGGCATAGGGGTCCATATGGTCGATCACGGAACATTTCCTCAGATAGACGTCCTTATCTGGTCGCTCTAGCGTGCTGGCGTACTTATCCATTCTCGATACGAAAATACGTGTAGGACAACTAGAGATAAGGAAGTGTACCACCCAATATGGCGGACCGGAAGTTGGCCAGTGACAACCCCCTATTGAGTGCAGAGGCACTTTTTTTCCTGGTTCGTTCGAAACACGCCCCATAATCACAGCTCTATGGAGCAGTATCAGACTCAAATTCTGACTAGAATTGAGTATGACTATGTCAGGCTAGGCCAAAAAAGCATCTATAACAAAAACATTTTGCTCCCTAACTGAGGCTTCCTTAGAAAAAACAAAGAAGTACGGTTACATCAAATTCAACAGAACCAACCTTGTGGTAAATTAATCCAGCCTATTTTTCTTTTTACACAACAGGATGACGAGGAGGGCATTTGGGCATAGCTGAGACAACCAAAGCGCTAATGTTGTTTTGAGGGGTAAGACAATGCCGTTATCAAGCTTTTCACAATATGCATGCAACAAACTGAACAATATCATGACTTTGACTATCATATCTCAATATTTCTCTCATATAGGAGATTCAGTCACTACTGGAGGAGTATGGCCATCCTAAAATGTTGAAACACCCCCCAAACATTTATCACCTTCAGTGAATCTGTACTTCTGAGCAGTGGGGCCTTTATGTTTCTTTTTTTCTTTCTGTCTGTCTCTTTTTCTGTTCTTTTATTTTGTTTTTCTTTTTGAAGAACAGGAGGAGTTACTCAGGTTTTCAGGTACTGCATGGAGACTGACAGCTGAACAGGTAATTCAAATCTGCTACAGCACTCTTGTGAGAATAAACAATAAGTACTGAACATGTCAGTGTCTTTCCCAACAAATACTTTTTCTAATGAGCCATTGGCAGAATTTTAAACCAGATGTTGGTGGCTACCCATTCAACTGTGATTTTTGCGCATTCTTTCTCACAACATATCATCAAAACCAGAACATTCTGAGAACCTTCTTCTATGTGCTCTCATCTTAATTTCTTTTAATATGTTTTCATTTGAATATAGATCTGAGACAATGACTGGACATTCTTGCTAGCTTTATTTTCCTTTTTGGAAACCACCTGACAGTTTTCTTAGCTGTGTGTTTGGTATCATTTTCTTGCTGAAACTGTAATCTTTAGATTATTTTCAAGAATATTTTTACTTATTTGAAGTCTCCCAGTATAATACACTAGAGTGTATTATACTGGATAATGACCCTATGTTTACTGGAACGTTCAGAAGTTTAGAAATATGCCTATGACCAATGACTATATAATTTACAACCATGGCATTGTAAAGATTTAAAGAACTCCTTGCTTACGCCCACAATGAGATGCTCCTGGTGTGGCATCTTGGTAATAAGAAACCTTTCTATAGGCCATCAGTTGGGACAAAACCAGCTGATGATCATTTGCACTGATAGAGTGCATGGTTACTTTCTAAGCATTGATAGGTTTCAACTATAACATGGCTTTCTATGCCATATGCACCTCCTTTCCTTGATGTATATTTCCAGCGCTGTTCCACTTCACATAACTTTGAGTAAATCATTTTATTTTCCTTGCACGTGTTGATTACTTGAATGGTTTTGACCATATTGTGTGATTAAAAACATCGACTTGTACTTATTTCCCAACCATACTTTGTTTTTTTTATGTTCCTCACAAGGTGAGGTGAGGCCTTCACTTTGCGTGAACTGGAAGACCATCCTCCACAGTGTTCACAAATGACCTAAAATGATGCGCTGATGGAGACACAGAAGACAAACGGCTGCTTTAACAGACATTACTACCATGGCAAACCTGCAGCAAAGGTGTCACTGAGGTCACCTCACCTGTCCATCACCTGCTGAATGACCCCTCTTCGTCCTCGCAGCAGAAAACTCATAATTCTGCCAGTAACGTTTTGTTTTCCATCAGACAACGTGCTTTGACTGTTTTCGAATGGTTGCTGTCTTGCTGGCTGACCACAAGCTCTGACTGGCTCCTAGGTCTAACTCTCATCCTCACGGCCCTCGTGACTCACCTAGTGACATCTGGCCCCTCCACTTATCCCTAACAACCCTCAGACTGTCTTTTAAGTTGTTGTTTTTTCATTTAGAGAAGTTGTATTTATCATAAAGCACTGGTCACATGTTAGGCATTTCTTCCTATGATGATGTCTATCTTGACAAGCATGTCAACAACACATTTAAGTCACTTTAGGTTTTCTGTTGCCATTTTTTCTTGGCACAAGGAAGCACTTTTTGTTGACTTATGGAGCACCTTGAGTGACTTTCCCCGCAGTGTTCCTTCGCTGCACACAAACATCTGGTTTTTGGGGTCTAGTTTTAGCCTCAAAGTGGTGGCTCTTGTCAGCATTTCTTTTTTCTTCACATTACCTCATTTAAGTGAGACATAGTAGAAAGAAATCAGTCTATGCAGATATCAATATAGAGATAATGCATCTTTATTTTTCCATGTATATTTGAATCAATTTAAATTGTATTTGGCCAATCAGAGCTGCCAAGAGAGTGGTCAGAAGATATTCATTGGATTCTTTTGATTTTATGCAACTATGCACCTCCTCTGTTTTAGCAGGAACTTTCACTAATGGTGCTTCTGCTGGTGCTCAAACTAAATGGTGTCAGAAGATCTAACTAGAGCATCTTTTTGTCCTTTTACAGTAGAGGGACTTGGTCCCACAATGGGCTTCATGATCAACAGTACAAGACTGCTTTGTATATACAGGTTAAAATCGGGGGTGATTTGGTGAACAACGATCAAACATTTTCTCAAGAAATATGGCTAATATTAGCCCTAAGAAAAGACTGTGGAGCAAAGTAGACCTTTTTCTCCGTATATGTGGTTCCAGTAACACTCCAGTTCCTCTATAAGCCCTCTCCCTACTCCTTCATATTCTTCCAGCAGTAGCCCGTGTGACCTCCCCACACATAGTGACTTGTTTTCTCCTTCTCAATAAGGGTGCCTGTGCCTCGTAAAATCTGTACACATAAGATAGATATGCATATATTATACATATAGAGAGAAATCTATAGAGTGTCTATATGTGGTCATAAAAATGTTTCAAACTAATAAGATATACTATATGTTTTTTCTTTCATGGTTATTTTTCTAACTGGCTGGAGGTCAGAGATATTTTATTTAAGAGTGTTGAATGATGAGATGTTCCTCAGACTTATACTCTGTGATAAAAGCCTTCAGCATCAATTTAACATTCCCTGTCTGAAAAAACAGACCCGCCCAGTTAAAAAGAAGATGAATTATTATTGAATAAGCTTCAGAGCAGTAGTTTATGGGAAAGTGTACCCAAATTTATCTAGCCGTCTAGAAAAGACGTCAATATTACATTCCTTTAAAGGGAGAGTTGGGAATTTTTGACAAAGGGTTCTGTGGATTTGATATCAGCAGTTGGATGCTTATCTTCAATACATAGCCGACTGAATAATCTCAGTGTGGACCAAAGGACGTTGTTTCCCAGTGGAGAGTCAAAATGACAACTCAGACGGGGTCCAGTTCTACAACAATGTTTCACTCTCAGAATAACTTGGATCTCAAAATGCTTTTCAGCATTAAATGTGAACACTATATTATGAACTTTTGCGTTGTTATTGCTTTTATATTAAACAAAATTTTATACAAAAGTCTGTGGTTATTTATGCAGCAGGTTGTGTCCTGAGGATCATTAATGATTGTATTTCATATGAAATATAATGTGTTAGATGCAAACGTACAGACAAAACTATTTGTAGACGAAATTTTGGCAAAAACCTTGAAAAAATATAAATATCAATATAACGTATAATATACCAAAAGTGTAAGACAAAAGGATTTTTCCAGGGGAACCTCTGTGTAAATCTAGAACTAATTTTATACATAATAAAGTTTAGCCAAACTTTCTGTTCATGAGTCAGTAGTAAAATGATATTGTTTTTATCTAGTTTTCACATGATGTCAAAGCTTCATGGGCTTGAGGTGGGTACTGAACTGGCAGTGATTTAAATGTTTATACAACAGTGCTTACATGAACCAGTGATACATTTTTGAGATTAGCATGGTTGTAAGATGGGACTGACCCAACTCTTACAAGAAGTTTGGTCAAGTATTTCTTTTTTTGTTTTTTTTTTTTACTTTTCTGTCAATGGCTTTTTGAAAAGGTGCAGATTGAACTGGACAGCTTCCCCCCCCCCCCCCCCCTGTAATCATTTGAAGTGATAAGTGAAATTAACATTTGAAAATAGCATTTTGTATTGATTCAGGTTTTTCTCATTTGATAGTAAGATTTGTTGATCTGAAATGAAATTTATGCAACCAAAAAGCAAAAAAAAAGGTAATTTGTAAAAGGAAGTGAGCACACTGAGATCCGACTGCTGATAACAAATGTTCAGAATTATGTTTAAATAATCCCTAACAATTTCTTTAACATTAAATCAACTCAGTTGAAGACCACTAATCCTGTGGTGACAACTTTAAACAAATAAAAGTATTTTTATTTTTTATTTTGTAGCTCTCACGGTGAGATTACTTCTGCTGCGCTCAGCAGGCAGAAACTTGCACTTGTAAATGAGGACTATCACAATTTCCTCCAAGGAGAGGTTTCAGTGACTCTGTCTGGATGCATTTCTCCTATGTGTATTTGTTGCCGTCGTCATGTGAACTGAAGTGGTGATGTGTGCGTGACCGTGACAGCTGATTTAGGTAGAAAAACTATCACGTTGTTACAGTATTATGAGAAAATGAAGCTGACTGTTACTAATGCCCTCCTCTTTCCTTGACCTTCCTGGTGTCTGTGTTGGGTGTTATAAACAAACGTGTCTCCATCTCGCCTGAATCTTCTCAAACCAAGTTGATCCACTCTTTATTTTATAGACGTGTGATTCCCACAGAAGCAGCTCCCGTCACTGAAGAAGAACCAACAGGTTATAGAGTATGTTGTTTCTGTTTACAAATGTTGATATAAAGGACTTTTTTATTGTTAGGAAAAACAGCGCAAACAGACAGAGGAGCATAAATCCTCTCACTTCACCATCAGGGGGTGGAGTACTAATCCTCCATTTTCAGGTCCTTATATACTGAATACTTGAAGTAGGGAGTTTTCCTACCATGATATAGCGTATATGATTTAAATGACTAACAACATTGAACATTTTAATTGTGCCCATCCATGCTGATTTTTACATTATGTGCCAACATAAGGTGAGGGTGTATGTTTAATCTACTGTATTCTATGCAGTGATTTCTCTATTGTTGTGTCAAAAAAATATCTGAAGAAATTATCGTTAAAAGCTGAGGACATGCAGAACTTGAAGGTCGGGGGATTGTTTCCTGTGCTCAGATTAAAAACTAAAAGGCAATTCTTTATTTGTGCCTAGAAGCAGCTGTGTAGATACACCAGTCATTTTTGAAAGGCCTTCAAAAAAACTACGAAAAGCCAATCATACTTTTTTTGCTGTTTGTTTGCTCTAAACAGGCTTTTTTTTCTTTTGTTGCTGAAACTGTTTGATTGAACAAATCACTGTGACCAATGCCAGAAATATTTTTATTCAACAAAGCAAATGTCGGGTTTTTACTTTTTTTAATCATTCAGTTTGTATTTAAGTTGAACTTTATTTTTTATATGATTTACGCTTATTTAAAAATACCAGTTGGAAACAGTACTATTTGTATAGTAAAACGTTTTGAGCTGTACAGTAACAGACCTATGAGCAAGATTCAATGTGTGTCCAGCATGCTGAATGATCATCTGTGTGAACGCGAGCCAATGCAGCTCAGTCCTCATCCATTACTTGCATCCGCATTGTGACGGTGTGACGTTGTGTTGGAGAGTGATGTATGTCTCACTTACTGTGTCCCCTTAGTAGACAGCCTGTGCAGTTTTGTGAGAGTGCAGCATGTTTTTTTTTTCAGATGTGTGGATGTTGCTGGTGTAAATGTATCAGAAAAAAGCCAGTAGAGTGTGTGTGTGCGTGTGTGTGTGTGTGATTGCAGATAACAGGGTGTGTGTAAGTGTTAATAATGCAAAAGAGACTAATTTATTTACAAAAAAGAGAACTTTATCAGCCAGTCATAACAAAAAAAGAATTGGGCGAGTTTAGAATGACGCATGGATACTATGTAATGTTTTGTTTGCTTTTTTAACAATAGGAGGCTGTCCTTAGTGCCCCAGTTTGCTATTGTCTGTGCTGTATCAGAATAATACTATTGAGTGTTGGCCAGCTTGTTTATATCCATCAAATAAAGGTGACTTTCTTTCTGTCTTTGTTGGTGATTTACTACTCCGATTTAAATTCAGTTTGACCCATTTTATACTTAATTGCGTATTAGTTTATTTCTTTTGGCAATTATGGGGTATTTAAAAAGCATAACAACTCTATAAATCTCATCTGTCTCATCTTAGCCGTAGGTGTTCTGACTATTTTATTTTAAAGGTTATGAAATATAAAGGCTTATGACAGTAAATTAAACAAATCATTCATCCTGCTAGAGATTTCTCTTTCGAGACACAGATCCACATTTCATTCCACTAAACTGTGCCAAAATTATAAAAGATTACTTTAAATTGCTGACTATCAAATCAGGAATAAAATGTGTCCAAGATGGTTACAAATTGTTGCAGGGAAAGTCCTTCTGTCAGTCTGTCCTTTGTGTACCTGAAAAAGTGCAAAGAGCAGAAAATGAGCAGCATCCAAAATCAGTTTGACACAATGTCTCAACAAAATATTGTAAGATGTTACTGCTTCCTTGTATTGATACGTGTAAGACACAGTCCCCTTTGTTGAAGAGCAACCCAGTCTCACGGAAAAACGTACAATAGCCACATTGCTCCATAGGGGGAAACTGTATTGTCAAAATGTGACTCGTCAAAGGTTTCAATCCCAAATATCATTTGACCTATTCACTTACATTGGCTTGTAACCAGGTAATGTGACTATGAAGTTTCTCCCAGGGAAAAAAAAAAGAACATGACTGGCATTCTCCGTACTTTATGTGGAAATCTGCTGGTTGGTCTGTACATGCAGTCAGTAGTATGAGAAGGAAGAGATTCTCTATAATCCACAGAGCAACGGCTTCACTACATTGAAATGCAAAGAGTGCCTGTGGACAAATAATATTAATGAACTCATGAAAGAGTATAAAAATTTATGGAACTGCAGCTTGTTTTTAATATTAATGGCTTGATATTGTTTTGCCATATTTTTTAGCTGGTCAGTGTTATGTCTCTATATATTATTTATGATGAGGTTCATGGCTAGCTGAACGTATCGTGCCATAAATTCGAAAAATTGTAGTTGTTAGAAACCGTTATACAATGTCAAAGTGATTCTGGGTGATCTTCAAATAAAGTACTTCAATGCATTAAGAGAGAAAACAACAAAAGGTACATTGTTGACCCCTTTTGTTGGGATGGATGGCCTGAAATCTTTTCATGCCTCAAAGGGGACCGCAACAGAAAACACTTGAGAACCACTGCTACAAGAGAACAAGGTTCCACTCTGATAGCTGGATTCAAAGTCCAGATTGCTCACCATTACACCATGGAACCCTACAAGCCATGGTACATAAAAGCAAGATTTTCTTTGACAGACAACATGTTCACACTTGTGGATTGCACCTTGACGTTACAATAATCTTGTGTAGTCTTGAAAAACAATGAACATGCCAGTTTGACAGAAAACCTAAGAAACACTGCAAAAGAGATTGTCCATTTGCCGCAGTGTTCATAATAGTTTCAGTAGTCAGTAACTGTTGGATGATGTAGTAAAATATCAAAAGCCACAGCAAAGGGAAGTAACCCTTTTCAGAAGTGAAATTCAAACCCATACCTCCAGAGGAGACTGCGTCCTTAACTTAGCTCCTTAGACTGCCAAAGGCTTGTCAGCCATTTCTCTAATTACAATCTATATTTAACAAGTCATTGACGTGCATTGACATAACATAGCAATGAATATCTGTACACAGATAATATTAATAAACTCATGAATGAAAAACAAAACTTCCTTCTTGCTAAGTTTTTTGCAGCATTGTACGGCCTTGGTAACCAGATCCACTCCCGCACCGTGGCTGATTTCAGTGTACACTGTTTTTAAAGATTTGGGTTCATTGTGGCGCCCACACAGTATATGCACCGCAGTCAGTGGGAGCCCGGCGTTAAGTCGATAACTACTTATACATGACAGTTTCTAATTAGGGTTTATTAAGAATTGGGGGAACAAATGCATCCACTGGGCAGAGTACTGCTGGATTGTAAAAACAGGTTTTACCTTTAATACAGTCTTAATACAAGGTCAATAAAATATGATATCATTTGTAATTGACATAAAGGATCATATGACTGTTTTTGTAATATACTTCTTGTTCAGTCTTATCACTTCACTTAACATAACATTTTCCTGTATTTTTACATCTGAAGTTACTTTTCTATTTCAAAGTTGCATATACAGTCATGTAAAAATTTACCTTTGAATACATATTTTTGTACATTAGTGAGTTTGGTTTTTCCACCATTTTCTTATTTTTTTTTATATTTTGTACAGTGGAGGTTATATTTCATTGTGAAAACCCCAAAATGAATACCCAGCCACCATGTGCATATGAGCCCATAGAGATTTTAGATACACAGTAGGCCATCGCTCACCAAGGACTTCATTTATGACAATACTTGGTTTGATTAAAAAATATCAGAAGGACCAGTTGGACAAACTATGAAGGTCTTAGGTGGGTGTCAGGAAAATCAGTTCAAACTGAGCAAGACATAAAGACATATAAAGATCTTTTAACCCAGCGATGTCCAGTATTAAACATGTCTAAACAAAGAAATGGGGTCATTGATTGGACCCATGGTTATGCATATGTGTTTCATATTCAAAGTCATATTCAATAAATTAGAATTCTGTTGCATTCTGTTGTGTGTAATGTGTTTCAATTGGTGATTCAGGTTCTTGAAGTAAACAAACTTTTCAATAATACAATTTATCGAATATGACTGTAAATACTGTCTGGCAAGAAAGTGTACCTTCTTTTTACCATGACTATAGGTAATTAAGTACATCAAGTCAATCAATACCAACACTGTGTAAAATATTCAAATACTTCTAGCCATTGCAGGCTTCCCCAACACTTTCCTTTTGGAGAGTATTACTTACAAAGTACCGGTAGGTCTTAAATATAATTGTACTACTGTAAATATTGTCTGTGGTAACACAGTACCTGTAAACAATAAAACTGTGCATTTACTTTTATCTCAAAGCTCCACAAAATAATACATATCAGTAGTCTTTGGTACTTCTTTGAAACTGCATGAAAAATGTGTATGCTTAAAAAGGGACTCTTAAACTGAGTAAGCCTATAAACAAGTATCTTTCAGATGGTGTCTTGGTTAAAATTACTGAAAAAAAAAAAAAAAAATTGCTGTAAAACTAATAGTGACACAGCATACGCAGCCAATAAAAAGTGGATTTAAAAACAAACTTTAGATAACAGCGTCTGTTTACCTTCTTGTTGCACATGCCATCAATACAATCTAACAGAAAGGCTTCTGACACCCGACACTCTATTTGACTGCAAACTAGAACTAAATAACCCAAGTGGGGCCTGTGGCTAGAAGCCAATTGTGCAAACACCACCGCCCTGGATTGTTGTAAAATATATTTTACAAGTGCACCCTAGCCTGGTAAACTGACACTTTGCCTAACCAATAAGCTCTACCTTCTTGTACTGGTAAAAGTGCATCCATGTCTTCAGTTTATTTAGTTTTCCTAGTTCATATACTGCACATGAACCAAGAGTGTAGGTTTAAAACTTTAAGTTAAAAGTTGTACCGCTTAAATGTAAACTGATAATAAATTGATGTTTATCTAAAAAAAATGTCATCAGATAAACTTATAGCTTTCATTCCTACTGACTCATGTAAATGAGTAAAATAATGTCCTTACAATTTATTTACAATAAAAACAGATTTGATAAGTTAAAATGTTCATTGTTTTATAATTAATATTTATACATATTACTATTTAAGTTTAGTTATGATTGTCGCACTTTACTTGTTTAGAAATAAAATATTTCAGATTTTTAGCAAAGGGTTGACAGCATTACCAACACAGACTTTTTCTATAACATTTACTGACCCTAAAAATATTATTAAAGGCACAGTTCAGGACTTGAAGATAAGTTCTGTTAAAAGGTTATAAATAGTTATCATTGAAAGTAGGATGCCATGTGCCATCATAGATCGTCCAGTGCTAAACTTACTAAAAATGAAACATGAAGCATTCCAGTCAGATTAACTGTTTTATATAAAAGTAAAGCAGAGCAAAAAGCATAAATATTATATTGAATGCTCCTTTTACACCACTTTCATTTCTCCATAATGAATCAGCTATTCGAACCAAAAAAAATAAAATAAATAAACTTTGCTTTGTACCCTTTCTTCACAGGAAAATTATTTGTGGTGTACTGCCTCCAACCTTCACTTCCTGGTTGAATAATCATTAGCTTTCTTGTAAATAACTGGTCAATGCAAATATGAGGGTGATTTTAAAGATTCATAAAACTGAAGTTGCAAAAAGTTTACAGATTTGAGTTGAGTTGTAAGATGCCAAAAGTCGGCTTTGTAGTTGGACCCTGTCGGACTAACCATAAGCTTTGGCCTTGGGGCCAGGCTGGCTTTATACTACATGAGGAAACCAAGAGAGCTATACAATGGAGGGAAGATATTATATCCTTAAAACCTATTAGTAGAACCTCATTTGGTATTAAAATTCTGATGTATTTCTTCAATTACCAATCTCAGTGCTTAAAGATTCTCTTCTTCTTTGTGATATTCAGTCCAGGTGAACATGTCCTTCATGTCCACCTTACAGCAGTAGTTAAATATGACATCTGTAGGTTTTAAAATGTTTTTTTAGCAAAATGATTTTCAAATCTTCCATCTACTTCAGATATTCCTCTTCAAACCTTTGCTTGTCTTTTCCCTTGACCCCGCCGTTGTCTCTATACAGTCAGCTCAGCTGTGAACGATTGGGCCTGAGAGGGGAGCAGAAACAGAGGGAGCCCCTGAAGCAGCTCCGGAAGTCTGCTGTCCCTGATGTGACTCTGTGTTTGGTGGGAGTCAACTTTCACCAGAACAAAGCGTTGGGCCGCCCTACCCAGCTTCTTGTGGGCATATATAATGAACAACAAGGCCGTAAATAGATCCGAATAAGGCGACCTTATCAGCTGTGGGTCCCTTACTTCGCCATCGTTATTCAAGAGGGTCCACTCTTCTGTTTTTTGCAAGGCTTTCTGGGTTATAACCAGTACAACTCGACCACCCATATTGTCCAGCTTCTGCAGTTGGGAGTAGAGCCATGGCAGAGGTCCCATTGTGCATTGATCCCTCCTGCACCACTGGTCCACGGACACACTGAAGCCTTGGCAACAAAGCTTGGAGCCCAGCTGACAAACCATCTCTGAAACCGCATTATCCACATCTGGGGGGCTAAGCAGCACCACATGGCCCTTCCTACCAACTTGAGAATGAAAAAGAAAACTAAATTTAAAGATGTTCTGATTCATTATAAATTCAAGGTTTTTGCAAGGGAAGATATATACTTACTCTTTACAAATCCACCATGTCGCCAGCTCCACACCCATTCTATAAAAGGCAGAGTGTGTAAAGTAAATATATCAGACAGCTTAACAAATTCACTGATTCAATATTTATATTTCTTATATTTTAAGTTTCAAACGCTATGAGGCAAATAGAATTTAGGATCCAATAAACATGACATAGTTTATGGGGAGAATGAAAGGAGCTTTTGTGGAATGTGCTTGTGGTAAAATTCTAACTAGCAATCAATCAATGTTTTATCAGGAGCTGGTTATAAATTACTGTGCATTGTGGGTAAATTAGACTTTGCACTGTCTTTCTCATTTGTGTTTCTGCCAGAAGTGGGAAAATCCAGCGTTAGAAAGTAAAAACACAAAATCAGGCATGGTTTTTACTTTTTGAATGCAAGATTTAACCACCTCTGGTTTCTGCAGATTGTTTTTAAGAATGTACATTTCAAAGATGTGAATATCCTCAAGAAGTGAGTTTATCAAGCCAATTTAACAATATGAAGAGAAACCAGAAAGTACAGCAGGGGAGGGATAAAAAAGTTGAAAACTTACTCTTGACATAATCACGAAGGAAATAAATCATTAGGGTAGTGAGACAAACAAGCAGCATAATGCCAACAACCAGAAGAGTCCAGTGCCATCTGCCATCTGGAAAAGAGAGAGAGAGAGAAAAAAAATAAATCTCTGTACAAAATGTTCCATTAACAAATGTTACAAAATGTTCCATTAACAAATGTTAGGCTATATTTTATGTAAAAAACAAACAAAACAAAAACGTTTTGTAACCAAAATCAACAGTTCTAACTGTAAACCTTTCCCAACTTACTGTCAACAGCGCAGAATGGACCAAATTCCTGATGTGTTCCATTTATTTTCACCTGCATATATAAATAAACAGTTAATAATTGTAATTTAACAAGTGTGCTGTATTAGCAGATATTTCATTAAAGGGCTTTCACAAATACTTTACCATCACACACTGGGAAATCCTTTCATCAACGTTTTGAAATGCACCTTGTCTTTCCTAAAGGAATACAGTGGTAATTTATTGCTGATGCTCTGCACTTCAACAATGCTCCAAAGCTTTGTTTACAGTACAAGATTACCACTTGTTTCAAATATGATGTTTCAGGAAGTATACAACAAATGGTGCACAGGATCCTGTAACCATCTAATTGCCATTAGAATTTTATAAAAATAGAAGTAGGCTACTACAAGTATTTAATCAATTTAGCCTAAAACTCCACTTGAATGATACAAAAAGCAGAACGTAATTAGGTCTACTTTTGGGGCAAAATATTTTGTATTCTCAAGAAAGACAAAGAAATACAGACAATTGCAGCACTATACACAGTGATGGGCAGTAGCGCCGCTACATGTAGCGAAGCTATTAGTTAAACTACATTTTCCAGTAGCTTGACCGTAGCGTCGCTGCTTTATGAATCAAGTAACTTTCCTGTAGTGACGTTATTTTTTTGATCAAGTAGCGACGTAGCGTCCACAAACGCTACAAAATCCAGGACATAACTAAGAAATGAAACCAGGTTTGCTATTTTGAAACAACATTCAGAGTGAACAATCAATCAGAGTTGTTGGTTGGACATGTTCATGCGCGAGCTTCTACTTTGCCTCTCCTGTCTGTATCTATCGAAACATGCGCATGCATACGGCAGTGGAATTTATGGCAAGCCGATTAGGCAAATACTCGCCCTTACAATAACGTGCAGTTCCAACCCGTATTTTACGCGACCGCGCGTTTTTTAATCACCGCGCGTTTCCAGCCAGGACGCGCGGTGACGTAAAAAACGCGCGCTCGCGTAAAATACGTGCGGTGGCGTTAATAACGTTTGGTGGCGTTTTTTGCATATTATATTATGAGGAGGTTGTCTTTTATGTGCTCAGCCACTAGATTTAAAGGTGTTTTACCCAATAAGAACACTGCACCACCAGACACAACCAGGAGGTCCCTGATCGTTGGGGAAAGGCAGAAAGAAGATGCACCTTCCTTTCTGATCCTGTCTAAATCCTGCTTAGTTCAATAATAAAGTCTGATATTACACAAAACTCTCTCTGCTTGTTCTCCCTACTTATGCCCTTGGTGCAGAAGATAAATGAAATCTTTAACAGAAATGTTATTATTAATTCTGAAAATATTATCATGTGAATATAAATACAAAGCATACAGAAAATGCAGCTTTATTAAGTGACCTGGTTTATTTTATTTAGCTTTTAATTTCTTTTCAACATTTAGGTCTACTACTTGGCTTTTGCTTTGGTAGTTTCACGTTTAAAATGACAAAAGAAATATGAAAACGCTTATGGTGCATCTTCTTTCTGCCTTTCCCCAACGATCAGGGACCTCCTGGTTGTGTCTGGTTCTGCAGTGTTCTTATTGGGTAAAACACCTTTAAATCATGTGGCTGAGCACATAAAAGACAACCTCCTGATAATATAATATGCAAAAAACGCCACCAAACGTTATTAACGCCACCGCACGTACTAGGCCAATAACCTTTTTGTTTTATTTCTAGCAGTAATTACTTCAGTTTGTATTTTATTATGCTGCTCATAAAGCAATGTCTACACTGTGTTAGGTCATTGGCTGATCTTTAATAAAGGTTTTAACCAGTGTATCAGACTCATTTTGAATTGATCTGACATTAGGTTGGTACAACGTTAAGTAGCTTCTAATGTAGTTAAGCTACTTTTAACACATTTGTGTAACTTAGCTTGCTATATTTCTATAGGTGGTAGCTTTTGTGTAGTGAAGCTTAATTTATTGTTGAGTAACTGATAGCTTAGCTCACTACACTGGACAAGTAGCTTGCCCAACACTGACTATACATGTATTTAAAAGTTGTCCCTACCCAAAGGTCCTCGCTGTTTTGTTTCCACTGGCTCACAGCAGCAAACCTTTGCTTGCGCTCATTTCCCCCTTTGGGAATGCCTGGTTTCCCATGGAGCGACACTTCACCATCCAGCCTGCAGGGGGCAGTAAGGTTCCATAAAAGAACTGCGCTCCCGTCGTTCAGTTGAGTCAGACGCACATTCACCGAGACATTCTTCCACGTAGGGTTTTGTAAATGCGATGGTAACCCTTAAAAAAGTAATTGATATTGAATACATTACAGCTGATTTACCCTCTCCAGTCTAATGTTGTTAAGGAAATGAGACACATTTCTATGAGAAAAATATGTTACCAGTTCTTTCAAAGGGGCAAATTTGAGAGCGGATGGATATTTCATCACTCTCATCCCATGCCTAAAGATCAGAAATACACCAAAGCATGTCATTGCATCCAACAGAAGAACAAGTGTGGATATTTCCTCTTTTAGGCAGGAAAGTGGAAGCACCTGTATACACATGCAGTGGGCCACAGAATACAAAGGGATGGTGGTCTGGGTCAGTCTCTGTGGAAAAAAAGAACATGGCTGTGATAATGAAAGCTGTTAGTGTAGTCTGGGCTACAACGGGCATAAAGAATTTGATGATGATTATTTTAGGCCTATTCGTATTATTCACAATATATAATCAGAAGTAATTATACTTGATGTTCACAGATTCTGTCCTTCCAGTATATCTGAGCCTGAGCTTTTAGGTTCTAGATAACAGGTCAAGAGTTTTGCAGCTGCAATAGCAGACAGAAGCTCTATAGTGTATTGACTCAGGGAGCTGAATAAACATGCAAGCCACACTTTTCACATTGTTCCTTCCACAACACAATTATAAACATCTTCATCAATGAAATACAATGAAGCTTGATGGCATGGTATTAATAATTCTGGTAGGCACTAGAGTTGATAAATTAAATCAACCAGAGAAGATCAAAATGTGTATGCAACTCATGCAGCTGTGTTACTCTGTAGCTCAGTACCTGGTGCTGACTGCAACGTTTGCAGTAAATTTAGACATGCTCACCAGGGCTGACACAATTGATAGAAAGGTGTAAATCTCTCAAGACCCCTTAATTTTTGTCATTCTTTTGTCAAAGATGTCGGTTAAAACCGCTGACGGGACTCAATTTGCAAAATCTCAACTACAAATAATTATCAAACCCCTCAAATTTTTTAACGTACATAGATCCAGATTATTCTTAAACAGCTTGATCATTTTAAAGTGCCTTAAATATGTGTTATTGTGACTTTCTAGGTGTTTGACAATTTCATTGAAAAATGCACAACATTGAAAGGCAGGGAAATAAAAGCTCCTTAGAGACTGACCTAGCTTTGTCAAGTCACAATGGTTGAATATATATATATAATAATAAAAGGATTAAATTATTGTAATTTTGTAATGAAAGTGAACAAAGAAGGCAACACTTAAAATGTAAATACATCTAAACATTAGAAACATTTTGCTTGAAATCTCTTACTTTAGTTGTGTTATTCTGTTCATTGTTTAATAAACCTGACTTAATACATCAAAGATTTGCCTGTTTTTGTTCTTTCCAAGCAGTGCTTTAAGTGGGCAGGTATGCACCGGTATGCAGTACTGGCACTTCTATATTTTACCCCTCAGCGAACCAGGACTTTTTTTTTGACCTGAACTGCAGCATAGTTGAATAATAACTCAAAACAGTCCTTCACTACACAACAAAAGGGAGGTCGGACGCAGCTGACATTAACGCATCCCACAGGGAACCTGCTGCCTTACAAGCGCCTCGGTAAGATCAGGGGTGGCGCTAGACATTTGGGGTCCCCTGAGCACAAATGTTGTGTGGAGGGTTAGGGTTAACCCTAATTCTCATGTCTTTATTACTTTTGCATTTATAATCTTTCATGTTTTTCATTTGTTCAAAGATCTTTACTGTTGATTTAGTGAAAAACTGCATGTGCATGATGATTTGCTCCTTTTTTTGACTAAACAGTAAAAAGAAAGTTATTTTTGCAAGTTTTTTTCAACATTCCTGTTGACAACTTTTTTTCCATTCATCAACTCATGACCTTTTTATCCCTTTAAGCCCAAATGGTTTTAGGAGCAATTTCCACCTGAAATTATATATCTCATATAAATCAAGTACAGCTTTAGAAACTTCTAAAATGATCTGTTCAGTCCTCTGCATTACTATGGCGATAGACGTTGAGGGAGGAGAAGATAAACAGCGCTGCAGAAAGTCATATTGTTAATTGGTCACAGCTGCATCTTGTGGGAAACTGCCTTTACCTCACTGTGCACACAGCAGCAGAGAGTGAGAAAAGCTTTGTTGCACATCGGATTATAAACCTAACGCATCTGGGAGAGAGACGCACTGTATCTTGTTTAAAAGGTAGGACTCTAGTTCTTAACGATACTGACCTTTGGATGGCAGTGGAGTTAAGAATGACTGCGCAACGACGCGTTTTTCTGGGAGTCACAAAATGCCATTTTGTGTGTTTAAAATGCTCTATTGTGAAAGAAATAGGAACTTGTTTTATGAGCATTAAAGCCTCCTCCTTGGAGGTATTTAGGAAAGAAAATACGTAAATGTTTCTGACCTACTTTTAAAGCGTGATAAAATAGGCGTGGCTCTGCTAGTGCTGCCTGATGTGTTTAAAAGGTTGAACAGTAACTCACCCCCAAATCAACTATTTTTTGCCAATAAACTGTTAACATGGTTGTCTTATAGTACTGTCTACATATCCTGGTCATTATTTTTGACAAATTAGTGCATATTTGTTGAAATCCTGCTTTTGTGTCTAGAAACGTCACTCCTAGGGTTAAACGGTGGTCTTGCATTTAATTTAGAATACTTATTGCTATTGGATCAAAATTGCTTGTGACGTAATTTGGAGAAACTGACCTCAGTAGCTTTGCCGCTGTATGTATATGGCAAGCCATTATAACGTTTAATCAGTAAATATTTATTATCCTGGATTACCATTATAGATATATGTAATGTAATTTTGACTTGTCGTAATGTTACTGTGACTAGTGTAAAGTTTGATTTAAGATAATATATCCACAACAAGCAAAATTATGTTGCAGATATCAATCATTAATGTCCAGTTTAGCGATTAAATGTTATTTGTCTTGCGACAGAACTGTCTCACAAGCAGACAGCTGCTGCCTTGTCTTGAAACCTGGCCGCCTGAAGTCAGTCAGAGCAAGAAAAGCCAAGAGGAGGTCAACCACACTTGGTTTCCACATTGCAAATTAATCTTTCATGAGCAAAGTTGTCGGCAATCTCACCTGGATTACAAAGCAGGAAATAAATATGATAATGTATAATTGGACCAATCTTGTCCTCCCATGCCTCGACAGCACCGGCTTTGGGCATTGCCGAGTCAGTGCCTTGAACCAGCAGCTCAAACTAATAAGGCTTGGGCCTGGTGGGCTCTACCAAGACTTCCTCAGCCTCTGGTGATGAAGGGGTGATAATCCTCCATCTCAAAAGACCGAATTGTGGCCGACGTTGATGGAAATTTTTGATTTTGTGTGGAGGTGGGAATATGCTTTTACAAGTATCACATGTAGCATAGTTAACTTTTTTCACTATTCAATTCCATTCAATTAAATTTTATTTATATTGCGCCAATTCATGTAACATGTCATCTCAAGGCACTTTACAAAGTCAAATTCAATCAGATTATACAGATTGGGTCAGATTATACAGATTGGGTCAGATTAAATAGATTAGTCAAAGATTTCCTATATAAGGGAACCCAGTTGATTGCAGCAAAGTCCTGACAAGCAGCACTCACTCCTGGAGAAGCGTAGAGCCACAGGGAGAGTCGTCTGCATATTGTCCATGGCTTTGCAGCAATCCTTCATACTGAGCAAGCATGAAGCGACAGTGGAAAGAAACTCAATTAAATATTGGGATTATGGAGGGGGGTACCACAGGAGAGACCAGAGAGATGTCCATATTTTTCTTAGGCAAATGTTTTTGTATTGCTTATATATAACAACATGCTTTTAACATTTTTATTTATTTCTATTTACCCCCCCCCCCCCCCCCCAGAAAAGGGGATTACCAGCACTTACTTGTTTCCACTTAAAGCACTGTTTACAAGTATATTATTGCTAATATTTGCTGACCATTACTTTTACTGTCAATGTTTTCCATTTTTTCCTTGTTGTATATGGATAGATGTTTACATTTATACACCCAAAGACAATTCATTCTGTATCTGCACTAATTCACGGAGGTAGGACTAACCCGGCAGTGTCCATTCTTTTCGTATTTGGTACACATCGAGGTGTGGATTTCAGTGTTGCCCACAATCTGCAGCTCAATATAATCCTCCTTGTAAATTGGATTAAATTTGAATGCAGACACTGAAAAATAGGGAAAAAAAGAAGCACATTGCATCACAAAGCCCTCAGTTTGACACGTGTATGATTGTTCTTTATTTACCTGGACACATAGGTATATTTTGCGGCTGGAGTTCCTGGGAACACGCTGTGGAAAACAGGAATGTGTATGATATATAGCTGTACATGTAGTGACCTGTTGCTCAAAAGGAAATTATGGGGTTTCTCATTATGCTAACTGAAGCTTCTTGGTAAAGAAATACCCTTCCAATCATTGTCACGGACTAATTGTTTCTGCAGCAGAAGTGTGAGATGTTTCTTTCAAGGTTAAATGTAAGTGGAAACAAAAAAGTTATTACCATCCTCTTTTGAAGGTGCAACAAGTCTTTGCCTTTGGAAATTTAATTTGTTGGGATAGACATCTATTTGGCTGCTGAAGTGAAACACATCTGTGATCACTATAGAAATCTGTTAAGATCAAACACATGAAATAAATATGGAATGAGGTGCTTGGAAGGGAGCAGACACTTATCAGCGTTACAGAGTGCATGGGAATTTACAGTACCTTGTTCGTGCTCTGGTGAGTTGTATAGTTGAGTTCAAGAGTTGTGTAATTCACTGTAAACTCCACCTTCTTGCACGTGGGTAAGTTGCTGGCTACATGCTGGTAACATACTGTCATAGAAGCTGTTACAACAGAAAAATTGCAGCACAGGTGAGGCTATGAAAGGACTGAGACAGTAATGACTCAACTACGCAAAAAAAGCTTTCATGAAACTTGCATCTTATCACTTCTAAAGCTTCATTTTAGCTTTAGAAGTCACTCCAGTAGTTCTCCATCCTACTCCTCAGAGCCCACTGTCCCTGATGTTGTAGATATGTTTTTGCTCCAGCAACCCTGATCTAAATGATTGCAGTACCTGTTTGGCATCACATCAAGTGGCTCAGAAGGCTTAAATTAATTGAAGCCACAAATGTTGCAAAAACAGGTACACACCTAAAACATTTAGGACAGCGGCTTCTAAGGACCAGTAATACAAACCACTCCTTTAATTAAATTTAAATTAAGGATATATATATATATATACACTACCGTTCAAAAGTTTGGGGTCACATTGAAATGTCCTTATTTTTGAAGGAAAAGCACTGTACTTTTCAATGAAGATAACTTTAAACTAGTCTTAACTTTAAAGAAATACACTCTATACATTGCTAATGTGGTAAATGACTATTCTAGCTGCAAATGTCTGGTTTTTGGTGCAATATCTACATAGGTGTATAGAGGCCCATTTCCAGCAACTATCACTCCAGTGTTCTAATGGTACAATGTGTTTGCTCATTGGCTCAGAAGGCTAATTGATGATTAGAAAACCCTTGTGCAATCATGTTCACACATCTGAAAACAGTTTAGCTCGTTACAGAAGCTACAAAACTGACCATCCTTTGAGCAGATTGAGTGTCTGGAGCATCACATTTGTGGGGTCAATTAAACGCTCAAAATGGCCAGAAAAAGAGAACTTTCATCTGAAACTCGACAGTCTATTCTTGTTCTTAGAAATGAAGGCTATTCCATGCGAGAAATTGCTAAGAAATTGAAGATTTCCTACAACGGTGTGTACTACTCCCTTCAGAGGACAGCACAAACAGGCTCTAACCAGAGTAGAAAAAGAAGTGGGAGGCCGCGTTGCACAACTGAGCAAGAAAATAAGTACATTAGAGTCTCTAGTGTGAGGAACAGACGCCTCACAGGTCCCCAACTGGCATCTTCATTAAATAGTACCCACAAAACACCATCTACAGTGAAGAGGCGGCTGCGGGATTCTGGGCTTCACGGCAGAGTGGCAAAGAAAAAGCCATATCTGAGACTGGCCAATAAAAGAAAAAGATTAAGATGGGCAAAAGAACACAGACATTGGACAGAGGAAGACTGGAAAAAAGTGTTGTGGACGGATGAATCCAAGTTTGAGGTGTTTGGATCACAAAGAAGAACGCTTGTGAGATGCAGAACAAATGAAAAGATGCTGAAAGAATGCCTGACGCCATCTGTTAAGCATGGCGGAGGTAATGTGATGGTCTGGTGTTGCTTTAGTGCTGGTAAGGTGGGAGATTTGTACAGGGTAAAAGGGATTCTGAATAAGGAAGGCTATCACTCCATTTTGCAACGCCATGCCATACCCAGTGGACAGCGCTTGATTGGAGCCAATTTCATCCTACAACAGAACAATGACCCTAAACACACCTCCAAATTGTGCAAGAACTATTTAGAGCAGAAGCAGGCAGCTGGTATTCTATCGGTAATGGAGTGGCCAGCGCAGTCACCAGATCTGAACCCCATTGAGCTGTTGTGGGAGCAGCTTGACCGTATGGTACACAAGAAGTGCCCATCCAACCAATCCAACTTGTGGGAGCTGCTTCTGGAAGCGTGGGGTGCAATTTCTCCAGATTACCTCAACAAATTAACAGCTGGAATGCCAAAGGTCTGCAATGCTGTAATTGCTGCAAATGGAGAATTCTTTGACGAAAGCAAAGTTTAATGTAAAAAAATCTTATTTCAAATACAAATCATTATTTTGTAACCTTGTCAATGTCTTGACTCTATTTTCTATTCATTTCACAACGTATGGTGGTGAATAAGTGTGACTTTTCATGGAAACACAAAATTGTTTGGGTGACCCCAAACTTTTGAACGATAGTGTATATACATATATATATATATATATAAACAGCGCGTTAGGTAGATCTTCCTGTAAGTGGTGGGTTGCCAGTCAATCCCCCTCTCTGTCCTTGGGCAAGACACTTCATCCGCATTGCCTGCTGACGGTGGTCAGAGGGGCGCCGATGTTTGGCGGCCTCGCTTCTGTCAGTCTGCCCCAGGGTGGCTGTGGCTATTAACATAGCTCACTGCCGTTAGGGTGTGAATGAATGGGTGAATGACTGACTGTAAAGCGTTTTCGGGTTGTCAGACTTGATAAAGTGCTGTACAAGTACAAGCTATTTACCATAATATATATTATTGTTTGGGGTGTCAATATTGTGTCATTTCTCAATTTTTTTTTTCTGAATAAATGGAAGATTTAGGAATAAATGGTGGATTGCATTAACTATTTGTGTGTAAGAATATGTCATAAGACTTGTGGGGTGACTGTGACTCAGTGTGTAGAGTAGGCATCTTGCAACCAGAAGGTTGTTGGCTTTATGCCAGTTCTACCCTGTCATAAGTTTATATTTGTGAATGTAGGTATAATTTAAAGTCCTTTGAATGGTCAGTAAGTAAGACCTAAAAGCACTGTATAAATTAATTCTTTTCACCATTTCTGTAATAAAAATGAGTTTATTTCCATGCTTTCACACATCTCCTCCAGGGATGATTATGACTGAGGGGATCCTATAAGAAATATATCCTTCTCTTTTTGTGCAAGTTGTCATTATCCATACAAGATAGACATAGGGGTAAATGGATGCACCTTCCTTTGTCTTCAAATAAGTAAGAAATATAAACTTTGTACTGTCACCCTTAGAGTGATGCAACACTCCTTTCATATGTGTAACTGAAGTAGCTGTGTATTGCCTAATTTCATTCCATTTCTGGAGACAGACTGTCTGTATCTCATTCTCAAATCTCAACAGTCTCAAACAAAGAAAAACCTGATTTTAAAGTGTTTGTGTGTTATTAATTTGCCTGTTGAAAACTAAAATTTTACAGCTCTGTATTATTTATGTTTTAATGACCTTATCTAGATTTATGCCTGCATTTCATGTTAATGTGTTTAGAATCTTTGTTTAGAAAAGCCTCCGTAATGCATTGGAAACATTCAACAAACGGTTAAAGCTTTAGGCAAATAGTAATATAAATAAATAGTAATCCAGGTTAACATACTTTGTATGGAAAAGCAATATATAGCATATTCTCATTATTCTTATAATGATAATAATAATTATTGTAACCATCACAGTATTTGTTACATAGAATCAAGAATAAAGAATTTATATTTGTTTTAAAAGGAATAATTTAACCTGTTCAGAATAAACAGAAGTAAATTAATCAAATAAAAAGATCTTACATTTTTCATTCCTTGTGTACTCGTCCTCCTCCTCGTCAGTGCCAGAGTGACTTTCCTTGTCCACCTCATTATCCACTGGGATGCTGACCTCTGACTCTACCACAAGACAGAGGCCACAATCACTTTTGGTCTTACAGCAGAGGCTGAAAGAGGCTTCAAATGAAACGTCCACGGTGTCCTCTCCATTGTATATAGCATCTTCGATGGTGCAGTCAGTGAATGCCTTGGAAACAGACAATTGAAAGTACGACATGTTTTACTTTGCTGAAAGAGCTAAACAGACAGCAAATATTTATTTTATAAATGGTAAATGGCTGGTACTCGTATAGCACTTTAACTAGACCGACAATCCCAAAGTGTTTTGCACTACGATCACTCATTCATACCCTCACGATGGTGAGCTATGTTAGTAGCCACAGCTGCCATACATTGCTGCCACCAGGCCCTCTGACCACCACCAGCAGGCAACTCGGGTGAAATGTCTTGCCCAAGGACACAATGACTGAGACAGTCGGAGCAGGGGATCAAACCAGCAACCCACAAATTGCAGGACAAACTCCAGAGCTCCTGCGCCACTGTCACCCCATAGGAGTGTTCTGCATATAACAGTCCTGTGCTGCAACAAGCTACACCCATCGCCAGATGGATGTAGTTCTGTTGAGCTCCACACATCTCCACACATCCATCTGGACTTGCTGCCATTGGGAGGGATTTCAATACCACATAAAAAGGACGAGCCAATCAGGATTGCCGGGCAGGATTTTCGTAGATATGACGTAACAGAGAAGCGGCTGTTTGGATTCAGACCACAATGGCGGCTCGCTGTGAGGAAGCAAGCGGCAGCAATAGCCCCTTTTCCACTGCCACTCAAACATCTGGGGCCTTTTAGAAGCCTGTGGCTTTGCAAATCACGGGTAGCGTTTCCATACACATTTATTCAACTAATTTCATTTACCCGTGCTTTACTGTCCTGGGGCTTTGGTCCCCCAATCAACCCAGTACTTCTCTGCTTGTTGAAGGGGCGGCGTTGCATGCAGTAAGAAAATGGTCCACCTCAAGGGTGGAGTAAGGAGATCAGGAGTTTACAAACCTATCAATTTAATAACCTTAATTGATCACAAAAAGTTATTTTAAGATGATTTTAGGTGAGAAATTACACCTCTAAACATAATTTGTGCAGTCAGTCCAGCAGGATTATGAGCCAATTTTAGTTCTGCTCGCAGAGACCCGCTGACAGGCGTCCTCCCGACAGAGACGGATAGCTCTCCTGCTACGGTAGTATGTGTGTCTGCGGAGGGACGGATTGATATGGGAAGAATATTTAATGCGCCTTATAGTACGGGTAATTCTTTAAAAGAACACCGACATTGACCATTTACTGGCATCGTGCTATATCCATGATGGCGGCTGTTCTCTTTTGGTTTTCCCTGCGTCGCTCTCGCAAGAGTCACAGGTTGGTTTCCATATGAGTGGCTGAAGTAGCATGTCAGTAAAGATGACGGACAAGAGGTTTATCCAATCATATACAAGATTTTTTGATAAGGCCCCTCCTTCTGAAATACATCTCCAATGGATCAATCCAAGACGGATGTGTGGAGCTCTGCGGAACGAAATCCATCTGGCGAGAGTCAGGTTAACAACAAGCTGCCAGATGGTCATATCTCATGATCAGGTTTTGATTAAATTTTGAGAATCAAACATGTAATCTTTGACAAGGGATATTAAAAGGCAGAGAAGGCTATGCAAACAGTAAAAGGAAATTAAAAAATGAAAGACGGCATGGAAAACAGCACTTAATGCTGCTAAGATCATGTCATTTTGAGAGTATCCAAGTTGTACGCCATACAATACCTGTGGGCAAAAGACTGCATCGCTGTTAGATTCTATGAACTCCAAACCGCAGACTGAAGAGAACAGAATGGAGAAGATCCACCAAAGGGTCCATTTGGGGAAAAACATTGTTTATTGGAGCTCCGTAGAAGTCCTACAGCATTTTTTCTGTTTTCCAGCAGCCTAGTTAGGCAGGTGCATTAATGCTCTCCTTGTGATATTGTTCGTTTTTTCTTGGTAAGAGATTAACTTGCAGTTATCCTGGCACAAGTTGCCATGGAACCAGTGAACTGAAACAAACAGGCTTAGCTTGTTTCACCTCTGTTTACGGCCTGGTAAAAAAGAGGGAAATATTAGACAACTCAGTTACTTTAATTTGAACACACACAAAGATAAGGTTAACAAGCTGCTCTACAATAACTTGTCATTTATGGAGTTTACAGTTCATCCACATAAGTTTATTTATTCGCTTGAAACGCTTACAGATCATCCCAACAAAAAGCAGAATTGGGAAAAACAAGAGAACAAAGATTAAAAAAATAATATGTTAAACTCTTTTCATAAAAGAAACGTTATCTTGTTTAAATATGTTCTTGATTACTTACCGTGTTAAATCCATGATAGATAAGTTACGCAGAGCTTTTTATTCCCACAGCCTGTCAAGCTTATTACACCTTGTAAAAGGATCCAGCGAGTTCATGACTCACACAAAACTTGCACCACAGAGAACGTCAGTGTCCTGACTCAGGATATGCCCCGCCTGTTTTCTCTCCCACCTCTTTCACTCCCTCTCTCTCCTTTTTGTGTACCTGTCTCTGATTGAGCCTCACCTAATCCTGAAACTTCCTGTTTGGAGTCTTTATCATTACAGAGTAACTGCGATAGATTACATGGGTAAAAGTCCACAAGCCTCTTTGTTTTAACAGTAAACAACAGAATCCTACCTTTAGTTTCTCTGTACCAAAAGACGCATTCCAGAAATTGGCTTCTCAATGGCGGTTTGCGGACAGGGGGTGGCATATTATCTTCTCTCTCTGTAAACTGTCTCCTGACAAACACGTTTATCATCATCATTCTTAACAAGCCACATACCTTTGACCCTAATTCACCAGGTAGTTCATTGAGTGGGGAGGGTGCCGAAGGTTGCACAGCGGCACACGCCTCCTGGAGGAGCTCAACTGGTTCGACCACTTTGCATCAAACTCAAAACAATATTCTCCACTTGGGAAATGTGCCCAAGCAAACTGTTATTCTGTTATGATGTCTAGAAGTTTCACTTAGGAGGTCAATGGGTGGGTGTGTGGTTGGCTGGGGGGAAAGGTTAATACAGTGATACCAGGTTGTTGAGAATTGAATTCTTCCAAATGATCACTGTAATTTTCATCTTAAAGATAAGGTCTGTGTTTAAACATCCCAGAGCAACAAATGACATTAGGCAGAACAAGCACTTCCTCTGTCACCAAACTGCTTCTGTTTGTCCAACATTTCACTGGAAATCTTAATAAAAAGCTGTTTATTTCTCTACACTGTAATCTGATCACACCGTGTAGTTCAGAAAATTTAGTTTCTGTTCAAGCTTATTGTACTTTTTAAGTAGCAAGCACAAAATAAATAGAAATAACTGCAAAATTTCTGTCCCATCTTCCTATACCTCCGAGTTGGTTAAGTTCAACTCCCTCTATAAAAATATCTCCCAGTGATCTGACCAGTCAGTGTACAGCTATGGAGAGCAAAGGTAACTTGTACATAATATAAGCCAACTTTTTAAATGTTATAATAGTGTTGGATCTTACTTACTGCAAGTCTGATGAAATAAGGTAGAAACCCTTTCAATTCATTACAATTACAGATGTTAGATGCACTAAACAGCACTCCAGCAGTGAAAGCCGTCCCCCATCAAGAAGAGGAGGCACTCTGCCTTAACACAGCCAACGTGTTGAAGACTCTGAGAAGAGTCAAACCGCGGAAGGCCCCAGGCCCCGACAACATACCTGGGCGAGTGTTCAGGGAGTGTGCAGGTCACCTGGCTGGTGTCCTCACAGACATTTTTAACACCTCGCTCGACCAAGCCACAGTGCCAGCATGGTTCAAGTCTTCCTCCATCATTCCGGTGCCACAGAAACCCCAAGTCACCTCATTTAATGACTACCGGCCTGTTGCACTGACTCCCATCATGATGAAGTGCTTTGAAAGGCTGGTGAAAGAACACATCGTCTCCAGACTTCCCCCAACATTCAACCCGTTCCAGTTTGCCTACCAGCAGAACCGCTCCACTGAGGACGCCATCTCCTCCGCTCTTCACCTGAGCCTGGCGGATGCTGTTCCTGGACTTCAGTTCAGACTTCAGACAACAGCCTGATCCTGAACGTGGAGAAAACGAAGAAGATCATTGTTGACTTCAGGAAGAACCGGCCTGACCACTCTCCACTGCTCATCAACAGCTCAGCTGTGGAGGTGGTCAGCAGCACCAAATTCCTGGGGGTGCATATAACAGACAACCTCACCTGGTCTGTGAACACCACGTCACTGGTGAAGAGGGCACAGAAGAGCTTGTACTTCCTGCGAAGGATGAGGAGAGCATCCGCTGCAGGTCCACCAGGTTCTGCAACAACTTTTTCCCCCATTACCATCAGACTGTTGAACTGTTGAACTCTAACTGGACTCTGCATCACACCTGCATCATTATTTTGCACTACCAACGTTGCCAAACTTGTATAACCCACCTAAATAGTACACAACTGAACATTTACTGTATTTTTGCACCATATTATTTTGCACTGCACCAAACCTTTTTATAGTAATGCCTTTTGCACCATTATTTTTGCAGCATAAACATGGTTGAACATTCTTCTGCACATTGTTTTGCACACAATGTGTTTTTCTCCTGCATTGTTACCTTCTGATCACTGCTGCACTTTATATTGTAATGTTATCGTATTCCAACTGCAATCTCATTACAGTCGTAAGCTGTATGCAACGAAATTTTGTTCTGTATGCGCTCTGTACATACAAAATGAAAATAAAGTTGTCTAAGTCTAAGTAAGTCTAAGTCTATAGGTGGCTGATATGCAATAGAGTCATGTCAGAAAAGACCCGGGTTTCTGCTGCTCCTCAACCCACATAGAAACTGATAGCAGGGATGTTTCTTTGCCAAATCTAGGTGCATTTTTTTATTATTTCAGCTGACATGTAAAATAGTAAAGAAATACATTTTTATTATTAACATTTAAAATCAGAGCATCTGGCACCAAAGGAAGGTGTCTCAGAGCTCAATTAGATTTTGATCTGGGCCTTTCCAACACATGAATATATTGATCTAAATCATTCTCTTGCTCTGGCTGGATGTGTAAAGTTTTGACTTCTTTTGCCTTTCTTTCAATAGCGTTTTTCTTCTTGCAACTGTTCCGTAAAGGTCAGAATTGAAAATAGCACATTCTTCGTAGGTTTATAGTAGGGGTGGACAATAATTCAATATCAATATATCGCAATATAACCTTATTCAATAAAGGTGATATGACATTTCTGATACTTCAGTATACATTATGGTCTATGATTACAGCATTTGTTACTGACTGAGCTTCTGGGTTTTATGTAGTTTTATGCGTTGCATTTTTTTAAAGTAAACATTTCTAAAATGTTATATTGGAGGAGTTTTATAAACATTCCAAAACAATTGTCCTAAGTTTGTACAAGCATCTGTTGTGGGTATTCTTGGCAGTCTGTCTGAAGCTTGTATTTTGTTTATATCGATATCGTAATTATATTGTATCGACCAAAATAATGAAATATATTGTGATAAAGGTTTTGACCACACCGTCCAGCCCTAGTTCATGGTTACTCTTTCCATGTTCAGGTGATGGGTTGAATGGTGCAACTTGAGATATTCTAAGCTTGCAATATTTTTATAACATAATTCTGCCTTATATTTCATCATTCCTGAACTGTCTGCTGTAGACTTTGGGCTTCATGATGATTTACTAATTTTCTCTAACAAACATCTGAGGTCTTCATAGACCATCTGTAGCTGTGAAATGTAATCACACTCATAGGGACTCTGTTTACTACTTAGGTGACATCTGCTTTTAATTTTAAGAGTACTGGACCAATGGCAGCTGAACAGAATTTGCACACAGCACATTTCACTTTGTTTTATTAAAAAAGCAACTTAAAAACCATGTATAGTTTTCCTTTCACCTCCCAGTTATACTAAATACCGTAGAAATTAAAGTGTGTGTTTGTGACTTGAGAAAATTGTTCCGAGAAATTTGACTCTTTGTATTTCCTCAAAGCTAAGAGGGGAGTGGAGACAAAAACATGTTTGAGCAGCTTGGTGAGGTATTGCTCAAACACTTCATTGTTTAAATGTCTCTCAGACATAGAGATATGAGTACCTGAGGGTTCTGCTGTCATTCAGAACAAACATGACATGTTCTTGGAAACTTGCCTTTGGTTTCACTTTTGGTCTACAGCATGGATTGACAGCCTGTTTGCTACTTGTGGTTAAGGGTTAAATTTTATGCATTCTTTAAATATTTAGGTGCTCAACACTGATGAAGTGTATCTCAGAAGGAAACTGTAGGATACTCAGTGTAAATTACACAGAAGCCTCAACATTGCCTGTATTGCGGACTTTATCAACAATTGTGGCAGTACTGGTGTGCTATGGTTCGAGCTGTTGTTTTTAAGCTGTTTCTTCTATAGCTTTACTTTTGTATACTTCCTTCAGATAATTAAAAAAAATCACTGACTTTTTAGCATTTCTTGTTAATCTTAAAATATGCAGATATGAAGAATGATAAACTTATCTGGGGATGTTCCAGCAGATCAATATCACCCAGTAAAAGCTAGGAGTGCAATGCAAAAGGGAACATTGCAATCAGTGGAGCTCCAAAAGAATGAGGAAAAGGTACATTTAATTTGAATCAAGACATGCAAACAACTTCTCAAATGTGGAAGAGGTACATTTTAACTGGAATCTCACAAAAATTGTTTTGGTGGATGCACATATCTATTCATGTCAAAATAGATATTTTAATGATGACCCAGGAAAAAAAAGACATGGAAGACTGCAGAGAACACAGAAGGGGAAAATATGAAAAAAGCAGGGGAAGAGACATAAGGTGAGTAGCAGGATGACCTGTCACTGAGCCAACAGAATTAGGGGGGTACTTTATATTATAAAAAGTATTTGGTCATCAGCCTTTAGACACATTTGGACTTGAGAGAAAACTTTTTCTCACTATAAAGGGTTTAAATGATGTTGGCCCATCCTTTGAATTATAGCAGAACCAACTCTCCTGTACAGGATGTTCACAATGTTTAGGAGTTCCCACTGAGTTGGAAGTATGAACTTGCCCAAAATGTATTGGCATGAAAGAATAGTACTTAATTTGTTGCTCCAGATGCATTATTTAACAATTTCACTTCACATGGGAGAAATCACAGTCAAGAAAATAATTGTTGATTAGCTTTAATTCAACAATTAGTTTCATCTTATATTAGATTGAAAATTGCTAATGTGGTCAGCACCTGATGACTTAGACAAACTGTATTTTGTATGCACAGAGTGCATACAAAATGAAACGAAATTTCATTGCATACAGCTTACGACAATGTAATTGTCAAAGTAATAAGATAACATTACAATATAAAGTGCAGCAGTGATAAGAATGTACAGTGCAGGAGAAAAACAGTTTTTAAAAAGGTGTGCAGAAGAATGTACAACCATGTTTATAGTGCAAAAATAATGGTGCAAAAAAGGCATTAATTTGAAAAGTTCAATGCTGGCAGTGCAAGATAATAATGGTGCAAAAATGCAGTAAACCTTCAGTTGTGTACTTTTAAATTTAAATGGATTATAAAAGTTCAGTAACGTTGGCTGTGCAAAATAAAGATGCAAAATGGCCATAAAGTTCAGTTCTGTGCATGTGTGATGAAGAGTCCAGTTTAGAGTTCAACAGTTCAACAGTCTGATGGCAGCGGGGAAAAAGCTGTTACAGAACCTGGTGGACCTGCAACGGATGCTGCAAAGTCTCTTCCCAGAGGGCAGCAGGGACAACAGTTCATGGTGGGGGTGAGAGGGATCACTGATGATGTTACGGGCTCGGGACACACAGCGCTGAGATGAAATGTCCTTAATGGAGGGAAGAGGAGCCCCTATGGTCCTCTCTGCTGTCCTCACGACTCTCCTCCTGTTCTTACAGTCGGAGGCACTGCAGCCTGCACACCACACAGAGAGACAGCTGGTCACAATGCTCTCTATGGTGCTTCTATAGAAGGTATTGAGGATGGGTGGGGGCAGGTGGGCTCTCCTCATCCTCCGCAGGAAGTACAAGCGCCTCTGTGCCCTCTTGATCAGTGCCGTAGTGTTCACAGGCCAGGTGAGGTTGTCTGTGATGTGCACCCCCAGGAATTTGGTGCTGTTCTTCCTGAAGTCAACGATGATCTCCTTCGTCTTCTCCACATTCAGGATCAGGCTGTTGTCTCTGCACCAGCTCACCTCATGAGATCATAGCGGGTAATTTCAGGGACCTGTATAATACTGGATCAGAGAAGAATATATATTTTTCATTACTTTGAAGCTTCCTCAGGTGTTGTTCTTGTGTTGCCCCTATGTGCCTGCTGAAGAGACGAACCCCAACTTATAAAGCGAGATTATTTTGTGTGTGGTTAACAATGACACATTCCAAGACAGACCACTGGCCAGTCTGAGGGCGACTTTCCTGTTTGAAAAAGATTGGTGTACTGAGATATTCTTCATTGGTAACACCAGAAATGAGTGTGGAACCTGCGCCTGCAGAGGTTTAAAGTTGGTCTGAAGACAGAAAACAATGCAACAGTCTGATTTTAGAGGTAAGAAGTTCTCTTATCAGGTTTATTATGGCGTTTTGGTGGTTGTCAAGCTGAGAGAACATGGATGAACTATTTATGTTTACATTTGTAAAAGAGAGAACAATACAACTATTAGGAAAATTAGACCCTGGAACAGCTAATACAACAAAAAAAAAATTATGCTCATTCCTAATGGGTATTTCTCTTTTAGGTAGTCATTACATTTAATGTTTTTTTTTGTTGTTTTATGTTTCGTAATTAATTGTTAAATTGTATTATTGTGATTACTGATAGATTGATCTTTGATTCTAGTAGTAAGTAGTTTTAATATAGTCCTTCAATATTGACTAAAGTGGTAATATTGTGATTTAGAAAATGTATACAGGACTGTCTCAGAAAATTAGAATATTGTGATAAAGTTCTTTATTTTCTGTAATGCAGTTAAAAAACATGAAATGTCATACATTCTGGATTCATTACAAATCAACTGAAATATCGCAAGCCTTTTATTGTTTTAATATCGCTGATTATGGCGTACAGCTGAAGAAAACTCTAAAATCCTATCTCAAAATATTAGAATATTTCCTCAGACCAAGTAAAAAAAAAAATTATAACAGCAAAACAAAATCAAACATTTGAAAATGTCTATTAATGCACTCAGTACTTGGTTGGGAATCCTTTTGCACAGATTACTGCATCAATGCGGCGTGGCATGGAGGCAATCAGCCTGTGGCATTGCTGAGCTGTTATGGATGCCCAGGATGCTTCAATAGCAACCTTTAGCTCATTTGCATTGTTGGGTCTGGTGTCTTTCAGCTTCTTCTTCACAATACCCCACAAATTCTCGATGGGGTTTAGGTCAGGGGAATTGGCAGGCCAATCAAGGACAGTAATGCCATGGTCAGTACACCAGTTACTGGTGGTTTTGGCACTGTGGGCAGGTGCCAGATCTTGGTTGTGCAGCGTTTCCTGCCACATTTCCCCCTTCCAACACACTTTTTGTGAATGTGCTTTGAAACTGCACTCTGAACAGCCTGCTCTTTGAGAAATTTCTTTTTGTGTCTTACCCTCCTGATGGAGGGTGTCAATGATGGTCTTCTGGACAGCAGTCAGATCAGCAGTCTTCCCCATACTTGTGATTTAGTTTACTGAACCAAGCTGAGTGTTTTTCAAGGCTCAGGAAACCCTTGCAGGTGTTTCGAGTTAATTAGACGATTCAAGTGATTAGTTGAATAGCCTACTAGTATACTTTTTCACGATATTCTAATTTTCTGAGACAGTCCTGTATATGTTATAACATAAAAAGCTCAAAGTCTGCAATGAGATCTCAATGATTATGGTTGATTATTGGTAGCTTTACTTCTGATAAGATAAATACAGTGTTTGATGCATAAATATAATTTAGTTATTCATGGCACTAACCTTTTTACGCCTAATTCTCATTGCACTGCATAATGTACTTTTAAAGAAGATAAGCCACAATTCTGACTCTGAACAGACATATATTAAATAGAACCATGATGCCATCTACAGGACATGTAAAGACAAGACAAGAAATTAGATATGCTTTGGATTTAATCACAGTGAATTCAGAATTTTACAGTTTCTTTTTATGTTTACATAACTTTTCTTTCTTTAATCTAAATACTCATCACGCTTATGTTATATTTTAAATATTCTTTATTTTCACTGCCATGCCTTTGTAAATGTAATTCAAAATAAAACAATTGCCTCTTAACAGAGAAACAATTTGCGTCTATAAAATGAGCAGAACAGTGAGTACAAACTTTTTTGGGGTAAGTACCTTCATGAATATGCAGATCACATGCTAGTGACCACACCACCAGAGGCAAAATGATAGGGTACAGTCAAATAACAGTTGTTGAATTGTATTTTAATATGTAAACAAATGAAATGAAATGTAAACACATACTTTATTCACCTATAATCCCATCAATATAACTGGCCTTTCTTAAAACAAGCCAGAGAAATTTATTGCCTTCTCTCTGATGAACTAAGACAGCTACTTGCATGTCTTCCACCATGACCTCTATTTCTTGACCTCGCCTGGTCACTGTAACACTAGAGGAGAAAAAAAGTCACAACAGAATCTCATCTTTGGATGCTGATCACGTCTTTGCCAATTCCCAGTTTAACAATTTCTTTTCTCGATGCCCATGACAAAGCTGCATCAGTAATATCCAATGTGGACCATATGTAAGTGCCACGCGCCTTGGGTTTCATGCCCACTTTGAGAACCAATGAAAGAAATTTGTTTATAGTTTTTTGTACAGAAATTCAGCTACATGACAAGAAATCTTTCTGTACGAGCAGGCAATCCTTTGTATCTTATTTTGATCAGGGATCTTGATCTATGATACTTCATCTACTTTGTAATCTGAATTACCATCCATAAAAACAGAGAGATATAAAATCTTCATAAAACAATAAAGTCAAACTGCATTTAACAGGCGGCCTGCAGTTCACATCTGGCCTGGAAGCCGCTTTTTTTACGGCCCCCAAGCTGTGATTTATTTTCACCATGTCCACATTCTATGTAACAGAGCAAATGGACAATAATTTTCATGCCAACAATGTGCTAACAGCCTATCACACTCTCAAATAACTGCTCTGGTGCACAATAACATTGCGCTGGATTTGCCAGGAGACCATAGTTATGATAAAGGTTTCCAATTTGAAACGGCATTATGAGAGCATACAATGGCCTTTTGAAGAGACATTTACTCCTAGGTAAATTCTTAGGTAAGAATAAAAAAAAATGCACTAAGATTGTCTTATCAAGCTTCTAGCAGTATTCCTGTTGTATCTCTGACACAACAACATAAAGCAACACAGAGCTCACTCAGAGTGGCGGGGAATGTAAAATAGTTTTTCGATGCATTTGGATTGCTGGGATCTTGATATCTTTGGTCACCAACAAATTCTGTCAAAGAGTTGATTCATTTGTTAAACTGAAAGGGACTTTTTGTTTTATTTTAGTATGTATATATTTTTTAACTCCTGAGGTTATTAAATTATTTTTAATATAGCCATCATAGTGAAAGAGGATTGACTCTGAAATAAGGGCAACCGCGGAGACAAGGAATCGGTAAGAGAGTTTATTTTGTGTGTCCTTGTCCACACAGTGCATGTCCTCCACAAATCAATGCTAAACAATCTTAAGAGCAAAGGTCCGTAACTCATTTTTTTAAAATCTAACACAGAATTCTATTCATTACAACTAAACAAATAATTAGATAAACATAAAAGTATATTTCCAAATTTCATCTTTTTATAAAACTGTTGATGAAATATACATATTCTGTTTTCTTGGATTGTGGTTCTCCATTTATCATCAGACCGTACCTTTTTCGGTCGCACACCAGCCAAACCCACCAGAAGCCCAACAATGGTGAGTTGAACCACTGGTCTCCCCATGATCTATAAGAGCAGATTCAGCTGTCTTTTGAAATCCAATAGACTCGGAATGTGCTTAAATTTACTTTTTGATTAGTCTCCTCCCTCCAGTCCCTTGTCATTTGTAAGAATGAAAAAAAAAAAACAGGGTCAAACAGAAAAAGTCCACTCAGTTCCACCCTTTCTGTCGCCCAAAGTAAAATTCAATCAGAACTACGGTATGCTGTAAGGGTGTCATTCATTGTTTTAAAACTTAAATGAACACTTGTTTGAAAACGTATCAATGACAAATTGACATGATATTTGGGTAATTGGTTTTGGTTTTCATTTGTGCTTTTGTTTTGGATCAATTCTTAGCTCTCAGTTATTGTGCAGGTTCTGTCATTTTAATTCTTTATTCAAGGTCTTGTTGTCTTCAGTTTATTTCTGTGCTCATTACTGTTATTGTCTTGCCATATAAGTTCATTCCTTTCAGTTTAGTTTCTTACATATTTGTTGTATTCTTCCCTCTGTGCATTTATGTTTATTCCCTTGTTAGTCCCCCCCCCCCCCCCCATTTGATTTTTAGATCCATTCACTGTCACGCTATCTACTTTTTCTTTATGTTTTTGGCCTAAATGGCCATCATAACCTCGTCAGTCTACCTCAACCAGCCGGTCTCAATTAACATCACCTGGTCAGCCTTTCATCATTCATCACCAGCATGTCCAGCCATCACCTGCTTGTTTTTTTCTGTCACCATCTCTTATTTTACAATAAGCCTTTTGAAATGCAACACCATGTTTGGTTTAAATATCGGGTTTTCTGATTCAGTCATTACAATTGCGTCTGACTCAGCTCACTCTGTGGCCTTGTACATGCGTAGCCGGGTATTTATAAAACCGAATATCTCCCCCACATTTTTAAAAATAGTGTCGTACACACAGGATCATTTTTAGCAAGGCTTTCATCCAGACAAACCCTTGTATATTCACAACTGACCATTATTTTAAACATGCCAGACGCATACGGGGCCTTGTACCACAAAGCTAAAACCTACGTCAGCCAGTCAGAACTCTCAACTCAGAAAACATGACACAAATGAGTTATACATGGTTTTATTTACATTACCAGTATATGATCCATTATTTTTGCTTTCATGGGGATCTTTTCATGACTTTTTCAGATGTATTTTCCTTGATCTGACAAAGTTATATCACATTTCTATTTTTCAAAGAAGAAATTTGTAATTAAGGTACTTCTTGAGCTTAAAATGTTGAAGGATGCTAGAATACTTAAAAAATATATGAGGAATTGGGACCTCCAAATTATTCTGTTTATTAAGGATCTTTTAAGGATCCATGTATTAATCATGTCTTCAATTTATGTGTTTTTATAAGACCTTGGTGGTAAATAAAAACACTTTTCAGTCAAAGCTGACAATTTAAACTAATTTAAACTTCTCTTCTGTCTTTTGTTCAGTTTCTTTTTTTCCCCCAAATTCTTCAGTTTGAGATTCCATTACAGTTGTGGAGCAATGTAATCATTCAACGGTTTGTCCAAAACATCAACAGATGATGTAAGCCAACAGTCCAACAACACAGGCTTGACAATGCTGTAGTCAGCTGCAGTGGACCTGCAAAAGAAAGAAAACCCTGTTTTAAAAAGGTATTTCATTTCAAAAGGTTGATAAAAAGGTACAATATTTACCTAGTAACGTCAGTCACTCTGCCTTTGATCCTCAGTTTTGTGGAGGGAGATGATTCTACCTCTTCATAGTCAGCTGGCTCCAAAGCTGCACTCAGTGCAACAACAGAAGATATGAAATTATAGTGCTGGCACTTTCTCATGTTTATTATTGAAACAAATGCAGACTTTTCACTTGCCTAAAACTCCATCGGTGTTGTTGGCAGACGGCCTCTGTAGTAAAACAGGCCAAAGGAATTTGTTGCCGTCTTTCTCATGAACTAGGATGACCAAACGCATGTCCTCCACTGCAATACTGAATTTGTTGTTTCCATGCCTGGTCACTGTAATGCTAGAAAACGTACAAAACCTGGGATTAACTAAACATTTTTAGTATTACAGTTTTCTTAAGGTTTGGTTTACTCGAGTTGCAAAGATTTTGTGTTATGCAGAAAGTTAAATAAGTCTTCAACTTAACACAGTAATTCTAAACTTTTCTCACTGTTGTCAAGTGGGAGAAAAAAGAGCTACCAAGGATTTAATTGATAAAGTCAATCTGCTGCCTTATCTGGAAGCTTTAACTAATAATCCATTTTTTTAAAACGAAGAAATTGCTTTTTTAGTTTTAAGCCATATTTGCCATCATAATGTGGAGTATAGCAAGGATCTATTGTATCTTAAAGCTCACAGAAAGATTGTTTTATAAGATCAATAAACTTTACATATGATATAGCACATAGAAAGTAACATGCCATGGACACTTTTTCTGTTTATTGTGTCATTTTGTTGTAAATCATACTTTAATAAAAATCATAAAATTTCTTCTAACAAGCTCCCACGTGCACATGCCCCTGCTGACATCATATATGGCATAGAACAGCTAATCTGTTAAATCGATTATATTCATTTGTATTTTTGTCATTCTTTATTTACATATTTATAAACAGAATCCTAATTTAAAAGGTGTTTACTTGTGTTCTGTATGTCTGCAGTGAATTATTTGGATTATATTTTGGAGATTGCAAGGATTTAAAGGAGCAATAAGCGATATTTTATTATTTTAGACAGAATAAAAAATAGGGATATGAAGAACTAAAGGTATCTTTTTAAATCGAATATAGTATGATGTAACACACCATCTCTCTGTTTTGTTCTCCAGTCTCTTGTTTACAAAGCTGTGTGTGCATGTACATCCATTTGGATAGCTGCCACTCAGGGTTTAGTCCCTCCCTTTCCATAAAATGCCACCATCAGTGCAGCGTAGCAGGAGCAAAATGGTGGAGAGCATGCCCAGTGGCATTATAAAATTATGAGTTATACTTCTCTAGACATGCTCCTCTGAAAGGTGATGCTGTTGTGCTGTGTATTCATCATTTGCAAATATGTGCATAAGAGGCAACGAGTGAAAAGGGAAGGGGAAATGGGGGCTGGGTTGCAGCTGGAATGGCGGTAAAGAGGCATGGCTTGTCACACACTTTGTTTTGGTCTACAGCCAGTGCTCAATAGCCACCCTAGTGGTGAAATTTTGCTTATTGCTCATTTAAGGTGCATTCACCACTTTTCTTTGCTGTCGCTCGCCTGACATATCGGCGATATCGGCAATTGCACAGCAGGTGACAAGCCTGAAATACACTAGTACAATAGCACTATCTCGTGACTCTTTCACTTAACTGCAAATCCAGCCTTCCCACTGACTCTTCTTCAGGTTTGCTCCTTTCTGAACTTGTCTCAGTAGTAATAATTGGTTAAGTCATGCAACTCAGGCCGACCGCAGACTGCCATTATCAGCGTTTACTCCATGGTGAATGAATACTACTTTGTCTCCACTGCAGTCCTTCACCCCACGTCACAGCCATAACACACAAAAGTTCAGATATTTTGCCTCCAACAAGTGTCACTTTGCATCCATCGCAGGTGTCGTGTCGCTCTGGCATAGCTTTGATACCTAAAATTGTGTGTTTTGCGTCTAACAAGTTTTCATTTGTTAAGGGGAAAATACAATACAGTAAAACAAAAAAACAAAAAAACGATAGTAATAACTAAGGTTTGTTATGTCTGGTGTGTATAAAATTTATTAAGCACCATAGAGAGCCTGTTTTTCCTGCCTGATTGGACTGTCTGCCTGTGATACCTGACCTGTACTGTCCCCCGTTTTTCTGAGCCCTCCCTGATTCTGACCGCTAGCCTGTTTGCCTGAACCGTTTCTGTCCCTGGATATCTGAGCCTGTCTGACCCCAGCCTGATTCTGCCTGCCTGCCTGTTTGCTCCACCCGTTCTGCCTCTGGACTATGCCGCACTTCTGATTACCCGGCTTTTTGACTTAGGACTGCCTCCGACTACGAACTCTGCTCTAACCTGTTGGTTAGATTACCTGCCTGCCATCTGGGTTCAGATCCAACACCTGTAGTTTAATAAATTTTCTTTAACCGAACCGCTGCTTGCCTGGCTCAATATTGGGTCCTCTGTCTCAGTTAATGTTTTATCTTCATTGTTCTGCTTGTTCTGTAAAGTGTCCTTGCGTGTTCTGAAAGGCACTTAAAATGCATTATTTTATGTGCCTTTGTTATTATTATTATTATTATTATTACTACTTGTAATAAAAACCAAAAGTGGCCAGAACTTTGTACTTGTTCGACTTGTTCGCTCATGATGTGTGTTTACGCTGTTGCATAAACACACATCATGAGCTTAATCAAGGAATTTTTACGTATATGGGAAAAGCATATAATACTCAAAGGACACCTTCCAGTTGTAACAGGGTCATTTGTCGTTAGCTGTGTTGCTGTCTGTCCTCGTCGAACGTTACATCCATTCGGGTCAACCTCGATATGTTGGTCAGAGCCGGCATGAATGAAAATCTTGCTAAACCCGCCATTCGTCTCTGAATCCAGCTCACCATTCACATACAACTCTGAAATCAAAGCAACCAAATACAACTCAGCACAGTATCAAAGATAAGAAAATCAAAAGATGGACTGCAAAAGGCTACATGAGAAATTTTTGCATGAAAAAAACATTACAGACCCTTGCTGGGGTGGTGAAGTAGTTTAAGGATCATAGCTCCACTGATTTCAAAGCAAAGTGGTAGAGAGAGATTTTTTGTTTTCAGCAGAAATCTGTGAGTAACAGAAACTTGAAAGAAAGAAACATTTGGTGTAAAACAACAGATGTTATTAAAAACAACTTTTACTTCCAGCAGGAAGTTAAATAACTTAAGACGCATCATAGCACACTTCATGTTGACTGCTCAATCTAACTTCAATTTGCATGTGACTAATCGAACGAGTTCAGCAATCCTTAAACGCAAAATACAAGAAAACACAACAAATCAGCAGCATATTTTTTCTCATGTTCTTCATCATTACTATTATTCCTAATTATGGCAGGATTGGTCCTTCACACATTTTTTCAGTAGTGAGATGTTACTTCTCATTGCTTTTGCAGCTATGTCCATGGACGAGTAGCAAACTGACTCCTGCTAATGCACTGTCAGGCTTAAAGGAAAGGCGGGGAAAGTTTATTTGAATGGCACCATTCATGCACAGGGTAATTCGAAATACTTTACACTTGAAACAATAATAAGACACATTGAAAACATCAAAAACATGACACAAAACAGAAGGTAACATTTTCCTGCTGCCAGATTAAAGTTCTAAAAATTGAAAAATAAAAAATAAAATAAAAAACTTTACCAGAGGTTGGCATCACAGCTTCCAATTCAACATCGTCGACAGTTAAGTCATATGCATGATCTGTAAATGAAACGCATTTAGCAGGGCTTAGAAGTTCTAACCCAACAAACCTTCAATGTCAAGACAAGGAAAACATTTGGAGAATATTGTGGAGGGAGGATGGTGCTTTCCATCATTTGAGATTGAAGTGCAGTTTATAAAACATACTTTTGTCCTCTAAAACCTACAACATGGGTTGTGTAGAGTTTCAAAGACACAAAATAATTTAAATTTCAACATTTCAGTTATAGGGTTTAAAAAGTCGTCACTATCACCAGATTCTTTGTTATAGGTATTAAATTATTTCTAGATACATCTTTAGTTTATATTTCCATTCATCTAATGCTTCTGCTGCAATTTCAATTTCCATGTGACTGATCAATCCAGTTCAACAATCCTTAAATGCAATATACAATGAAATACAGAAAAAAATCAGCACGACAATGACAATTACATTTTTTTCTCAGGTATTTTTCATCAATATTATTGTGCAACTAATGGCGCATTAATTAAAATGTCTTGCTAATTTTTGGCCAAGTAACTATTTCATTGAATCATTTATTTAATTACGTACTTATTCTTAAATATGGCAGGAGGTCTTCCACAAGTTTTCTTGGTAGTGAGATGTTTCTTCTCATTGCTTTTGAAGCTAAATTAATCTGCTTTTGTCATAGTTGTCACTCACCTTTTTTGTCATTTCTAGCACATTTTAAAGTATACATACGTACATTCTTAGTAGATCTATTAGATGGATGAATGGATGGATAATGGTAGGGGTGTAACGGTACACTAAAATCATATTTTGGTTCGGTTCAGTTTCAAGAGGGACTCGGTTCGGTTAATTTTCCGTACAAAAAGGGCCGAAAATAAAGACTTCAAAAATAATTTTAAAAACATGCCAAGTAAACAATACAACTTTTTTTTTTATCAGATCGCCAAAAGATCTAAAAGAAATTCCAATCATTGCCTGCCTGTCTGGGAACCATGGATGAGTGGCAAACTGACTCCTGCCAGTGTACTGTCAGGCTTAAGGCACGGTGGGGAAAATTTATTTGAATGCCACCATTCATGCACAGGGTAATTCGAAATACTTTACACTTGAGACAGCAATAAGACACATTAAGAAAATCAAAAACATGACACACATTAAAAACAGATGGTAGTACATGCAGAAAAAAATAACTTAAATGCAAATGTAAAAGCAACATTTTTCCTGCAGCCAGATACAATTCTAAAAATTGTAAAAAAAAAAAAAAAAAAAAAAAAAAAAAAACTTTGTTGAATACTTTACCATAGGACTGTAGACCCGTGTCATCCGATTCTTCAGCATAAATTACAGCGGTAGAATGCAATGTATGCCATTTACCTTTAACATATACAAACAAATTTCAAGATGAGACACCGGACAAATTATGTTGAAAAACACTATAGAAGAGAGGGCTAGTGTCTATCTCCAGCTGTCAATTGGCAAGACAACTTACTAGTTCATCACAAAGACAAACAACCATGCACACACACACACACACACACACACACACACACACACACACACACACTCACAGGCAAATTAGAGAGACCAAGTAAACCCAACAAGCATGATATTGGAAAGTAGGAGGATGTTGGAGTGCCCAGAGAGAACTCACACATGCACAGGAAGAACATACAAACTCCATGCAGAAAGACTCCAGGCTGGGATTTGGACCAAGGATCTTCTAATTATTTGAATTACTTGGATTTAAAAATCAATTATACTATCTGTAAATAATTTTGTGTAATGATGCCCATTAAAATGATTCTGTGAATGACAGGTCATACCTGAGGGCATATTAGGAGGAGGAGGAGGAGGAGGATTGTGATACGCAAAACGTCCTGTTAACGAAGGGAATAATAATATTTTTAAAATAGTACATTTGTAAAGATGGACCACAATTCTTTGAAAACAATGATACGAAAATGAATTTGAAAAATATGCATAACTCAAGTTAATACGTCTTAAGGTCCAAAAGTAATGGGCAGGTTTTCTACTTCATGATTTGCTGATAAAGAAAAGAATTTGTTATTCCAACCACAGTTGATTCATGTTTTAACAAGGGAGGCAATTATACTTTTATTTAGGACCAAGTTGGTTTGGGTGGCTTTATTACCTTAATAAATTAAATAATACTGATATGGCCAATCAATTTCATGTCTTTTGGGCTTGTCCAAAAATTCAACTATATTGGAAGGAAGTAACTAATGAAATATGTCAGATGATGGGAGTGAAATTGGACTGCTCTTTTATTACTTTGTATCTGGGTAAAATACGAGAATATGTCCCTAACAAACACAAATACCTGCTAAAGATCCTTTTTGGCATGTAATAAAAAGGCTATAACCTGAACATGGCTCGAAATTGACCCCCCAACATTACACCAGTGGAGGGGGATTTTGAAAGAAATCTATTGTATGGAGAGACTGACTTTTATTTTAAGACTAGAATTGGAGAAATGTTGGGAAAATCGACTATGTATGCACTGTGCCTGGAATAGTATGACATTACACCTTGATGTATGGAGATGAGCTGTGACAATATACTGTTACACCATGAATATGTTTATTTTCTTTTTTTTCTTCCTTCCTGTTCAAAATTCAAAATCCAGAATAAAAAGTAAAAAAAAATAATAATAATATTTTGAAAAAATCTTGTGTTTGCTTAGCTTAACTTTGGTAGAAAAATTTGTTTGATAATCTAAAACATTTAGATTTTTCAAAAAAAAAGCAAAAGATAGATTCAACAGCTACAACCTGTTCCTGATCCCTTTAATTGGAGTCAGATAAGTTTTGTTATACAATATGTCGTGTTGGGTTGGGATTATTCAAACAAATGTCCCAAACATATATGCTTACATATGTGAATTTTCCAACTTGTTTTAAAAAATTAACAATAATTTATTTGTGTTCTCCATGTTTATTTATTGCTACAGCTTATGAATAATCTACAAATTCAACACTGTAGAGACTACTTTATCAATATTTTGTATCTACTACTGTTGTATGATTACATGTTTAGTGAGAAAGGAATGAGCCACCATGGTTGCTGGTTTTTCACATCTTAAAACACTTACAAGATTTTTAAGGTGTTTTACTATCCTGACATGTGTGACATACCAGGAATACCATGCAGACCAGGTTGACCAGGAGGACCAGGAAGACCAATACGACCAGGAAGACCAATACGACCAGAAACACCAGTAAAACCAGGATGATGAAAGTAAGAACCACCATAACCTGAAGGATCACGAAAAGGAATTACAGTTCGTCCTTTTAAATAAAGGAATGGTAAATAAAACGAGAATTCAAAATAATGCATGGTTTTCATAACAATGTCCAAATAAACATCTGAATATTATGTTGGGAATTCGTATTCAGCTACCCTGAGTCGACATTAGAAAAAAATACTGGCTATTTAGCACCAATAAGGAAATATACAAATAAACATCTTTATTGATATGGCTCATTAAGTGCACATTGTCCTAATATTCTTATATATTCTTAATAAAAACCTGCTAAATATCATAACACAAATTTGGCAACCAGGAGACCCTTTTTTGTAAAATCCCTTTTAAGTTGTTTTTCGATCCATATGGGTTTTATTGAAACTTTTTAAAATTGCCAAAAGCACGTCTTCATAGAAAGTGTTTGACGATTTTTTAGATGCTGACATTTTCATACATCTTATTTATGTTCTTCTTTTTTGCTAGTCTGATTTTCATGAGTTGTATATTGAAGACGGGTTTGCGGTGTGGAATGGGATAGAATACAAATAAGACTACTTCTACAAATAAGACAAATTGTTTGTGAGTTGGAAAATACAAAAAAGTAGTTCTCCCATTCTGCCCAGAGAGAACTCACACATGCACAGGAAGAACATACAAACTCCATGCAGAAAGACTCCAGGCTGGGATTTAGACCAAAGATCTTGAAAATATGACTTTTTGAAACATGTAGAAGCCCTTTGCAAGGAATCTGATTTATGTTTTATAGCCAAGACCAAGTTATGTAAGCATATATGACTTCGAAATATACTTACCAGTAAGAGATGGATCTTGGAAAACAAACAAATTTCAAGACGAGACATTGGACAAATATGTTGAAAAACACAAGAGAAGAGAGGGCTGGTGTCTATCTCCAGCAGTCAATTGGCAAGACAACTCACTAGTTCATCACAAAGACAAACAACCATGCACACACACACACACACACACACACACACTCACTCACAGGCAAATTAGAGAGACCAAGTAAACCCAACAAGCATGATATTGGAAAGTAGGAGGATGTTGGAGTGAACTCCACATGCACAGAAAGAACATACAAACTCCATGCAGAAAGACTCCAGGCTAGGACTTGGAACAAGGATCTTCTAATTATTTGAATTACTTGGATTTAAACATCAATTATACTATCTGTAAATAATTTTGTGTAATGATGTCCATTAAAATGATTCTGTGAATGACAGGTCATACCTGAGTGCATAATAGGAGAAATAGGTCTGGCACCCGCAACATGTCCTGTTAACGAAGGGAATAATAATATTTTTAAAATAGTACATTTGTAAAGACGAACCACAATTCTTTGAAAACAATGATACAAAAATGAATTTGAAAAATCTGCATATGAGGCACTGCAGGCCTGCTCTGAAGTGACTGACTGGCCTGCACTCTGTGAGCCCCACGGGGAGGACATCGATGGGCTCACAGAGTGCATTACGGACTATATCTACTTCTGTGTGGACTATAATGTCCCAGTTCGGACTGTCACCTGTTACGCCAACAATAAACCTTGGATCATGAATGAGAAGAAGAGGGCGTTCAGAGATGACAACCGTGATGAGGTGAGGAGAGTGCAAGGGGGAACTCGTAAAATTAGGGAGGCCAAAGACAAGTACAGGAGAAAGCTGGAGAATAAACTCCAGACAAACAACATGAGGGATGTGTGGAGTGGAATGAGTTCCATCACCGGGTTCCAGAAGACTGCTGGCATGGGGTTGGAAGGCCGCGTGGACCGGGCCAATGAATTGAACCAATTTTTTAATTGGTTTGAAACTGTGGCCCATCCCCCACAAGTCTCTGCTGCTGGCTTCCCAACAACGACCACTCTACCTTCCCCCTCTCCTCCTCCTTACAGATCCCCTGTCTGCTTCTCACCACCTCAATCCATATCCACCTACTCCACCCCTCCCCCCTGCTTTACATCATGTCCTCCACAACCTGAGGACCTCCCCCCTCCCCCAATCGTTACCTCTACAGTGTCCTTCACACCTAACCAGGTGAGAAAACAGCTGACCAGACTCCACTCCGGCAAAGCTGCAGGTCCTGATGGTGTATTCCCCAGGGTGCTCAAAGCTTGTGCCTACCAGCTGTGTGGAGTACTTAGCCTAGTCTTCAGCCTGAGCCTGCACCTCCAGAGTCCCCGTGCTGTGGAAGACGTCCTGCCTTGTTCCTGTGCCAAAGACGCCGGGTCCTAGCGGCTCTCAGGACTACAGACCGGTGGCACTGTTGTCCCATATCATGAAAACCTTTGAGAGGCTAGTACTGGAGCAGCTAAGGCCCATGGTCTGGCCCTGATATATTAAAGAATTATTTTTGCTCTTTAACAATGTATTATGGGAAAACCTGCTCAGTTTGATAACTTGTTTTAACTTTCGATATATAAATGAGAAGACTGGTCAGTTAAATAATAGAGAGGACTGGCCAGTTCACACATTGATTATTGCTGTTGTGGTGTTCGCACCTGAGTTCACGTGAAACTAAGAACTACATGTGTTATTGTGTTATAATTTGTTTTAACTTGTGGTGGGAACTTATGACAATGTGTTGTGGGAAAGAATGATTCTGTATTCCTTATTTTGTTTATATTTGCTGTATTCTGAGTGCACTCATATTATTTTGTTTCGCACACTGCTGAGATGCTGGGAACGGGTCCTGTTTGGGAAATATGTTTTGGGAGGCAGGGCAGCTGTGGAGGGAGAAATAGCCACTCTCGCTCCACATCTGACTCTTTGTTTACAAGTATATAAAGAGGAGACTGCCATTAGCCCGGTGAGTCTGCCATGAGTTCGTGTGTGGACACCGGCATCGTGAACGCTGATCTTAACCTAGGACTGAGGGCTCCCAGTTCGTGTCAATGGTAAGGGCTGATTCTGAGAATCTGTTGAGCGTCACGTCTGTTTGAAAGCTTGTTGCTTTAATGCTTGCTACTTTGCCTGTGTGAAGTGCTTGTTGTTTTGATGTGCTGTATTCTGTGGGGAATAATAATAAATGTGTGCCTTATATTCTAACAGAAACAGTGTTTGAGTCCTTATTTGTGTTTGCCGATCTCTCCCGATCCTGAATAAAATTTCATAAAACAGGCCCTTCACTGATCCACTACAGTTCGCCTACCAGCCCCGCCTGGGAGTTGAGGACAGCATCATCTTCCTGCTGAACAGAGTCTACAATCATCTGGACAAGCCGGCGAGCACTGTGAGAATCATGTTCTTTGATTTCTCCAGTGCTTTCAACACCATCCGTCCGGCTCTACTGGGTGAGAAGATGACGGCGATGCAGGTGGAGGCCCTCATCATGTCCTGGATTGTTGATTACCTGACGGGTAGACCACAGTATGTACGCCTGTGTGTCTGACAGGGTGGTCAGCAACACTGGGGCCCCTTAAGGCCCATTCATACCTCACGTAAAAGACGGATACGGATACGTGTGGAGTGTTTCATACGTTCTAACCGTCGATTTCGTCCGTACTTTGACACGAAAATTGGGAGCTTACGCTTACGGACGAAACGGATCAATACGGAGCAATACTACCGGAAACAGTGGGGGCGCTATTGAGTTTGTAGTACAAAATGTCAACAAAACCACGAAGAAGGTTGTAATTCTGGGCTTTAAACAATGGCGGGATTCGAGGAACAACTTGCGGAGCTTGTCCGCAACTACCCACACATATGATGTGTCGTGTCCGGGGCACAGGGACAAACAAAAAGTTTACTTAAGGAGCAAATACAACAAAATCACGTCTTGGACCGTCGCCATGTTTGATCAGTGACGAATCATTGGCGCCCAGCACTGCCACCTAGAGGACATATTGGTTATTGCGCACCTCAACGGACGGAGGTATGAAGGAGTCAACGGATAGAACGTACGGACAGAAATACGGACGTGCAGGCCAAACGTAGGGTATGAATGGGCCTTTAGGGGACTGTCCTCTCTCCTTTCCTCTTCACCCTCTTCACCTCAGTCCTGCCACCTTCAGAAGTTTTCTGATGACTCAGCAATAGTTGGCTGCATTGAAAAGGGTGATGGGAGTGAATATAGGACTGTGGTGGGCAACTTTGTCACTTGGAGTGAGCTGAACCATCTGCAGCTCAACGTGACAAAGACTAAGGAGCTAATAGTGGATCTGAAGAGGGCAAAAACACCTGTGACCCCTGTTTCCATCCAGGGGGTCCCTGTAGACACTGTGGAGGAGTACAGAATATCGTGAAAAAGTATACTAGTAGGCTATTCAACTAATCACTTGAATCGTCTAATTAACTCGAAACACCTGCAAGGGTTTCCTGAGCCTTGAAAAACACTCAGCTTGGTTCAGTAAACTAAATCACAAGTATGGGAAAGACTGCTGATCTGACTGCTGTCCAGAAGACCATCATTGACACCCTCCATCAGGAGGGTAAGACACAAAAAGAAATTTCTCAAAGAGCAGGCTGTTCAGAGTGCAGTTTCAAAGCACATTCACAAAAAGTGTGTTGGAAGGGGGAAATGTGGCAGGAAACGCTGCACAACCAAGATCTGGCACCTGCCCACAGTGCCAAAACCACCAGTAACTGGTGTACTGACCATGGCATTACTGTCCATGATTGGCCTGCCAATTCCCCTGACCTGAACCCCATCGAGAATTTGTGGGGTATTGTGAAGAAGAAGCTGAAAGACACCAGACCCAACAATGCAAATGAGCTAAAGGCCGCTATTGAAGCATCCTGGGCATCCATAACACCTCAGCAATGCCACAGGCTGATTGCCTTCATGCCACGCCGCATTGATGCAGTAATCTGTGCAAAAGGATTCCCAACCAAGTACTGAGTGCATTAATGGACATTTTCAAATGTTTGATTTTGTTTTGCTGTTTTAATTTTTTTTTTACTTGGTCTGAGGAAATATTCTAATATTTTGAGATAGGATTTTTGAGTTTTCTTCAGCTGTACGCCATAATCAGCGATATTAAAACAATAAAAGGCTTGCGATATTTCAGTTGATTTGTAATGAATCCAGAATGTATGACATTTCATGTTTTTTAACTGCATTACAGAAAATAAAGAACTTTATCACAATATTCTAATTTTCTGAGACAGTCCTGTCTAAGTACCTGGGAGTGAACTTGAACAATAAGCTGGACTGGACTAGAAACACAGAGGCGGTCTACAAAAAGGGCCAAAGCCAACTCGTTTTCCTGAGGAGGCTGAGGTCTTTTAACATCTGTGGGACGATGCTGAGGATGTTTTATGAGTCTGTTGTTGCCAGTACGATCTTCTTTGCTGTCACATGTTGGGGCAGTGGGCTGAGGGTCGCTGACAACAACAGACTTAACAAACTGATCAGGAAGGCCGGTGATGTTGTGGGGGAGGAGCTGGACACTCTGACGACCGTGGCAGAGAGGAGGATGCTGTCCAGGCTTCAGTCCATCTTAGACAATGTCTCACACCCTCTCTACGACACACTGGCCCAGCAGAGGAGCTCAGATGCACCACAGAGCGCCACAGGAAATCATTCCTGCATGTGGTCATCAATCTCTACAACGCCTCCCTCAGTGATTCAGACAGACACCCCCACCTCTGTAATTGACATTGTTTTTGCACATCACTATCACTTTATTTTAGATCTATATTTGTATATATATATATATATATATATATATATATATATATATATATATATATATAGCTGGTATAGCACCTAAACTGGGCTCCCTTCTTTGTGATAAAATGAAAAAGCGTCCAAGCGGCGTAAGGATATCACGCATGCAGTAACGTGCTTCATAGTGATTGATACGTCTGCAGCTGAAAAACCTGGCTTCAAACAATTACTTGCCACTCTTGATCCACGATCAAGAGTGGCAAGGTACACCACTTTTTTGGTACACCAAAAAAGTAAAAATTATTTAATCTGTTGATGTGGTCGCAAAATTAATTTAATATAGGTCTTTACATATCTTAAAGTTTAATCTGCTGTTGTACTAGTATATGCCACTAGTATATTAATATGTTCTCATTTCAATGATGAAATGGACAACCACTCAGGTAACAATTCAGTTTTGGTGTCACTAAACTTACTCAAAGTACAGTACTGGGTCCTCCATGCTCCTTTTGTATTAAGGTTTACTGCACATTTAAATATTGACAACTCACTATTGTTATGCAAATAATTAGTTGTCTGAGAGGATGTAGGTAAGGAGAAGTTGTTATCTACATTTCAGATATATGATTTAAGAAATGTGTTTGGAATGTTAAGATAAATTACATAAAATGGGCTACACAGAGCAACTACAACCCAGTTGTACATTTGTTGAAGTTTGAATTTAATATTTGAAATGCTGTCAGTGTCAGTGACACTTCTACTTCCAGTGCAGAGTAAATACAATAAATTTATTTTATTCCCTTGAATGAATAATTTTTCTGTTTTATGATGCAGACAGAGTATCTTTGATAAAAAAAGAATAAGGGTGGGGTTTATCTCTGCACATTTCTATATCTTCAAAAGAAAATACAGGATAAATCTAGACAACAGACATATTTTGAATATATTTGGTTTAATAGGCCCGCATTAACTGTCTGTCTTTGTTGCTGGTAAGGTCAAATGCAAACTTTTTCAAAGTGGGAAAAAGTCATTCATCAGATCCAGTGATGCTTTAAAGATAAACAGACAGCATCTAGTGTGTATTGTGCTTATAAAATTTGAATAAATGTAACAAATAATGCTGCCTTTTCTTTTTAGACAGGCAAAATGCATCTTAATGCTCAAATCAAGCATAAAAAAATAGGAGCATGCATATTGCATAGGAACAATGAAGCTTTGGACCAATAGTGTCCCTACCAAAGTGCAAATCAAACCTACGCCCTTGATTCCATGTTACATTCTTTATAGTATGGGTTGGTACATTTCAACCGGTTGTATAGCAAGGTATGTTTCTGTATCGTGTTTTAAATCCGTGCCCCATGTGCCCTCTTTTAACTTTGAGCACCTGCCCCTCCAACGGTCTCTGCACGGCCCTGTTCCCACGCCACAACCTCAGACCTCAGCCCTGCGTCAGCCTCTCAATTGACTAGAAATAGAATGGACCCTGAGGAGCAACTAGTGTACTATTCCCACCTAAATAGGCTATTTTATTTATTTATTTGGTATATTTATTTTGGTAATTTTACTGGTCACTTTAGTTTATTCTTTGTCATTATTTATTAACTTAACTCAGGTCTCTTAAGTTATTTTTCTTTAAAAAAAATTCTGTTATGGTTAAAAAAGTTGGTTAAATAAAGATTTAATTGGAATTCTGTGTTTGTGTTCTTTATTAAAATTAAATCATTTAGCAATATCATAAAATGTCCAGGCAGAGCTGCACATAAAATATGGTTTTAAATATTTTCAATAATTATCGATATCGATCAATATGCATTTTTTTTTATCAATAAGCTTTTTTTCTATATCGTCCAGCCCTAATATATATATATATATTAAACTTCTGGATTACGACCTGAAGAACAGAAGTGGCTTTGTAGGTGGGTGTCAAGAACATTGTTTCCTCCTCATCTTGTTTTTATCTTGTTTCCTCATCATTTTACCAGAATTAGACCCTTTGCCAGTGCTGTGGGTCTCAGGTTTCTACCGGTGCATGATAATACTCTGTTGTGCAAATGCTTCTCCATATGTGCCCAGTGTCAGGATGCAGCTTGTAGGCTGCAGTCTGAGCCTCGCTGCCTCTCTCCCTTCCCTGCTCAGAATAATTGGTTCCACCTGTCAGGCTGCAATCAACCCTCACTGCTCTCACCTGGTTCCACCCTTATTTAAGTCTCACCTCATTCTGCTCTCGTCGCCGGTCCGTAGTGTTCACTCCTGCTCAGTCTCAGCCAGTGTTCATTGTCAGCTCTGTTTTGTTACAGTCAGCCTGAAGAACGTTGCTTCTAGTTGGTTTTGGTTCAAGTCACTTCTCTCAGACTCTGCTCAGCTCTGCTCCATCGGACGCTCTCAAGTCCTGCTGCTCGGTTCATGCTCTCAAGCTCTGCCACTCAGTTCCACGCTCTCAAGTCTTGCTGCTCGGTTCCATGCTCTCAAGTTCTGCCACTCGGTTCCACGCTCTCAAGTTCTGCCACTCGGTTCCACGCTCTCAAGTTCTGCAACTCAGTTCCACGCTCTCCAGTTCTCCAGCAGTTCCTCGTGCTCAAGTTCTCCAGCAGTTCCTCGTGCTCAAGTTCTCCAGCAGTTCCACGGTCTCAAGTTCTCCAGCAGTTCCACGGTCTCAAGTTTTTCAGCAGTTCCTCGATCCCAAGTTAAGTTCCACGGTCTCACGTTCACCAGCTGCTCCACGGTCACAAGTTCACTTCCACGGTCTCAAGTTCTGTTCCTCGGTTCCAGCAGCTGCTTCACGGTCTCAAGCTCCCGGCTCTGATGTTCCATCCTGGTCTCAAGTCTTCTGATGTCCCGTCCTGGTCTCAAGTCTTCTGATGTCCCGTCCTGGTCTCAAGTCTTCTGATGTCCCGTCCTGGTCTCAAGTCTTCGGCTCCTGTGTTTCGTCCTGGTCACAAGTCATCAGCTGCAGAATCACCACCTGGTCAGTCTCTCTGCACTCCTCCTGCCAGCCAACTTCCGCACCCTTCATCTCCGTCCATAAAGACTCTGGTTCCTCTCGTCATTAACCCTCCATTCTGTACAATAAAACTCACCTCAAGAACAAGCTCTGTGTGTGCGTGCTGTGTCCGGGTTCATCCTAGAAAAATATCATGACACCCAGTAAATTAACTTATCCATCGAATGCCTGATAGACCGTTTTGCAGTTTGAAGGGAGTACACTCCTTTGGGCTCATCCAATCAACCATCTGTTCAAGGACTTGTTTTTGTTGTTTTGCAACTGCTGTGTGAGGAAACCCTTCTCAACCCGTAAGAGACTATATATCAGTTAGCCAAAGGTCTGTCTAGTTCAGAGGTCGATTGTAGTCAAGAGGTCGATCTGGGGACAGTCTTTTGTCGCTCTTGAGAATTACAAGAGCGACAAATTTGTTTTTGTTTGTACTTTAGCTTGTAAAGCACTTTGTGTACAATATGGCTTGTTGAAAAGTGCTATATAAAAGAAGTATGACTGAGATATTTTCAAAGCATGGAGTTTTTGGATAACAGCAAATTGCCCCTCTTCAAGCTCATTTCTATTACAACGGATGGTGCTCTAGCAATGACAGGCCACACAACTGGATTCATTACACTCTGCAAGCAAAGTGAATCTTTCCTGGATGTCCTGAACTATCACTGTATAATCCAACGGCAGTAATTATGTGGAAAGATTTTTAACATGAGAGATATGACGGATGTTGCCGTGAAGATTGTGCGCAAAGTATGGGTGAGGAGTCTACAGAGGAGGTCATTTCGGGCTCACCTGGAAAAGGCTGGGGCAGTACACACAGACCTGCTGCTGCATACAGACATAAGATGGGCTAACCAGAGGTACATTTTTGGAAAGATTCTGAGAGTTGTTGCCTCAAATCAAAATTAGTCTCACTTTTTCATCTGGACTGCTCTGGTGCTGCAACTGAGATTCTCTCATTGCAAAATGACATTGAAATCCAATCCAGAGTGTTATGCCATCTTTATGACGTGACAGACTCCAGCTCCCAGCATGCAACATGGTCACCCTGACCACCAGCCATGGCAACCTTATCTCACTGCTATTTTTCCAAGCTGGTCAGGTCCTTTCGAAATCGTTGGAAAACTCTCACCATTAGCTTTATGGATAAGAATCCCGAAGCCCCGGCAAAGTCCAGAGTACAAATGGGTTCATGCGAACCAAATCAAACCGTCCACTAAACTCTCCTCACTGGGAACGGAGCCTAACCCCGCCTCCGCCGAAGAGAATGACGCATAGCATTAAATAGGACAAGGGCATGTTCAACCAGGGCATTTAAACATGCACTAATAAATAACTGTCCATACATAATTTCACGGCTGTAATTTTGCACTCATCAATAGCGCCAAGCATGCTTTGGAGACGCTCACAGAAGTGGTAAAGAATGACATGATGTATACTCAGGTTGTTAGAGATTTAATGCAGGACCTCACTCGAGAGGTTAGTTCATCGGTAAATAGCCTTGCTGAAGGATGGATTCCTCCGTACCTGGTACCAGTAGATTTGGTTGAAAAGATCCTAAAATCCTCTAGTGAAACCCTACAACCACCACAAACACACGTGGCTTACAGCCTAGGTAGAGCAATTCCCATATTTGTGAATCCTGACAACTTGGAGATAGGATTTGTGCTAAACCTTCCCATAATTGAAAGAGCTAATGTGTATAGGCTTAGATGGTTCCCAAATGAGGGCTTTTACCCTGAGAGCCACTCCCTTGCCGTCGACTCAAACTTCATTATAACTGGATGGCCCAAAGTCAACCGAACGGACACAGAGGCAGAGGTTTGGCAGAGAAATGAGCAGGAAATTTTAATATGGTTTGCTTTTAATGTGTTTTGGCTAAGCTACCCATTAGCGACCTTTGATGCAATGCCATGCTGATGAGTTTTAGGTGATTTTTATGGTTATGACAAGCTTTATTCCCATAAGGGTTTCATACATAGACGGAACATTAATGTTTGTGTTTTCTGGTCCACAACAAAATATAGTCTAAAAGTCTTTTTAAGTGATTGCCCAAAGTCCACTAGCATTAGCCGCATTTAGCCTCCTTTAATAACCTGCAACTAACCCTAATAAATGTAACTACAGTTTAAATATTATGCTTGTTTTCCTTTCGCTCTGCCATCATCCTATAGTGCCACAAGCGTTAGTACAGCATTAATAGGTAACAATAATGTGTTTTGTGTAACTTTAAGATTAACAATGCATCAAGCGTAATTGTTATGTCCGGCCAATCGTCCACTACAGCACCCTCTAGCTTCCTAAGTTACCAATTTGAGTCTTGATTATAAGATTTGCATTGACCAAGAGTTATTTGATAAACACTGAATAACTTAAAACATGCGTAATGGAACAACAGTTATATACATAATCTGTCATCGTTGATTATACAACTTATTATAAAGTGTCTCCCCAATTGCAAAATAATGAAAAAAAATTAAAGTTCTCTAGTTCATTAATTGATATAAGTAATTATTTGATACATTTCATTAATTCAAATTCATCATTTCTGGTCCAGGTTTATCTCACCTGAACTTACAGCTACACCTGTTTTATAGTTCATGAACTTACTGTGTGGAAGTTGAAGTTGTGGTGCTTCCCCCTCCTTGGGTTTGTGAAGGACTTCTGTATTCTCCCCCTCAGGCTTGGTGACCACCATGGATGTGAGTGGTGTCACAAAGCTGTACTTCAGGGACAGCTCCAAAGCTTCTTGCTTCACTTTTTCTTTATCAGATCCAGAAAGAAGCAGCCTGCACACAAACATTTTATTAATGATTATTGTTAGGATGAAAATTGATATATCTTACTTATAACAGTGTAACCATAGTAATCATTAATGTGCAGTTTTTACTTTTTATTTTGTGGTACTACTTTCCAACAAGAAATAGGGTTGAGAGAATGGGGGAAGACATGAAGCAAAGGCCACTGCCTAAGACTTAAAAGGTTGATATTTTAAATATAATATGTAGACATGCATTGTATTTTAAACAGCTGATTTCCAAATGCATAAATTTTTGGAAAACTTGGAAGTTATCTATAAAAAATTTGGATACAAAATTTTTAGGGTTCACATATGGATCTTAAAGCATCATACCCTATCAATTTCCACAGTTTTGGGAAAAAAATACATACATTTTTATTTGATGAGCTAACGGCGACATCTACAATTAGGCCAAAAAATAGTATTACCTCTGTCAAATTGAGGATCAACGTTTTTTTTTTTTTTTTCTTTTTTCTTTTTTAAAGGAAGTAGAAAAGCCCGACCAGTCTGATATTGGGCAGGGAGGGCAATGCAATTGTTGTGAAATCAGCCAAGAGTAAATACGTAAGATCAGAATGTAAGCTGGAGCCACAATAAAATCACACTTTCTCTAATTTATTTTAGTTCTTCTATCCAAGTTTCCTTTAGGATCTTGGATCTAGAATGTTTACTAAAGCTGCCGGATCTGGTTCCATATGAATTGTTTGGTGATTGACTCTCCCTAGTGGTCTGGAGCACTTTTCTTAACTTGCATTTGTTTTTCCATTTGCAGCATTTTGCCTTTGCATGTCTTTTGTGTGTTAGCCTCTGTTTTGTGTTTGGAGTACTTTTTGTGTTTGCAGCACATTTATGTACTTGCAGTGCATTTACACCTCTCGGCCACCGTAGTATGGTGTAGCCATGGCACCAAAAAGTTGCATTTAGACCTGATAATTGTGGAGTTATTCTGGATTTATTTCAGATGTGTATTTTCAGGTGGAAATTACTATTGAAACCCTCTTAGCTTAACTAGTTGAGATGGCCCAGACAGAGTTCTTACTTTAAGTAAAATAAAAACTGTAGAGGGAGGTAAAGATTAGGTTGAGAGTGACAGGCCATAGATTGTCAGAATACAAGTGAAAAAAAAACAGTTATAAGAAGAGTGTGAATGTTGTAATGCCACTAATGACTTCTCCACTAATTATTGTTAATAAAAATATATAAAAAATAATTAATATGCAATATGTATTACATAGTTCTATTATCTTTTAAGGGATTTATGACTTAGATCTTGTCAGAAACAAACTTTTTTGTTGAATGACAATAATCTTAAATCTAAAAATGTGGGAATGTTATTATTACAAATGTTATAATGTCGTTACAAAATACCTAAAATGATCTTTTCTTAGATTCTCACAATTACGGTACATATCAGATCAGTTGCTGTTGCAGAACTAATCAAATACAGAGAGCCATGGTTGCATGAAATGCATTACCTGGATTTTTTGTTTTAGAGAACAATAAAAAATGTTTTCAAAAGAAATTAAAACTTTTTCTGATTACACAGCAATGAATTCAAAACAGTATCAACTACTTACGATGATAATGTAAATGTTGGTGTGTAATGTATATTATTATAATTATTTATGAAGTACCATATCATATTAGTGGATCAATTGTAAAATTACGAATGATTTGATTTGAGTTGGGACCTTACAACTTAGTTATTTGCATTGAAAATTATAGTTGTTGTTTTGTATTTTATTTTATGTATATATCTGATATATTAGATTAATATTTTAATTTGTTTCATACTGTGCTTTCATGATTTGTTGTGTGGGTATGCCTGTGTGTGTGTGAGCAATGGGGCTCTCAATAAAATAAAATAAAATCTGTCAAAGATATGACTAATTTTTGGCTTAAATGAGCCTGCTACTTTCTTTCATCAGGTAAAAGTAACGTCAGGGGATATTAGGTGATTCAGAGAACAATATGGGAACTATTTTAGAGAGATTTGTTGTGTTGCTCTTCATATTTGTTTTGCTTTTGTCCTAAATATAACTATATGGGAAAACCAATTCTGACATTCCAACCTGTGCTTATTTCCCTCGACCAAACCCACCTGAATTATTGACTGTAAACAAAACAAGGAGAGAAGATTCCATAGTCCCACTTACTGTTTCTCCAGAAGTTGTTTAACGGTAAGGTAGGCCCAAACCCTTTGAAGAAATCCACCAGCGATAGTTCCAGTTGAAGAATCCACAGAGGTGTTTGTGTTAAAAGTTTTCACTTTTCTTTCAGTCTGGTGAAATTTAAAGAGATAATAATGTGAATATACCAGGTCTTTCATGAGAGTTTTTGGGAAATCAGACTTGACTTTACTGTGTGGACTGATTCTTACTGAAATGGCCACAACTTGCGGGATGAAGGTTTCAATGTTGTTATCAATGATCTCACCGGCCACCACAATCTCGGAGCCATTGTAATACTGACTGAAATTAGTCTGGGTTAGCTTGGCTCCACCAACATAGATCATTGTAACATCTGTTAAAAGAGGAGTGGCTACCTCTTCATAGAAACCCTGTTGACATACAGTAAAAGAAAACTATGGATTTTTATCTTTTTCAACATAGACCTTCTACACAGTGTGAAAAAGTAGGAATATGCTTAATTATCATTAAATAGTTTTTGTTCTTTGGAGCCATGGGCAGTGCCTTGTAAATGTATTCACATCCTGTGAACTATTTTCACATTTTGTTTCTTTGCAATCACAAACTTCAATGTATTTTATTGGGATTTTATGTGATAGGCCAACACAAAGTAATGCATGCATCTGAAGCTAAAAGAAAATTATGAATGATTTCCAAATTCTACTTTAATTAAGACCCCAATACTCGCATACTGTAAAGGTACGTTCACTCCGAAAGAGAACAAGGTGAATGGAGCGAGTGATTTACATGTTATCCCTATGTAAAGAAGTGTTCAGGAACAAATAAACACCCCGTGATGCGAACGTCGCATTTTGAGCGATGTAAATTGGGCAAATTTAACAAATAGAGTGAAGCAAAACTGAACAATACGGGGAACATGCAAATAGTGAAGTGGAACTGCACAGAGAGCAAAGCAAAATTTCGCTAGAGTTCAACAATCGCAACCTTTCTGTCAATTTGCATCGCATAAAATGTGCTCCTTGTCAATTTATTTAAGCATATAAATGTTTTTTTTATGTGCTACATAGTTAGACAGTACAATTAGGCTATATTTCTATTGAGCAATGAGGGATTTACTGACCAAAGATGCCTTTAGTTGGTGTACCCGGGGCTAGATCCGTCTCCCGCGAGACAGCAGGCCCTCACGCTGGGTCCTGGAAAGATGGAAGTACCACTTGAAGCGACCCTCATCCAAACAGGTGGTGGTACTCACCAAACGAGGTACATCTTTGGAGGATCTGATAGACCCACAGGCACCAACATCGTTGTTCAGCTTTCCACATTACATACAGCACGGTGACTCGCTTGGTAAAATCCATGTTTGCCACAGTGAGTTGAAAAGACAAGAGGAACCGGTAAGCAGATAGATGCTCGTCCTATTTGATGACACAATGAAGCCAGCTGGGTGGAAATTGGCTGTGTAGTGAGTGTCAATTGTTTGCGAGAGAAAGATGAAATGTCAAGTAACCGACGGCAGGTGATCAGCGCAAAACATTGTTCATGTTCAATGTGAACGTACCTTAATGCCCCGGAGTGTGAACTCGATATTTAAGCCAGACACGGTGTTACACTTAAAATGTTTATTAGAAAAAATAAAATAATAAACAAAACTGCCTGTGCAAATTCTCAGTTGACTGGGTCATTGTAACAGCAAACAAGCTTAAATCGGAGGCAACTGGACTTTCGCTGAGTTTTTCTGAAAATGTTTCTTCACCTATCCAGAAGTCTTTGTCAGTTCTGGGGGTTCGCACTTGAGCAACCTGTAGTTTGAGTGCTGCTGTTTTTGAGCACATGGAGGCTGATTCTCCTTGGCACATTCCAGGTTCAGATGCAAATCAATGAGGAACCAATCACTGTCCTGGGTCGTTGTAGGTGTTGCTTGCTATGAGTGGAGTACTTGGTCACCTGAATCCTGATGAGACTGCTTATGTAGTCTCATCTCACCGAGCTGGACCCACTGGAGAGATGGAAGCGCAATCCTCCCCCTCTGTTCAGTGTTGGCTTTTTTCTTTTGACTAAGATGGCTTTTTTCATGGTGCATTCACACCAAAAATTAATTAGGGGTTCTGAGCAGGGGTTTTATCCTTATGCATAAAGGTGCGGTCAAGTGCGTTCAGGAGAGGTGAAGTTGCCAGCGATGTGATTAGAGCAATGCGATCTGTGCGGAACAAGAGCCAAGCGGAACCCACGGTGACTTTCGCAGGAGTTCAAAAATCGAAACTTTTTTGTCAATTTGTGTCTCGTCAACCAATCAGACTGGTTGTTGTTATGACATATGGAGAAGGAGAAGGCAGAGAATGCCTTTTCAATCAAAATGGAAGTTAGAGAAATTTATCTTGGCATAGGATGAAGTAAGGAATGCTCTTTAGAGGTTTGTGGGTGGTTTTGAAAAAAGCCCTTTTAATTTTCCCCTTAAAAGGATTGTGAAATCATTCATCATTCGTCACCCTCTTGTAGCTCCAGAACTGGCTAGGCCGGTTGTCGCCTCAGTGGCCGGGTCTGGTGTTCTGTCTGCCCAGTCTGTTGCTCTGCTCTCTCCCGCTGCTCTCCTGCTGCTTCTGTCTGAGCTCCATAGTGGGGCACGGCCAGCTGCCGCATCTGCCCCGCTCGTACTCTCTGTGCCCGCCCTCTTGCCCTGATCCCTCCCTGTGCTTACCTTTGTTGCATGTCCCCAAAGCGCAATAACAGTTTTGGATCCTTGGCAGATGAAAGCACAGCGAAAAGCAACCGTTATCCAGCCGTAGCTCCTGGACTCCCTGAACTGGAAGCATCTCTGGAGGATGTTTTTGCTTCTCTGTCTTTTCCTCCATGTTATGCACAATGTATTTTTTTTCTGTCAGTGTTGTTAGCTGATTTCACAAATGCCCAGATAGGAGAACAACAAGCTTGCAGTGATTTCCTGACGTTTTTGAGTTATTGGGCAGACAGCATTCCCTGTGCTACAGAAAAGAAACTAACAGGACACAGAGCTTTGATAATAGAGATTTTGTGTTCCAGTGGTTGATGTTAATCAAAATGTCGATATTGATTTGTGTGGGTAGGCTTCCGGTAAACCTCAGTTTTGAGGCTCCCATCTTCCTCAATGTGTATTGCACAGTCCTAAACCTGATCCTGAGGGATGACCACAAGGTCGACTCTAAGCACCCTCATCCGTCAGTTCTTGTCTCATCCAATAGGCCATTCATTCAAGTGCTCGCATCATCCTGGTTCCAGTCGCTCCATAAGCCTTCTCCATAGATACTTCTGGTGGCCATTCCTCAACAAGGATGCTATAGAGATCATGCTGCCTGTCTTGTCTGTGCCAAACACAAGAATTCCCATAAGCTTTTTTCTGGACTCCTTCAACCACTTTCCACACCCAATCCACCTTGGTCTCACATCGTTTTATATTTTGTCATACTCACGTGTCGTCTCATTAGTCTTGCCAAACTTCCCCCAGAATTCCTGACTGCATGGCTCCTGTTTCATCATGTCTTCTGTCTGCATGGAATAGCCTCTGAAATAGTGTCAGAGGTCCACAATTCATCTCCCAGGTTTGGCGAGACTACCGTAGCATCCTAGGGGCAAATGTCTAAGTTTCATCAGGTTTCCATTCTCAGACTAACAGCAAATGTGAGCAGATTGATCAGGAGCTTGAGAACACCCTCTGTTGTCTCTGTGAGAACTGCCCAACCTCCTAGAGTCAACATCTCGCCTGGGTGGAATACACGTACAAAAGCCACATCTTTTTTGCCACCAGCTGATCTCCATTTGAAGCGTCCCTGGGTCACCAACAAACCCTCTTCCTGTCGACCTTTCCAGATATCATCCTTCCCTCGGTCAGGAGTCACCTTAAGGCCTGTAGGAGGAGCTGGAACCAGACTAAGTTGGCCCTGGACTATGACAAGTCATAACAAGAGGTACATTGGTAGGAGGAGGATTCTGGCATCTATTTACTAACCATATCAGGAGGGGTGGCTATCGTCCAAGAACCTTCCCTTCAAGGCATATTCCAGGAAGTTGGCACCCAGCTTCCTCATCAAGATGTACTCCATCATTAATCCATCTTCCGTCCATCTCAAGCTGCCTGACCCTCTCTGAGTTCATCCTGTTTTCCCCATCTCCCAGATCAAGCCTATCCTCTCCAGTTCCTTATGCCCTCCAACCAACCCCCCTCCACCTGCCCCAGGTCGTCGTCGACAGTCACCCCATCTACTCTGTTTGTTGCATCCTATCCTGGACTCTCACCCTAGAGGTCGTAGTGTTGAATACCTGGTCGATTGGGAGGGGTATCAACAAGAACTCGGGCGGGATGGGGGGAGTGTTGAATACCTGGTCCCAGCAGGGTGCAACAAGCAAACACCAGCCACAATTGTTTTCAATCTACACTAAATAGGAGTAGTACTTAAGGCAGCTGGAGAAAGATGGAAGGCGTCAGAGCATTAGCTTAGGAACAAGAAACCAGGAGAGACTTGTAGCTAGAACTGGTCAAGTACTGCTCAGGAAGCTAATGTTCTTGCCTCCTTCCCACAGACCTCATCCCGATGGTGCCCGATTCAGGTTGATCTCAGTGTTCCAGAGAATATGTTGGCTTGAGTATCAGTTCCGCATCACAAGAGCCGTGCGGGCACTCCTGTTAAACGCTGGTCCACTGGTGTCCCTGAACACCATCCACCATCTGGTCTATCCACCCTCCAACACTTTTCCATCAAGCCCAACACCACACTCCACTTTCTGTCTGTCTTGATGCCAACTGCTGTTGCCACATCACCTCCAAGCCACCATTCCCACATCATCCATAAGTCTGCCTCTGCTATATCATCTAACCCTCCTGCTTGCCATTGGTGCGCACTTGGTATCTTCCCTTTCACTTATAGTCAGTGACCAGAACCAGTCCCTGATGCCATCCTCCATCATCCACCTACACCTTTTTCAATAAACCTTCTTAAACTTACCGTTGTCTCTGTGTTTGTTTCCTAAACAAAATATCTTGAGTTTGGATTTTAAAAGTCCCAGGTCAGTGATTGAGTGGAGATCCAGAGAGAGCTGGTAGCAGAGTTGAGGTGCTGTGACTGAGAAGGCCAGGTCACCCAAATGTTTATATTCAACACTGATTATTTAGGAAGAACTCAAGGATTGACGATGCATGCAGAATCTCAATAAATCAGAAATTTAGGGTGGAGCCACACCAGTAAGAGCCTTATAAACAAACAAAAGTTGAAAACCTGTTCTATTCTATGTCTGCTTACCCTGAATATGTCCTAGACATATTCGGGGTAAGCAGTTTTAAGGCGGTTTAGGTTATAAAACAATGTTCCAAGTCATATAGCGTTGCTAAATCCAACATTTGAAAATGGAACTATTTTGGCAACAATGAATCCTTTCAGGCTATAATCACATTAATCAGGGAAGCAGGCAAACAGCCCACAGCATTTCTAGGGGAGCTACAGAGATCGACTGCTCAGGTAGGAAAATCCATTGACAGGAAAACTATTAGTCAGTTGTACATGCCACATATCTAGACATTATGTAAAAGTGGCCAAAAGAACGCCATGGTTGAAAGAACCATGTGGAAGAAGGTTGTATGGTCAGATGAGATCAGAAGTTAACTTTTTAGCCTCAAACAAAATGCCAGTACTTCACATCATTTGGAACACACTAACCCGTGTGTGTGTGTGTGTGTGTGTGTGTGTGTGTGTGTGTGTGTGTGTGTGTGTGTGTGTGTGTGTGTGTGTGTGCGTGTGTGTGTGTGTGTGTGTGTGTGTGTGTGTGTGTGTGTGTGTGTGTGTGTGTGTGTGTGTGATAGAGACAGATGTGAAGGGGAGACAAGACTGATCTTAAGAGGTTTATGAATATTATTTTTCCTCAGCCATGGCAAAAACGATTGAGGATTCTTTTAAATCCTCGTTACAGTATTGTGAAATTTTGATCACAGCAAAATTATTTTTGTACAGGTTAAAAACTGTACGCACTGCTTAAGTGCCATGGAAAGTGAGTCTGCTCCACGCTGCCACACACACAGCGGCGAAACAGTTTATAATTAACTCAACACGCTGAAAACATCCAGCCAAGACTTTCACATTTGCTATCTGTTATTTATTTTATTTATTCGTTTATTTGATAGGGACAAGTATGTTTCATGAATTATGTCACACACTACAACATTTTAGCTAAGGCTAATTCTCAATTATGCGCATATATTCTCCACTAACTTAGTAAGCGCTTTCTAGTGACTTTTCAGTCGCAATGAACACGATCTAGTCTGCGGGAAATCACAGAATCACATAAGTTGAAAGGAAACAGATGGTGTTATCAGTAAAGAGAATTTAAAAAGTAGGGCCAGCTAAGAATAAAAAATAAACTTCTTGAAATGGGGGATAAGAGCAAAGAAAAAGGGGAGAATGTTTAACCAAGGATCTGGTGACCAGCAATGGAGGGGAACTGAAAGAGGATCTGGTGACTAGTAATGGAGAAGAACTGAAAGATGGGGGGAGGTTATGGGATAACCACCTCAACCTTGAGCCCCGAGCTGTCTCCTGCTGAGAACCTGTTGCCACCAAAGAAGACTGTAAGACTTGGTCAGTGTACACTTTGTGCCTATGAATTTTCCAGGACAACTTCTCAAAGACTCCTGTCTCTGATCAGTTAGCCCAAGAACTGTCAATCTGTCAGTGGGGTCTATGAGTCCTATTAGGCTGCAGGCTGCTTCGTTGACTAGCTCGTAGTTGAAATGGGATGAAACGCTCAGATTAAGGCTGTGAGGATGGAAACAAATAATTCTTGACACCAGTTTAAAAAGATTAACTAAAGTTCTGTTCTGAATAAGTTTTATCAGGCTCAGGGATCTCTGGACCCATTAGATGGAGAGCTGGTTCGAGCAAAACTCTCCAGCTAATGAATTGAGGAAGTGAGTGGGAGAGGTTAGCTCTCGGACAATAAAATAAACCATGCATTAATTTTTTTTCCGTTTATAATGGCGTACCACTTTGTGCTGGTCTGTCAAATAAAATCCCAATGAAACATATTGATGTTTAGGGTTGCATCATGACACAATATGAAAAATGTCATACTTACTTTTGCAAGGCACTGTATACCAAGAATGTTAACTTTGAGAAAAAAAATACCTTCAGCTGTAAATCAGCATCAGAGTCTTGGTAAATCCTTCTTGCCACACCATTGTTCTGCAGCGACATTTTCTCCAAGAATTCAAAATTGACATCAAACCCAAAACCAAGACAGTAGAGTGGGAATTTGTCTGCAATGGCTTGTTTTACATTTGACTGTATTTGTTCAAGGTTTGTCACACCTGAAACAAAATAAGAAAGGGCTAGTTGAGCAAAACACATATCAGACAAACAGTTAGGAACACTTGTAAATGTTTTTTCACAAAACGCTGTTTTTCAGTCTTTTCACCAAAGTATACCATACTAGAGTTGATCAACATAGGACGTAAATAATTAGGATTTATGATAGGATGGTGAAGCATTTAAAAAAAAATGGAGTTGCTTGAGGTGTAGGGACACATTTAAATTCCGTGTATGAATTTGGAGATATTATGTTTTGCTGTTGAGCTGTTTTACTTTCAGATAAAGGGACAATAATCCTCTACCAAGGTTGTACACTCCTTATATGTCCTTAAAATATATGATATCCATCCATCCATTTTCCGAACCGCTTAATCCCTGATGGGGTCGCGGGGGTTGCTGGTGCCTATCTCCAGCGTTCACTGGGCACACCCTGGACAGGTCGCCAGTCTGTCACAGGGCAACACAGAGACAGACAGGACAAACAACCATTCACACACACACTCACACCTAAGGACAATTTAGAGATGGCAATTAACCTAACAGTCATGTTTTTGGACTGTGGGAGGAAGCCAGAGTACCCAGTGAGAACCCACGCATGCACAGGGAGAACATGCAAACTCCATGCAGAAAGACCCCAGGGTTGGATTTGAACCCAGAACCTTCTTGCTGCAAGGCACAAACTCCACGCAAACTGTCCTCAGACATTTGAGCCTTCATAGTCAAGTGTATCAATTGCCTACATTTCTTGTGACAAATTGCTACATTTCCCACACTTTCTGCCAGTGGGACGGGGGAATGGATGGTAGCAAATTTGACTTTAGCAGTTTATAGTGTGACACAGCATACACGGTCATAAAAAGTTGAAACCTTCATGTACCTTTCCATGCCTACTCAAGTTGGACTCATGTCCTCACAAATATGTAGGAGACTTAATGTGTATGTACTTTGTTACATGAATAAAAACTAAATGTATAAATATTGTTTGTTGATTGTTTCAACCTGTGATTGTGAATGTTGGGTGTTATTCATATTTGTTCTCATTATATCCTTATACTTGTGAAGTTTTTAGGAACCTTTGTGAACCTTAAATAAGACAGATAAAGAAACAGACAGACAGATACAAACGATAAAAAATTGTTGTACAGTTGAAACCAGATATCTTCAAACACAGTATAAACAGCAGTAAAAAAATTTCCTACTGTTGTTCATAAAATGGTCACAGCTAAAGGCCCAGACCGTGGATGTTTTGTTTTGCAATTTATTTTCCTATTTTTTACAGAAACTACAAAACACAACTAAGACGGGCAATTCCGATTCTCAAAGGCCAGTTCCTTAAAGATTTAAGATTTTTCTTACGACATATATAAATCGAAGTTAAATTATCTCATCAGCCTTCCTCAGACTAAGTTGAGCTCTCGGATCTTCATCATCCATCTGTATCACGGTTCCTCCAGCTTGTGCACCATAGGATACAGAATCCTCAGCCGCTCTAGCCCCTGACATTAAATCCAGGATTAAAGGAATATTGTCTCAGCATGATCTGGAAAAACTAATCCATGCGTTTATTTTTAGTCAAATTGATTACTGCAACAGTGTTTTCACAGGTCTGCCTAAAATGTGGATCAGACAGCTGCAGCTAATCCAGAACGCTGCTGCCCGCGTCCTCACTAAGACTAAGAAAGTAGAGCACATCACCCCAGTTCTAAAGTCCTTACACTGGCTCCCTCTATCTCAGAGAATAGACTTTAAAATACTTCTGCTAGTCTATAAATTGTATTTTAGCACCTAAATACATCACAGACTTGTTATCAGTGCATCAACCCTCCAGACCACTCAGGTCTTCTGGCTCCAGCCTTCTCTACATACCTAGAACCAAACACGGAGAATTTAGTTCCTATGCTCCACTTATCTGGAACAAACTTCCAGAAAACTGTAAAAGTGCGGAAAGCCTGAGTTCCTTTAAATCAAGATTAAAAACACATTTGTTTAGGACTGCCTTCGACTGTTCTAGTTAAACTATTCTACTGAAACATCACTAGTTCAACTTTCTTAGTCCAACTGTTTTTAATGTTCTATTTTGTTTCTACATTTTATTCCTACTTGCTTATATTCTGTTTTATTTTCCTATATTTTAATAATGTAAAGCACTTTGTATTGTCTCTGTACTGAATTGTGCTATACAAAGAAATTTGCCTTGCCTTACCTTGCCTTGCCTTGCCTTGACATAGTAAACATTGACTCACTGGGCATGCTTAAATCCTTCTTCAAGACCCATCTTTTTAAACTTCTCTTTGTGACAAAAGTCTTGCCACTGTGGTAACTTTCTTTGATGTCTTTTATTACTCTTATGTCTAATATTTTAATTTACATTTTCCTTTTTTTATTTATTGACTATGTTCTATGATTTTTGTCATTGCTTTTGTGTAGTGACGTTAAGGGTCCTGAAAGGCACCTATAAAATGTATTATTATTATTATTATTATTATTATTATTATTATTATTATTATTATTATTATTATTATTATTATTATTATTATTATTATACCTCCAACTTCTGCATAAATCTGCAAATTACATTTTCATTTAAATCAGTTATGTTCAAATGGGAAATAATCTAACACATGCAGGATTCTAATCAAGTAGGACTTGACAGCCAGCTTCCAATGAAAATACAGTTATGTCTAACCATGTGGGAAGAAAGCACCAGCAGACACTGGCAGAATACATTGGGAACTTCTTGAAACAAAACTGTATTTGATGCCTAATGAGAGTACTGCATAAGGTTGAACAGTAACGTGGTAAAATCAGTATCTTATAGAAGGTCTCCGGAAATTTTCGTTAATTTCCATGAGGTGGGCTGTGCTTTTATGTCATGTCCCGCAAAGGCCTATGGGATTCCTTATAGCTTCTTAGCTCCCATAAGGGACCTCACGAGTTTCCTATGCTAAAGTAGCTGTGAGAGGAAGCATACAAGCTCCTTTTCCTACCTCCTTCTCTTCTGACAGCACTTATCATGGCGATGGCTGATGCACTTCCACTTTGGCTAAAGAGTCCTTACCCAAAAGAAGTATTCAGATGAAGCCTAAGCCTGGCTGTTAGCCTGGTCTCGAGCAGACTAGCTGTCTGCTCGAGACTGCTGTTTTTGTGAAACTGAATCAAGACTTAATTCAGCCAGCATATTTGAAAAGTCCCAGTTTAATCCGTTATCTTGGCTTTGCCCTCAGATCTCTCTTGAAAATGAGATCTTGGATGTGAATGAGAAAGCCTGCGTAAATAAAGGTTAAATTAAATAGATAAAAAAATATTAAAGCCTGATTTAATTACTCAAATGTTTCTGTCCTGACAGAATTCCTTAAAAAAGAAATTAAGTCAAATTTCCCAAAACCAGAAAACACCACTACATTTGTTACCTTTGCAATTTTTCACAGTTGTGAATCAACTCCTGTCCAAGCAGAAGTCAAAGGGCAGATGGAGAAATCACAAAGGATACTAAATATCACTTGGTGAATAATTGAACGTGGGTTTGCCCAGCTTGCTTTTAAATATAGTGACACAAATCCCCCTTTCTGGAATAAACTTTTCAAAGGTTTAATCATTTCATTGCGTGTTTGGGTATTTTAACCTGATGTTGGGTCTCCATCTGTCAGAAGTATGAGGATGGAAGCTGAACCTTCTCTAGGATGTGCATTCAGCATACGGGCTCCTTCCAAAACTGCTGCATTGATGTCCGTAGCTGAAAAAAAGAACCGCTGTTACATTGCCATCCTAATGCTAGATGTTCAAATTGGAAAAGAGAGAAAGAGAAACCTACATCCTCTGTCTCTGATATTACGTGCAAATACTTTGGCCATCTCCAGATTTGCACTCGTGGCCTGAACGAGTTCTCGATTCCAGTGAATTATTTCGCTATCAAAACTGATAAGACCAAAGAAGTCATCTTCCGCCAGGTCATTCAAAATATGGAGCAAAGCGGTTCTGGTCTGTGCAAAAACACGTTCATACAAACATTTTGGTAATAAAAAAAAACAAATATCTTTTTCAAGTTCATGCTTAAACTTAAACTTGAAAGATGAAGATACATCATAATTACTTACCTGTTCCATTTTTTTGCCATGCATTGAGCCACTTCGATCGATAACAAACACAACGTTCTTTGATATTCGGGGAAGATCAGATGGAGCAAAGTGATGCACAAAGTACCCATCTGAAGTCTAGGAGGATGAAAGAGCAATGCTTGTTAAAAGGAAAGATTTTTATCCAGATAGTGAATGATATTTTAACCGTTGAAGTACGTTATGTGCATTTATATTCATGTTTGAACGTTCAATGCTATTGAAAGCTATTGAACTGAACTGTTTTACCTTGATGTCTCCCAGTCCATTGTCTCGGTTAACGTCATAAACAATAACGAGATCTCCATTCATACCTTCCTCTCCACAGCTGTCGCATGATTTCTGCTGGTCTTCTGTAGGACTGAAATTCACCCAAGCCTGCAAACCAAATTAATCAGTTATTGTGTTCATGGTATCCTCTACTTATATCGAATATCTAACTCAGTGGAGTTAAACAGTCTACAAACCCATGTTAAATGTCAGATTTATGTGATGTTAAAAGGTTAGACCATGGTTAACTACCCTTGTTTTCACTGCTAGTGTGAAATTTTAAAGGAGCCATGACAACAAATTTTATTTTTCTGTGGATTTGGCGGTATAATATGGTCTGTTGTGCACTGATGAGGCTCTGTGAATGTCAAGAGTGGTTATCAAAGAACTTGTTCATGGGCAGCCAGCATTGTTTCTTTGCTCACATATGGTTAGATCAGAAAACAGTTTATCTTTTAATGTAATTCATATTCTCCAATCAGAGCTCACCATCAAGTACACAGCCTTCACCCTCACCTCCTCCATCAGCCGGCCAATTTAATGGCGAGTCGTGCTAGCATGTCTGACTGCTCCGGTTGAGCACAGGATGGCTACTAAAAAGGGGAACATTATGTCCAAGGGTTCTTAAAAACGGATAGAAATTTCAGCTGTCATTAGCCATAAGTTTATTTAATTTCTAAATGTCTCGTTTGATAAACGTGTGAGCACTGTCTGAAGTAGCAGGGCAGTGAGCTCTCCGCTTCGGTCGTAGCAGAGAGTTTGCTGCACTGCTGCTGTGGACCGTGGGCTTCGGTCCCACTGTGTGGATGATGAATCATGCCGCCAGGTTAAAGCTTTTGGTCAACTTGGCTTCGCCCTGTCCGACATCCTGCAACACAAACACTTCCTCTACCAATGATACCATAATATGGATTTGTGAGGGTGTGTTACGCAGAGAAGAGAGGTGTGGGTGGAGGGGACAAAGGCGTATGGGGGTGCACTTGACCAGTTTCCCAAATATAGTTGTAGCCAATCAGACTGAAGTCAACTAGGTAGAACTGCATGTCATTACTGTACCCAACTATTTTACTGAGGAGGGGAATCTGGCCTGCCAAAACTATCCCCTACAAATAGGTGATGTTATTTTTTTAATGAAACTCTTTGGATAATTTACATTTGCAGTAATATCAACTACATGAAATAGTTTATACAGCAATGTCATGGTATCTTTAAGAGAATACAGGAGACTGTTTTCAGATGTAGAACACAACCACTCAACCCCAAGTTGCCTACCGAGCTGTGTCTCAGTGTATAAATGTGTGTGCGTTAGTGAGAGCGACTGGGTGAATGTGGCTATAGTGTACAGCACTTTGGGTGGTCAGCATGACTGGAAAAGCACTATATAAGTTCAGTCCATTTACCATTTACCATTTAACCAGAAACTTCTGCACCTTCGTCAGTGTTACTGTCACGCTCTTGGCAGCTTCCTGACCAATTTCCAGGAAGCACCATAAAGTTGTATTAATTTCACTGTTGTTAATGTTGTTTCCAATTGTAGAAGACTTTTATTAGAAATAAAATGCAGTGAGTTTTTGCACTCCTCTCCTAACTGATACATTCAAGTTACGTAATTTTGATCCTCTCTGCAAACTATAGCTTTAGCTGAATTATATAATTGAGAAACTAATAAATACCTTCTAGGATTGCTAAATATTTTTTTCCATAATTCAAATTCTCTATAACTGATAGCAAATGTGTACCAAGGAAGACTAAATGCTAAATGAAAAAGGTATTTGGAAAGTAGCCTATTAGTTAATTAGCAAGTTTATGCAACCAAGTTATTGATGCTTCTATTTCTTTTTTCTTTATTTTTTTTCTTCTACCTGCTTTCCTTGTTTTTCAGTTGAATTGTATAGTGTTGTTGGTATATTGCAGGAAAAGAAAGAGATAATACATTCTAAAAAAGGAACTAAAAATAAGTAACATTTTCTTGAAATTAATGTCTTTTTCCTTAATTTGAGCAGGTAAATGAGATTATCAGCCAATGGAATGAGTATTTTGAAATAAGATAATTAGATACACCGCACTTGAAATGAGATGAGTGTTTCCAAGTTTAAATGCAAAAGTCTTATTCCTTTGGCAGATCATCTTATTTACTGACTACACCATCTGATCGTAAAGCAGTGATTATTCCCCATTGTCCAGTTTATTCATTACTCATTAGTGACTTTATCTTTAAACTAACTATTAATTCATTATCTGTGGCTAATTCTCCATAATTGCTGGTTTCACAAAAATGTTCAGTCTGCTAATTAGTTATCAATTGATCGATTTTTGCATTTTACTCTTAGGTATTATTTAATACTTTCAGTATTGTAGTGAGCACTTTAGTGTAGGTGGAGAATTTATTGACTCATTCATGTTGAATGTAAAGTGAACTGTTTTAGTTAATAAATACACACATGTATATAGAACAGAGGTTTGTGCCTATTTTGTGACTTGTGTCTGTCTGTAGACTCATGCTCATATCATCCCTTTTTGTTAACTTCCATGTCTTGGCACAATGTAATTTATATGTTTCTGTAAAATTCAGGTGTAAGATAAAATGGAACATAGGATCAGAAGCAGTCGTACCTGTTTGTCTTGATGTGTTTTGGTGATTGCATTAGCCAGAGCTTTGGTGCTCAGTCCTCCTTTCACATCAATGAAACTTATCCCGACTTTCTCATAAATGTGCACATCAACCTGATCACCAATGAAATCAACATTAGCAGCATTTACATTTATCATACATGTGTCATTTACCGTATAACGGGCTATTTTTCCCAATACTAAACAAACCTTGAAGTCTTTGACAAGTTTCATAGGTCGAGCATGGATCTGCATCTCATATTTGCCATGTGTTCGTTTCAGCAGTTCCTCATAAGTGAGTTCAAAGGTCACCTTTTTGTGGGCTGCCACATTTACTGAAGTTTTAAATTCTTCCATAGTCCTCCCTACAGAGCTAGAACAGAAGGGATTATCTTTGCACAAAATTACACATGTTCACTAGCAAAATCTTTTAATCAGGGACATATATAGAGCATAATCTTAAAGAGAACACCCTCTTTTTATCAACAACAACTTAATGTAGTCTGCATGAGAGTGGAAAGTAAATTAATCAATCAACATTTGTACCTGACAATCCCAGCACTTTGGCCACGGGATACAGCAGCAGTGTACTGCTGCTGAGCCTGCTCCTTAGTTTTTACAACTCCATCATACATTTGACCATCAATAAACCTGCAGAGTTAACAAAAGTTACTTAAATGCTGACAAGCATGTGATATTTTCATTTCCGTCATATACAGTTAGAAAAATATGTTGATAGGACATTGAACATTAAGCTTATTCATAAATGGCTTGTACTTGTAAAAGTCTGACGACCTTTAAACTAGAGTCAGAGCCATTCACACCCTAATGGTGGTGACCCATATTATTAGACAGATCTGCCCTGGGGAAGACTGACAGAAGCGAGGCTATTATACATTGGTGCCACCTGGCCCTCTGACTACTGCCACCAGGGAGTTTGGGTGAAGTGTCTTGCCTGAGGACACAACAACTGAGATGGTAGGGGATCAAACTGGCAGATTGACTAACCTTTTACAATAATATTACAAATGTTGTTTTGATGATGAGACAGCCAGAAATATTGAGTAAGATGCTGGTCAAATAATTACAATATTCTGAAAAAGTTGATTTGTTTCAGTAATTCCATTCAAAGAGTGAGAGTTACACATTATATTCATTCATTACACACATACTGTGTAATTTTGATGACTATAACTGACAACAAATGAAAATCCCAAATTAAGCATCTCAGAAAATTAGAATCAAGGGGAAGACTGGTCCAAAAGACAACCGCTGACACTTTTTACAAGGAGGGCAAGACACAAAAGGTCATTGCTAAAGAGGCTGGCTGTTCACAGAGCTCTGTGTCCAAGCACATTAGTAGCGAGGTGAAGGGAAGGAAGAGATGTGGTAGAAAAAAGTGTACAAGAAACAGGGATGACCGCACCCTGGAGAGGATTGTGAAACAAAACCCATTCAAAAATGTGGGGGAGATTCAAAAAGAGTGGACTGCAAGACATGGGTTTCAGCTGTTGCATTCCTTGCGTTAAGCCACTCTTGAACAAGAGATAGCGTCACTTCACCCAAATTGCCTGCTGGCAGCAGTCAGATGGCCTGGTGGCGCCGATGTATGGCAGCCTTGCCTCTGTCAGTCTCCCTCAGGGCAGCTGTGCCTACTAACATAGCTCACTACTGTTTGAATGGGTAAAAGACTGACTGTGATGTAAAGCATTTGGGGTAGCTTGGACTAGTTAAAGAGCTGTACAAGCCAGTTGCTATTTACCATTTATTGCAGTATACTGTATGTAACACATCTGAAATGCAGTGACGAGATTAATATTTAAATTAATATTTCCATGTGAAACATGCGAGCCACGTAGTTTTGCAGAAAAAAAATCTCTTATAAATATGCGTTGTTGCGTTTAAAAGAAATTAATTAATTCAGATTAATTTAAAAAAATCAATTAAATTTTCAAATCAAATGTAGTAATCTAGAAGAAATACTATTCAGCAAAAAAAGAAAGAAAAACAAATTATTTCATAGAGAACTATATATATATCTATATATCTATATAAAGTTTCCTAATATTGAGACATGTTTACACACATTCTGAATTTACTGATGAAGGCATTCTTGGGAATCTGGACATGAAATTCAATTTCTTTTGATTCATCCATACGATTGGCCACACGGCTCGTGATGACGGTGGTGGCATATCGACTGGTCACAGTAGAGTTGATGTGAAAGCTGTAAATGTCCCATTCATCCTGTTTAAACACAGAAAGTCACATTACAAAGGTGAGAGATCAATGTCAGTGGCTGACAGCTAATTAAACCTGAAAAAATAATGAGTTGGTGGGTAAAGAAATATTGGAATTTACCCCTCTGTCCTCAACTCTTAGCTGAACAAAACATCACGGGAGAATTCATCGAATCCTATTTTGTATTTTGTGCTTTAAATGGTGTGTAGTGTCTAAAAGGAAGTCTTGTTAATTTACACAGGAACAGTTTTAAATTACACATCAATTTAGAATTAGCTAGAGGCATTTGTAAAAATCTTACCATCAACTTGGACCTGTCTTTCAGTGTTTAACCCTGTTTTTCTCCTTAGCATATTGGCTGATGTATGTGCTCTAGTTAATCGTGTGGACTTGAAAACTCAAGCGCTTTTCTGCTAAGCATGGTTTCTCACCTACATGAAGTCACTAAAGAAGCTGATTCTACCATTACCCTTTTACTTAAACACATAAAGCTGTCCTGGATCAGCAATCTGTGCTTTATTTGTGTCTGGTCAGTCCCCTTAAACCTCCTGTTGGTCATGGCTGAAGGCCGTTCACACTGAGACTGGTTCACTGGAGGTTCTGTGCTGTTCAAGTGGAGTTTTCCTCTCCACTGTCGCTATATGCATGTTCAGTATGAGGGATTGCTGCAAAGGCCACAATACAGTGTCTACTGTCACTACATGCTCATCCAGGAGGAGAGTTTGCTGCTGCAAGTCAATGACTACATGCAATCTGTTGAGTTTCCATTGAAAGAAAACCTTTTAACAAATCTGTCTGTATGACTGAATAGAATTGACTTTGTAAAGTCGAGATGACATGTGTTCTGAATTACCATTATGTAAATAAACCAATTGAATTGAACTTAAATTAAAATCAAAAATTTAAAACAAAAGGTTTTAACAACTTTTTTAAATATAATTTTCTTCCTCTTTTTTAATGGTGTATTGCACCTCGTACTGTCAGATGGTCCAAGTCATGTGACTGAGTTAATATTTACAGCCACGTAACTTTGGTTGTATAAGCAAATGCTTATTCTAACTCCCTCTCCCTCACAAACCCACGCACAAACACCCATGCTTGTTGACATTTAATGGCAGTGCATGTAGCGTACCTTGACTCTTTTTGAAAAGAACAAACAGTTCTCGATTCTAAAAAAGATCTTTTGATCTAATGTCAGAAAATAAGAACATTGTGGCCTGTGCTCAAATCTTTCAGTTATAATATAAAGTCTAAGTGGTTGTCTTTTGACATGAAGAGCCCAATTTTATGATTTCAACACTTTACCATATTTTATTTTAACACTTTGAGAAACAAAATCCTAAATTTAAACTGTACTTGTTCTTGAGTCAAAATAGTTTTGTTGGCTATTATGTGCTAAAACAGAGATGGATCTTACATCAAGACAAAGCAATTTGAGTGAACATTATTTTTTTGTTTGCAGTCACAGCATCACAAATTTTCTATATTACTTTAGCTTAATAATCATGCTAATAGTTTTTTAAATATGGCTGTTTATTGACTGATTTGTTCAAATCAAGATTTGATAACGGTGACAGAACCCCATAAGGCATATGGTTTAAATCTCTTTTTTCTATTCAGCATAGAAGTACTGTATGATTTCCTTGCTGCTTTTTCAGTTTATTTATTTTTTTTTTTTTATTGGATTATGATGAAGTTCTTTAAAAAAGGAATTCTGGTATTTTCTTGACTTTTTTTACAATAACACAAATAATTTTAAATAATTATTCTTAACAATTTGCGGAGCCTAATTTTTTAGGCAAAGTTCACATAATAAGATTAATAGAGCAAAGTAGCAGTGATGTTCTGGTTCTCCATATGAGCATCACTGGCGATTATTAAAAACAACCTAATATAAAGTCTAATTAGGAGAGTAAAAAAGTGTGATTGTATATATCCTTGCAACAAAAAGAGTAATCTGGGAACGTGCACACAATTGACAAAAAACAATTTTAAACACTTTTGAGGAACCCAAGCTTGAAGCTGGTTTACAAAATAGCTGTGAAGTGTCAGTAAAATGCTAATATTTTTGTGATCTCTGTTTTCTTGCAATGTGGTTCTCTGTCTTTTCTGTAGTCAGACTATACCTTGTTTGGTTGAGCAGCAGCCACAGCCAGCAGAAGCCCAAAGAGGGGGAGTGGCACCACTATCCTTCTCATAATTCCACCAGGCTGATTCAAACAAAGGCAGCAGGAACTGACTTTTAAATTCCAATAAAGTCAACTTTTACTTGTACTCATACTAAAGGAAGGTTCTTACTCTTAGTCTCCTCCTTCAGCACTCCCTTTATTACAAAAATATTGTACCCAGAAAAAACTCCACCCATCGTACCCTGCATCCATTTATCCAGCCCCAGCAAAACTGACTGTAACTGAGTTGTGTGTTTAACCTTTACTATTTACACTGAATGTCTGGCTTGTGTACCTTTTCAGGACTTTGGCAGCAAACATTTCACACAAACAAAGCAACATGGGTTCAAAAATGTACCACAAAACAGTTGGATAGAGAAAATGTGACTTTATTCGCATCCATTGGTAATGACTCAAACTGTAATGTTTGCAGCTGTCAGTGACATTGATTTTTTTTTAACCAGCAATAAAAGCATGTTTTGATCAGATAAGGTTAGATCAGCACATTCTTGCAAAGAAAATATTTATATTCAGGACATTTTTAAGACATCAGTTGTGTCAAGATAAGAGTCATAAGCCAAAAAATCAACCATTTGCATTCCCAGTTGCAATAAATGTTGAGATTCTGAGAAATTGCTCTTTGACTGGTAAATTGTGAAATAATTTCAAAATGAAGGCTGTAACATGAGATACTAGTTTATTAAGGTCAAGAGACATGATTCAGTTTAGTTATCTTCTGTTTAAATTTGTATAATGCATAAAGTTTAGTGTTTTTGCTTGTTTTCTTGTTTTTTTTTAATGCAAACCTTAGATTTGACCTTTCACATACTTTGTGCTACTTTCTTTCCAGAAAATGCCTTAGCTGGACTCTAACAATAAACCACAATGAATAAATAAATTATGAAAATATGAGACTTAATAGCACTGAAGTGTGTTGATCAGAAGCTGTTTTTTTTAATTGCTTGACAAAACATGCTAACGTGTCCTTTAAAGTGATCCTACTTTTATTATGAAGAAATTTAGAAGACCTTTTCAATATATCTATATTTTAGACAGAATCAGAATCAGAAATACTTTGATAATCCCAGAGTGAAATTACACTTCCAGTACAACCGTCCATCGCATACATCACAAACATTTCAGGGGAACGATTTGACTGAGGCCTTGCTGCCCGAGGAGCCCGCCTGACGCGGTTACCATAGGGCGCTGCCTTTAACTCTGTGGAAAGATAGGAACCGCATTTGGGGATGGAGAGGACAAAAAGGCATGTTTCACACTTTCTTCTTAACCAGGATACAGTTTGAGATATATAAAAAAAAAACTCTGCACGGGAAAAGCACATATGACGAGACAACCTTTAAGCAGGTTTACATTGGAGACTTGTCACATGTAAGTTCATGGGCGTCAGTGTGTGTGTGAGTGAATGTTGTGTTTGTCCATGAATGCTGTCCAGAGGGCCATTGTCCTTGATATGATGGAAAGTTTATCAACCGGCGCCATTGTTCTAAACGCATGCACAGATGTCCGCGGGGGAGGAGGGAGCAGGGGGAGCTGTTCCCTCTCGCCATAACATCCAGGGGTGTTTTAGATAAGTAGGGAAGCCTAATTCAAATATACTTTTTGTTTTGACAAACAACCTGCACCAACTTTTCTGTCAGCTTTAAAGTCCTTTGTCACTGGCTCCACAATCCAATATTCCAAATTTGTTGGGTTTTTTTCCGCGTTTCACCTCCAGATTTATCCCATCTCCCCTCTGAGGTCAACCACTGTAGCCAGCCTGCGTTCCATCTCATCTAGCTTGCGGCTCTGCTCGTCCAACTTACTGTTCTGCGGCCGGCAACCTGATCATGGCCATGTTTGCTACCAACATCCTCTGAGTTGCTGGTACACCAGAAATCCTCCGAATCCAAATGGAAGAAATCCGAGTACTATGAATCCAAATATGTATACGTCTTCAACGTCCTCGACTGACAAAAATCGAAAAACACACTATTTTCAACCTGTACCAGGAATCTAGGGTGTATCCCACGAAGCGTGTGCCGTCAGGACAGGACGGGTCCCCTTTTCCCTGCCTGCCTGTCGAAAAAAATGTGATCAATAGCATTGAGAGACCAGCTGACCAGATCCATAGTTTCCAGAGTTTGGATGATATGAAGAGAGAGCTCAGAAAGGCAAGACACAGCAGAAGCAGGGACAGTGAGCGGGGGGGGCAGCAGGAGCAGGAGGAGGAAAAAGTGACCTTCTCCACCGAGAGACAGAACAGAAGAGACCATAATTAGATTAAGACATCATGGAATACTTTAAAATTTTATGATTGTACAATTCTCAAAAAAGTAATGTGCAATTAATTGGATTGAATCGAATTGGAAAACAACAGCATGTTTTTTAAAGTGTTGCAGGTATGCAGCATTATTGTGGTTTGACGGTGGAAAAAACTGTTAAAAGAGAATAGTAGTAACAGGAATAATGTCTGAAACACTGAAATGCAAAGGAGGGAAATCTTTTTAAATTTTTATTTTGTTATTGGCTGTCTCAGGCACACATACAGTCACACGCTTCCTAAATTCCATATCTGATTGGCTGATCAGGCCAGACGACATTCTTCTCTCAAGAAAGCTGCTGGCTCAGAGAGTGCAACTGAGCTCCTAAACTCAGATTGTAACAAGGAAACAGACCTGAAATTGAATTGAGATATTCTTCTTTGCCAATCAGGGCCAAGTCCATTACCCTGGTTCAATAAACAGTTGTGTAACAATAGTTTTGCACCATAAGCTTTCTACTGCAGTCTAGTTTTTGTTCCTGCTGAGTTTTGACTTGTTTCTCTCCCACACCTTGACGTGCTTAGCACCACGCAGGGATTTCTCTTAAGAGCTTGCATTTTTCATGTCCAGTTTATTTCTGGTTTTATCCAAAGTGGGGAACTATTTAATGATCATGGCCTAACAGCCATAGAAATATCTCTAAGTAGTGTTAGTCTATTGTTCTTATGCTTTATTTATCATTTTTGAATTAAGCATAAGATATTAAAACATGGTCTGATTGTGAATAAAGCTGATTCTTAATTATTTTTAATAAATTTGATTAAATAATAAAAAATATCATATGTATAAAAAGCTCTTTAATCCTATGAAGATGTGATAGGATAAAACCCTAATAATTTCTTCTTCAGACTTATTGTTCAATATGTTCGAAACTGACTGACAATTTCTTGATGTAGAAGATAAATCAGTGGGTAACACTGCTGCCTTGCAGCAAGTGGGTTCTGGCCTCGAGTCTGACCCTGGGTCTTTCTGCATGGAGTTTGTATGTTCTCCCTGTGCATGCGTGGGTTCTCTCCGAGTACTCTGGCTTCCTCCCACAGTCCAAAAACATGACTGTTAGGTTAATTGTTCTCTCTAAATTGCCCTTAGATGTGAGTGTGTGCATAAATGATTGTTTGTCCTTTATGTCTCTGTGTTGCCCTGCGATAGAGTGGTGTACTCCTTGGTACTCATCATTACTCCAGACTTTTTGAATTGAGAAAGCTTCCTGGAGGGGAAGCGAAACGTCTTCAACAACGGAAACAAGTCAAGTTGCTTTGTTTTTTTATTTTTTTTGGAATGACCATGATCTGGATGACTGAGAATCTTCACCAGCATATGTACTCCTTAGACTTAGACTTATACACCCTGTTTGTAAAAAGGAGCGCTACTGCAGGTCATTCATCCCTGCTGCCATCAGACTTTACAATGCTGCACTACAACTGCAATAACTTGTGCAATAACTAATGTGCAATTACAATTTAATACCCTGTGCAATAACCTGTGCAATAATCCTGCTAAATAAGAGACTTCAGCTGTTATAGTTATCTCATTACCTCACTGTTGTTCTTTACCTGGTACCACTTTAATGTACAACGTCAAATCCATATGTATATAAGTCACCTTAAATGTACATAAGTCATCTTAAATCTCTGCTTTATTTCTTTCTTTTTTTCTCGATCCACTGTATATATGTGGACACACTGTATTTACCTCAGGCACCTTTTCCTACTTTTGGCACCTTCTTTTGATTATTGAGCCGACGTGACAGATGAATTTCTCCACTGTGAGATCAATAAATCTATCTTATCTTATCTTGCTCTGCCTCTCGCCCATTGACAGCTGGAGATAGGCACCAGCACCCCTCGAGTGGCAGAAAATGGATGGAAGTAATAATGACACCTAGCGGTTAAAATCAGAACAGATACACGATGCCTTTCATGGAGACCCACCATTTACCTGTGAAACTGTACTGAATTTTTAATTCCACAGGATAGGTATATGATGTTGTATTCTGTTCAGTGTCTGGTTCATTCCTTTTACTGGCTTCCGTGTTAGCAGGCTGCTTTGTTGGGAACCCTGGGAACTCTCATATGATTGGCAGAGGAAACAGGAAGTAAACACAGGCTACACTCTGAACTGACGTAGTTCCAGACTGTGCCTCTAGGTTTGAAAGAAGAAAAACTTGACTAAGATATTATTGATGGAGAGGACAGATTGTTTATAGACAACACCCATCCTGGGTGATAACGATTTAGGTTGGTTTTACAGTAAATATTTTGCCCATAGCTCCTTTAAATAACTACCAATTCTGCAACATCATTTGATGTTTTGGGGGGTAAATAAGAACATACACGTGAAACGCATTCCATGAGTTTATTCATTATCTGTTTTAACCATTAAAGATGTTGGCCATATACCATATATCATCTCACTTTTTCTGGATTAACTTGAAATGTATACTTTTTTTGGATAATTCATTTCATTCCCCACTTTTAGCTAAAGTTGGGCAACAATGATTTCTCTTAGAGGCATCGGAATGACGAAGTCAGCAGCAATAAGCCAACAGTCCACTTCCGTCGGACTGTTGATCCTGTAGTCAAAAGCTGTGGACCTGCAAAAAAGAGAGCAAATTTTTCAAATACGTTCTTTGTTTGTTGCAGAAAAGTGTTGCTCAAACGGAAAAATGTACCTTTGAACATTAGTCTCTGTGTCTGTCATCTTCACTTTTGCCTGGGAATTTTGATGAACCACTTCATATTGTATTTGATCTAAAGCTGCGCACAAAATACAGTGGGAAATTAAAACACAAAATACATAAAATCTCCAAACATTTATAAAAGAATCCATCCACAGCAAATACAGAAAAACTTTATATAAGGCCTGTGATTTTAAACAATTTGTCACTCACCCAACAATCCTACAGTGTCACCAGCAGATGGTGACTGTCTTAAAACGGGCCAAAGGAAATTGTTCCCATCCTTCCTGTGAAGTAAGATCGACACGCGCACATCCACATCTGCAAATTCTATTTCATTGCTCAATCTGGTCACCGTAAATCTAGAAAGATAGACACCACCTGTAAATAAGTTTGTCTTAAAAGTCTTCAACCAAATATCTATGTAAATATGTTTCTGATCTGAAGCAGTTGCATTCTTGCTCAGTGGTGGAAAAAAGTGCTTATATGGGGTGAGATGAACCAATAAAAACATTAAATAGTAACACATCAAATGCAACAAAGGTAAGTATAGACAACTGTAGTCTCTCAAATAATAAAGATCTGCCGCAACAGATGAAAATAAATACATTCTGTTATAACGAACAGACTTTAAATGTGAGTTTCGGTTTTGTAATTTGAGACATGGTTGAACACAATAACAAAATAATTTTATTAATTAGAGCTTTGGTAATTAACATACCTTAAATAAAAAAGTTTTTATCAAATAAATAAAAAGTTAAGATGAGCATTATAACAATAAACAGAGATTATTAAAGTTGTGCCGTATCCTGACTTGAATTTGATAAAGAACCTATAGCATCAGTTAAAGATTATGGAGATTGTAAGAGGCCTTCCTACTTCAAACACTCAATGACAGATCATCAAAATACTAGTGGAAACATGCAAAAGCTCATCATCAATTATAGGAAAGGCTTCCGTCCTGTTCTGCTGTTAAATATTTTTCCATCAGCTATTCAGAAAGGTATACGTGGTTTCTTGAATTTTGCCGTTGTGCCATAGTCTTTCCATTTTTAGATGAACAGTTCCCACGAAATTTTAATGCTAGGATATTGTTTTATGATCTAACCCTGCTTTAAATCTCTCCACAACATCACCTAAACTGACATGTGGTCCTTGGTTTTCATGATAATGATGCTTGCTCAACATTTTTCCTCAATAAACATTTACAGAACAGTTAGATTCATTTGGAGATTGCATTACACACAGACGGATTCTAGTTACCAATTAAGTGGGTTTTAAGACCAATTAGTCACACTCGATTTTAGGGTAAAAGAGTCAAATGTGGCTGAATACCTACACACACCACACTATTCAGACTTTAATTTGTAAACAAATCCAATGAAACCATTTATCACTTTATTTTCACTTCACAGTTATTTGGTACTCTGTGTTCGTCTATCACATAAAATCTAAATAAAACACACTGAAGGGCAACAAAGGGTAAAGTCACAAGGCACTTTAGATGAAAGTAGACAATCCTTAGATGCAGCTATATTTCAGCTGAAGTTGTTTCCTTAACAATAGCTGACATATAGTATTAGTTTACTGTGCTTTTTTTTGCTAATAACATATGAGTGCTATAACTTTGAATCACTACGATAAACTAAGCTTCATATAAGAATGTTGTCATTTGGGAATATATGTAAACTGTTGAACAGTAATGAACTTTCATGAACAAGGTCACCTTCCTACTGTGATGCGATCCTGTCCTGTGTGGCGTGTTGTAGATTGTCCGTGTCGAAGACTGATTCCCTCTGGGTCAACTTCAATATGGTGATCGGCACCAACATGGATGACAATCTTTTTGAAGCCACTATTTGTTGTTGTTGAGTCAAACACGCCATTTATATAAAGTTCTAAAGGGAAAAGAAGCAAGTTGCCTCATCACGAGACATTAGGAGTGAAGTTCAGCCAACTATGCTGAGAGGAAAATCTAATTTTACTTTATCATGATGGTGTATCAATTTGGCTGCATTAACACTTCAGGTCTGAATGCACAATTTTGATTTTTGTTTTGAAGAAATGCCAAATGACACCTGAAAATTTCACTTTCTTGTAAAAAAAAAATACAGAGCAGAAAGCTTAACCAAAACAAATTACTATAAGCAAAGTTTTTTGGATTGGTCAGTCCAGGTAAAAAAATCCTAGTTTAATTTTTTTTTCAAATACACCTTAAAGAAGAAATGCACAAGTAATAATACCGACCTGTGCTGGGATGGTGAAGAAGTTTAAGATTTACACCTCCGATAACGTCAAAACAAAGGGGGAAAGTGTAATTTACGGTTTTCATCAAAAATCTGTGGAATACAGGAGCTACAACAGAAATGAAAGTTGGTGTTAAACAGCAGATATTATGAAAAAGTTATTTTTAGAATTTCCAGCAAAATATTCAAAGCTGTATGTATGCAAATTTTGTCGACTATTCAGTCCATCTTTAGATTTAGCAGGCTCTAATCAGGAGAGTTCAATGGCCATTAAACCCAAAATACAACAAAACTGTAACCACAAAATCTCTGTTATAAGAAAACAGCAAGTGAAAAAAATCTGTCACCTCTGAAAGTCACCAATAGTTGTTGATTATTATATATTGCACATGTCAAACTTTGATGAACTCCAAGTGTCCACTTCAAATTTAGTTGTTATCCATTTAAACATTAAAAGTTATAGAAATGCTGAGTTTATTAGCATCTCTGAGAGGTGTCACCAGAACTCAAACTTTGCCTTTTCAATTATTCAAGACATCACTATTCCAAAGTTGGTGTGATTAATTCATATTGCGTCCCCAACGATATGTGAATTAATCACATGTGGTCATACGCTGACATCGTCTACATTCCGCTCCGAAGTCAAGAAGTGACTTTTCCACATAGAAAAGTTTATCTCACTTTTTTCACCTCATCCAAATGAAATTGTGTCAAAAGAGAGATTTATCTCACTTGGTTTCCAATACAGACATTTTGGTTGTTGAGTGTGACAATGGCAAGTCTCACATCACAGCAAATTGAACATGATGGATAATAATTTAGCCTCTGAAACATATTTAGACAAATTTTTAGTGGGTAAGGCCTAATTTGTCCACAGTGCCGCCTAGAAGTATTAAGACAATCAGCCCTTAGCCAAAAATGCTTGCAGTAGTTATCGCAGTAAGGTAGTATCGCAGTACTTTGATTCAGAGAATTATTTTCAGAATATGAACACCATGTATCATTTTCTTTCTGCTTCACAACTATGCACTACTTTAAGTTGGCCTATTACATTAAATTATTTGTCAATGTAACAATATGTGAAAAGTTCAATGGGAGGAACTACATTTTTCTTCAGTAATAGAATGCTTCTGTCATGTGACTGCCTTTCTGTGTTGAAAAAAAGGTCAGTCTGGCCTCCTCATTTGACTCAAAAACAATTTTAAACTGATCCTATCTACTCTGTACTTCATTTGATTATAGTTATAAGACTAAATACAAATAAAGTTCACTTCCTTTGAAACATTTTTGTTTTGCAAGGTTGATATCACAATACTCTTTTTTTAGTGATATGTAAAAGCCTTTCTTCCCTCAGAGATTTATTCTGTTTTTTTTATTTCCTTTGACTTTTCTTACACACGTTTCAGATCATCCAGATCCTCACCCAAATTTATATATTAGACAAAGATATCCCGAGCAAATACAAAATGCAGCATTCAAATGATGATTCCATTAATTAAGGGGGAAAAGGTATCTAAATCAACTTGGTCCAAGGTGAAAAAGAAATTGACCCCTAAACCCAATATCTTGTCATGTCATCTTGGGTAGAGACAACTGCTATGAACTGCATTTTTTATGCCGTGGTGCATGATTAGATGAGGATTAACAATAATATTTCATTTTTAAGACTAAAGTCAGATGAGGAAGAAAAATTATTTGTCAGAATCCTGGTAAACAAACTTGGTATACGTTACCAGATGTGGTCAATAAGGTAGAATCCTTTTTCTTAGATTGCACTGCCATAACAAGGGAAATATCTGTAAACAAAATGTTCATAAAGTTGTTAAGGTGTTCTGCTCGAACAAAGCTTCAGTGTCAAGGAAACTACAATGTTTAGGAAATATCTCATGAATCCTATGATCCTTTGTTGACTTAAAAAGTTTACAAAAAATTAAGTCTTTTATTTTGATGGTTGTGTGATTTTAATTTTGGGAGAAAGAAATGTAAGTAAAAAAAAAAAACAAGTTACACAAAATATCTATTAAAATAAAACAAGCAGGTTATCCACCAAACCAAATGCAGGCTAGAAGTTGGTGGAAAAACCTCAGTTGGCAAGCGCACCACTGAGTATTTTCTCAGTGCACACACCTCACAAGGGGTTTTGGTCCACTCCCGTTTTGAGACGCTCTGTAAATTTTGGGGGGTTTTGGATAGTACTGCTCAGCTACTCAAGCGTTTAGCTACCTCCACAGATTTTCGTTACCACTGTTCTGTAATTGATTGGCAGATTTGTCCACCACATGGGAACATAATCGAACTGTGAATGAAAAGATTCTAGGAGAAAGTTTAATTTCAGTCCATGATAAAGAGATCAATTATCAACTTCCATGTAACGTTGGGTTTGTTATTTTGTTTTGTTTGTTTTACTTGAATTTAAAATGTTATCAAATAACAGACAATGATTTTTTTTTTATAAGTGACCAAACATGCAAAATATACCCTGTCATTATAAACAGTTAAATACCAAGGTTAAACATTACATTTCCTCTGACAACAACACACAGTTGTTATGCCATCACACCATGGCTAAATTATGTTAATTTTGAACACTATGTGACATTGGGGAGGATTATAATTGGGTTGTGAGAAAGAGAGTTTCAGGCTGGGACGGCCTTTCTCTCAGCAGGGTTCCATGCTGTTAGACCACTCCCCACAAACAAAAGGCAAGAGCACTTCTGACCAGACCACACTTCTTCCAGACTTCTCTCAGACCACTTCTGCCTGGAGCCATCCAGGACAAAGCTTTCTTCTTCACCATTCCTTCCTCCCTGAGATAAAAGGAGGAGAGGGAGACTGACCTGAACAACGATGGGCCCTGGCAAACTTGAAGAAGCTGTCAGTCCTTTATTCTATGTGTGTGTGCAGATTTTGCTGTTAAAAGATCGCTAGTGCTCGAATTTTATCCCTTTCAACCATTGTCCTGATATCAGCTTAAGAGCTGATACAATACTTAACAGACAGAGAGTTATTTATTAAACATTAAATAACTTTAAACAGTGTTTAATTGCACAACACAGTATTACAGTATTTTCAGGAACATGAGCTAATATAACTATATCTTTCTGTAACGATGAGCCAACGTTACATGTTAATTTTAATGTTTTAGAAATGAAGTAGTGTTAAACAGCACGCCAACTGTTTTTCCTATTTGTTTGTTTTTGTTTGGATTGAACCTGTTTGTTTTTCTGGGTGTGGTTTCACCTGCAGTGGAGGGACCTCATCCTGGTGTATCACACTCAGGTGTGCAGACTGCAGTATTGGCTCAAACTAAGAGGCAGATTAAGAGGGGTGACACTGGCCAGATTAGATTTTTGTGTTGCTATAGGTTTTGCATGTAATGATTGGAATTGGTTTAAGATATATTCAGTTTGTATTAGTTTGCAAATTTATTGTTGTCCTTTTGTCTAATGTAAATAGTATTGTATTTTCTATCTTGTATTTAATATATATCCCTAATAATGGTTTCTCCCAATTTAGGTGAACCTGAATTTAAGCTGTTTGTCATTTGTTGTTGGTTGTGGTGGGTTGGTTGGTTACACTGCTGGCTACAAAGAAAAATAATAATAATAATAATAATAATAATAATAATAATAATAATAATAATAATAATAATAATAATAATAATAATAAAAGAAAAAGAAGCTTCCACAGTTGAGACTTTGTTTTTTGGACTGCCGTTCTGGGTCCCGCTTCCATGGCCGCTCGACCAGGTTGACAAGCCCGTGACAAGTGGTGTCAGGAGTTACGGCTGAGAGTCCAGAGGAAGATGACACGTGGTGGAAAAAAGGTGGAGCACCAGGAAGAACCTGATGGGGGTGAGCCAGCTCTCTCAGCTGACCAGCAGGGAGCAGCTGCACCAAGTAATCCTGATAAACTGGAAGAATTAACCACCCTTGTAAAGTCTCTTATTCGCAATCAAGCCTCCAGAGACCAGCAGTTGGAAAAAGAGTCATCACGGCAAGAACAAAGGTGGAAGAACCTGCAGTTTCAGTTCCAACAGATTCAAGTTCAGGTGAGAGAACTTAAGGAAGACTTGGAAAATAAAACTGTACATGCGGATGATGATGATGAAGAGGAAATTGATGCTGATCTTGATGGAGATGGTGACCCAGTGATCGCAAGTCATCAACCAACTGACCCACCCACATCGAGGGCTCCACAGCTATCAAAGCAGCCCAAGATACTTCCTTTGTCAGCTGATGAGGACATTGAACATTATCTGATGACTTTTGAAAGAATTGCCACAGTTTGTGGATGGCCAAAAGGAGAATGGGCTATTCAACTTATTCCCTTACTCACTGGCAAAGCAAGAAGTGCATATGTTATGATGGACTTTGATGATTCAGCCAATTATGACAAAGTTAAAGAAGTAATTCTGGCAAAGTATGAAATCACATGTGACACATACAGGAGACGGTTTCGTGCACTGGACATCAATCCTGGTGAAACCCCACGTGAACTGTATGTGAGATTAAAAGACCTCTTCAACAAATGGGTAAAACCAGAGACTTCAACAGTGAAAGACATCTCAGAACTACTCATTTTGGAACAATTTTTGAGGATGATGAAACCAGAGATGGAAGTATGGATCCGTGAGAGGGATCCCAAGTCTGCTGAGGATGCTGCTCGTCTTGCTGAGGTGTTCCTGTCAGCCAGAAGTGGGAGCCAGAGAACCACCTTTCACCGTGACAGCCACTTCGCAGGTCGCAGTAAGTCCTATGGGGGTGATCGGGGTGGACAAATTGAAAATAAGTCACATAGTAGTTTCAAAGAATCTTTTTTTAAGCCTAGTAGCACTAGAACACACAAGCCATCTTTTCCCAAAACCAGGCCAGACACTCGCTGTTATCTGTGTAAAGAACTAGGTCACACACAGTATACATGTCCGTCTACCAGACAGTCTACACCCTCTCTCTTATGCACCGTTCCTAGATTCTCTCAGCCTTTGACACCTCAGAAAAAGCTGTTAACAGTCCCTGTCTTAATCAATGGTCAGCGTGAAGAGGCCTTGTTAGACTCTGGCTGTTTTAAAACTGTTGTTCATTCTAGTATTGTGTCAAGAGACATTTGGAACGAAGCTTCAGCTAACATATGCTGTGTTCATGGCGATGAAAAGGTGTACCCCACTGCTGAGGTTTACCTAACAGTTGATGGGCAAACATATCTAATGTCAGTAGCTTTGGTGTCTACGCTCCCCTATGCTGTTATTTTGGGAAGTGATGTTCCTGTTCTATTTGATCTTATTGAACATGCACAAGCTAAGGCACACCTAGATGGGGAAAACAGTTTAAAGTCGACTGTTCAAGGGATGGAGAGAAAGTTAATGGACAAGTCTCATACTTCCTGTAATGTGGTCACCACCAGAGCACAAGTAGCTAAGAACACACTGGAGGAGTTGCCCTTTTACCATGCTGAGCTAGAGGGGGGTCGATTTAAGATCCGTAAGACCAAAGCACAAAAGAGGAGAGACAAGTTTTTAGCCTCAGCCAGTACACCGTGTGACGTCAAAGAACCAGGTCCGCCTCTAGAGTTTAAGATTCCCTCAGACATTTCGGAATTCCAACGTGCTGATCCAAAGCTGAAAGTCTGGTTTGAAAAGGTTACAGAAATAGAGGGTGAAAAAGTGGGCAAAGTAGACTGTATAACGGATGTTGCTTATATTATAAAAAATCATATTCTCTATCAAAGACAAGGGAATGTGGAGGCCTTAGCACTACCACAGTGTTTCACAGAGAAGGTCATGGAGCTTGGTCATTCTGTCCCATGGGCAGGTCATCTAGCATTCCAAAAATCACTCAGCAGAGTTAGTAGTAGGTTTGTTTGGCCTGGTATGTACACTCAGCTGAAAGATTTCTGTGCTTCATGTGAGACTTGTCAGTTGACATCACCAAGGGGGGTGCCACGAGCCCAGCTTCAGCCATTGCCTCTTATTGCCACACCATTCGAAAGAATAGTGATGGATATTGTAGGGCCTCTTGAACGAAGTTCTTCTGGCCACAAGTATATTTTGGTCATTTGTGACTATGCCACTCGTTACCCTGAGGCTTTTCCTCTTAGATCTATTACTGCTAGACAAGTAGCAACCTGTCTGATCCAGTTATTTTCAAGAGTAGGGATCCCCAGAGAAGTCCTGACTGACTGTGGTACAAATTTTCTATCAAAGCTGCTCCAGCAGGTTTATGGGTTATTGGGGGTTAAGGGTATTAGGTCCACCCCATATCATCCCCAGACGGACGGACTTGTTGAGCGGTTCAATCAGACTCTTAAAAACATGCTGCAGAAGTTTGTCTCTCAAACAGGCTCTGATTGGGACCAGTGGCTGCCATATCTTCTGTTTGCATACCGGGAGGTACCACAGGCATCTACAGGATTCTCTCCGTTTGAACTGCTTTATGGGCGTCAGGTCCGGGGACCACTGGATCTCCTGAGAGATCACTGGGAGACACCTACATCACAACGGGACAATGTGGTTGCCTATGTTCTAAAGATGAGAGACAGATTGGAGCAGATGACAGCACTAGCACAGGAGAACATGAGGTCCTCACAAGTGCAACAGAAGTTCTGGTATGACAAGAAGGCCAGAGAAAGAACTTTTCAGGTTGGACAGCAGGTATTATTACTTTTGCCCACCAGTGACAGTAAGCTGTTGGCCAAATGGCACGGTCCTTATTGGATCACTAAATGTGTGAGCAAGGTTACTTATGAACTATATACACCTGACAAGAAGAAGACTCATCAGTGTTTTCATGTCAACCTATTAAAAGAGTTTCACTGCCCTTCATCAGAGCAGGTCCAATCACCACGGCAGGATCCACCACAGCCACATCTCTTCATTCGTGCAGAAGAGGAGGAGGAGGAAGAGAGGGAACAGGAGTTCCCAAGAAAGGATACAAACTTGTCTTCAGTGGATTTGTCGCATCTTCAGCCAGGTCAGCAGAGACAGATACAGTCATTACTTGACCCAGATCTCTTCACAGAAACCCCAGGTTTCACCACTTTGGTTCAGCATAAAGTTTATCTGAAAGATGATGCTGCTCCTCGTCGAAAGTCCTATCGAATCCCTGAGCGTCTTCTGCCTAAGCTCAGACAAGAGTTGGAAGTGATGTCCCAGTTGGACATAATTGAACCATCTACAAGTGAGTGGTGTAGCCCCATTGTTCTGGTTCCAAAAAAAGATGGCTCACTTAGATTTTGTATCGATTTTAGATATCTCAACTCTGTCTCCAAATGTCAGTCATATCCAATGCCTCGAATTGATGAGTTACTAGAGAGGGTTGGCAATTCTATGTTCATCACCACCCTTGACTTGAGCAAAGGATATTGGCAACTAGCCCTGGCACCAGAAACCAAAGAATTAACGGCTTTTACAACACCCTTCGGCTTGTATCAGTTCAAGGTGATGCCTTTTGGTCTGCAGGGGGCGCCGGCAACCTTTCAGAGACTGATGGACCAGGTATTGAGGGGGGTCCCACAATTTGCCGCTGCATATTTAGATGATGTGGTAATCTTCAGCCAGACTTGGGAGGACCATGTTTCCCATCTTAAACAGGTTCTTCACTTAATAAAAAAAGCTGGACTGACAATCAATCCAGGCAAGTGCTCACTAGCACGAAACCAAGTGGAGTATTTGGGGCATGTTGTTGGCCAAGGTGTAGTAAAACCACGGGTTGCAAAAGTGGATGCGATCCATTCATATCCTGTCCCAACAACTAAGAAGGGGGTTCGATCATTTTTAGGTCTGGTGGGCTGGTATAGCAAATTCATCCCACATTTTGCGGACAGATCAGCAGTCCTCACTGATCTCACAAGGAATTCAGCACCAGCAAAGGTGAAGTGGACTGATGACTGTGACAGAGCCTTTAAGGATCTTAAGATGGCCATCACAAGTGAGTCTTTTCTTCACACTCCCAATTTCAATCATCCATTTATTCTTCAAACAGATGCTTCAGCAATTGGTCTTGGAGCTGTGCTTTTGCAGGATGTGGAGGGGGAAAGGAAACCAGTACTGTTTCTGAGTCGAAAACTCCTCGAGCGAGAGACAAGGTATTCAACTGTAGAAAAGGAGTGCTTGGCCATGAAATGGGCAATCAACTCCCTGAAATACTACTTACTAGGACGTCACTTCTACTTGGAGACTGATCATCGGGCTTTACAATGGCTCAAAAGGATGAAGGACACAAACATTCGTCTCACAGGATGGTACCTGTCCCTCCAGCCATATGACTTTACAATTCAGTATCATTCAGGAAAGGCTAACCTTGTGGCGGATTGCCTATCCCGGGTACATGAACACTGAGGTACTGTAATCTTGTGTGATGGGGGGAGGAGATGTAACGATGAGCCAACGTTACATGTTAATTTTAATGTTTTAGAAATGAAGTAGTGTTAAACAGCACGCCAACTGTTTTTCCTATTTGTTTGTTTTTGTTTGGATTGAACCTGTTTGTTTTTCTGGGTGTGGTTTCACCTGCAGTGGAGGGACCTCATCCTGGTGTATCACACTCAGGTGTGCAGACTGCAGTATTGGCTCAAACTAAGAGGCAGATTAAGAGGGGTGACACTGGCCAGATTAGATTTTTGTGTTGCTATAGGTTTTGCATGTAATGATTGGAATTGGTTTAAGATATATTCAGTTTGTATTAGTTTGCAAATTTATTGTTGTCCTTTTGTCTAATGTAAATAGTATTGTATTTTCTATCTTGTATTATATATCCCTAATAATGGTTTCTCCCAATTTAGGTGAACCTGAATTTAAGCTGTTTGTCATTTGTTGTTGGTTGTGGTGGGTTGGTTGGTTACACTGCTGGCTACAAAGAAAAATAATAATAATAATAATAAAAGAAAAAGAAGCTTCCACAGTTGAGACTTTGTTTTTTGGACTGCCGTTCTGGGTCCCGCTTCCATGGCCGCTCGACCAGGTTGACAAGCCCGTGACACTTTCACTTACAAAGGCATACTCATGTCCTGGGGCTATGGTCACGTGGGACGTGGTCTAAAGGTAAGTCTTTTTACATTTATATTTCTGTATATGCATATGTGTATATTTGTATTGATTTATTGGTTTGAATATTGATTTCAGAGTATCATAAACTCATAAGTAAAGCAGAAATCAGGACAATTATTTATGTTAAACACTATAAGAAGGAAAAGGGGTTTGATTAAACATGTTTTAACTTTTTAAAACCATTATGCAGGAGAGATTATATATGTGTTACATTTGATATTTTGGTGAATAGTTTGAAATATATCATAGAGTTGTTCACATTCTGTTCCCGAACATGTCAGGTTGACATTTTACACTGCTTAAGCCAAAGTCAAAGCAATGCTGTAGTGGCATGGCACCTTCAGCCTGTAGATAGGGTATCATCCACACTTATTGTCTACATTTTTTTTTCTTGTTTAAAGAATATGGTACAAAAAATACATTTTTCTTTCAGGCTGATGTGGCCACACTGCTTCTGATTGGCTAATTAAGCCTTCATGGCGACTACACGCACCACAAGCTGCTAGATTCCAATGAATTTTTTTTATCATGTCTTGTCTGGCAGTGTATCACTAAGGCTACGTTCACACTGCAGCATGAAATGACCCGATTCCGATTTTTTTGCCTGTATGCGACCTGCATCTGATCTTTTCATGACAGTCTGAACAACACAGATCGGATTTTTTCAAATGTGACCCAGGCTGCCTGGATGTGTGGTCCTGAATCAGATACGTATCTGATCTTTTCAAATGCGACCTGTGTCTGTACGGCCAGGTCGCATTCATCCGACCTACACGTCATTGATACTTGACAAACGTCACTAACGGTGGACCTGGCTATGCCAAAGTTGCAAGTCTATACAGCCCCACGGCAACGCTGTTGGGCTGATGTTTGTTTTTACGTGACAGCGCTAAAGAGATCCGTTCAGACGCACATAAAGGTTGCCTTTGTCATTCGAAAATTATGAATGAAGTCAGTATCAGTAAAGCCGCTCACGTCGCTAAAATTTGTCTCTCTTCCTTTTCGATCTTCTTAAAAAGATTGCATTGGTAATGTGCTGGCTGAACGCAAGATACGCTGCAGCATTACGATCCATATTTACTTCCGCAAACCATGAGCATGCTTGCTACGTATGACGTCATTGTGTCCTCTACTGCGCATGCAGGACACTTAAGTGTATGAATGCAATTCACACAGGAGATCACATACAAGTCGCATATATTTGGAAATGTGAACGGACACGCAAAAATTGAGCATCAAGGCCTGCAGTGTGAACGTAGCCTTAGATTTGTTTTCTTAATGTCAAAGAGACCCCAAGTGATTTACTTTCACAAGTGGAGCATTACTGCTTTTGGTATAGTACTCTAGCCTCGTGAGACCATCCTGATCTTGCGAGCTTTCAAGGTTTCACTCGCAGATCAGTCTGGCTACTTTCCGTTAAAGAAAATTTGGAGCCGTTCACCAAACGAACGTCCAATCAACGTTGGCTTTGAGGCGGGTTGAGGTGTGACGCAACGAGAAGCGCGACAGTTCAGTCTAAAGAATAAGGCGGCTTCAGCCGATGAAACTAGCGTTAGCGTGGCTATCGAGCAAGTTTTATCGGAATTACAGAGTATTTCTTTGCTGAGCTAACGAGCCTTTACCTGCAGCAGCAAGAGTAGCTTGGCTTGTGGTTGTGTTTTCGCTCTGTTACGAACGATGACGAAATTTAGACGAAGCATGTTGACGAGTACGTCATATGCTTCGTTGATTTATTTGGCCCGTGTATCACCAACATAGGCCAATCAGCTAACCAGTATTTTCGCCCCTTCCCAAAATGATGACTGGGGGGGGGTACGTGTGTCCACTTAAGAGGAAGCAGCAGAACTGAAAAGGGTGTAGTAGGTATGCTGGGCCCTTTGGTGGCATTGTGACACAGTTCTCTGCTTATACAGAGAATGTATGCGGAGTAAATACGTCAACATGGTGGAGGATCAGACCCAGGGTACACGCTGTGTATTAACTAACAACAACAAAATTACTAACAACATCACTTTCACTTTGTAACAAATTTATTATTTAAACCACCTACGTCTTACTTGTGATGCACTTGGGTCAAAAATTAGGACTTTACCTTCCCTTGGAGTAGCTACTGGCAGTGGTTGTGGCGGTAGTGGAAACGAGCCAATGCGTTTGCCTAAGGAATATGAAGAAAAGAACCGATCATTTATGTACTACTTGTTGCCATGGATGAGAGCACAAAAAAAGCAAATATTGACTCAACAAAACCTTATTGAATAAAAACTTTGGAATTGAACAGTGTCTCTATCCTCCCTACAGTCTTCCTATATGTTTTGATCACATTTAATGATTCATCACAAACCAGTTCATTTAAAAGAAGGCATAAAATAGACTTTGAGAAGCAGTGCATGGAAGGCACATGTGGTTATGAGTAAATTAAGGGCAAGGTTCATGTTTTTTTTTATTTTAATAAATGTATAAAACTCAGGTGGAATGTGTGCCATGGCTTTAATCAAAACTGAATGAAATTGTATTGAATATGAATCGCTTTTCTAAGGGCGACCTTTGGCAGAATTTTAATAAAACTAAAAGTGGAAATTTGAAGAGCTTCAAGATATCGAAGGGCTACGTTAAACACGTAATCTACATAGAGAGATTGCTTGGTAAGTGTGTTCTGGCCTTGATAGGGACTGGAGCATGAAAAGAATATCAGATGATGTCCACAGGAGGGGTAAAAGAGAAATCGTAATAAATATTGAAGGACACAAAGTGTCTATGGTCTGATCAATTTAATGTAGCCTTCTCCTATAATATGTACACCCTTATTGTAGATTGTAAATACACTGAAAGGTTCACTGATTAGAATGATAATGATAATCAGGTTTTTGCCTTTTTTTATAGAGTTGTGGTCTGTTAAGCATGGTGGTCAAACAATGTTCTAGGGCAGAGTTTCCAGCTTTAGCAAAATCATGGGAGCTTCAGATCTGAAGGGTTTAAATATAAATGTTTACTTTTTCTGTATAGCTCAAATTTCGATTTTAGCATTGAGTTAAACAGTGTTCTTGATGTGCTAAATTACTGGGGGGAAAACTGTAATAATTGCACAAAAACACAAGATGCCCATGAATTTAAGGAGAAAATTATTACTTGTACTGATGAATAATTATGTTGGACAAAGCGTAAAAAAAAGTTTTACATTATAACAACTGGGATTTGGAAAGTTGTATATATTTAAAGGCAATACTAGCAGTGAATTTGCTTGGTCAAAAGGACCAGAAAGAAATCAACTGTTTGAAATAAGTTAATAATCTATGTATTAATGAGACAAACATGATTGTGCTCTTTGGGAGACATTTTCCTTTGTTTACTTTCTTGCATTTTGGTTATTTCTTTGTTACATTTTTATTTGCTTTTATTTTTGGCATCTCCAGTGACATAAAGTAACTACATTCAGAGTAGTTATGCAGATCTTTTGAAAGGAGATGTTTTAAAGCAAATTTATAAACGTAAAGGAAAGAAAAGATGTTTGCTATACATTCCCAGGATCAGCCAGAAATTAAAAACTTCACATTAAACTGACACTAAGAGGACCCAGTTTTGACTGCATGCCTTACCTAGAAACTAACATAAATGTTTTTTTTTTTTCCTGAGCTATTGCTTTCCAGAAGCTGGACGGAGATCCTGAAATGCCACCTTTCTTCCAACAGAAGACTCTGATAAGTGAGCTTTTGCAGGCGTATGGTAAGAAATCAGAATCAATATTGGACATAGGCGGGGATAAGCGGATATGACTAAATTATGCTAAGTTTTAACGAAGACAAAGGTTCCCCACTAGCCTTCCAGTTTTTAATAATGTGTTGAACAATTTCTTAACCTAATTTTGGTAGTTTCTGAGAACTCCTTAGATGTTTTTTCTGCTTGATGCATGCCAATGATTTAACCCTTCTGTAACAGACTGACAAATTTTCCACGACAACGGGATGTGTCGTTATAATGGGGTACCGCGAGCGAGCTATTTTTAGAAACGTAACGTCACGATGACGTCACATCACGTGGTACGCAGTAGGGCAAACTCCCAAACCCGCCGCTGTTTTGCTGTGGAAGAGACGTGCGTTAGCCTAGGTTGTACTCGTTTAAAAGACTGCTTTTTCCAAAATCTAAGACCATGGTTATTAAACATTGTTGCTATGGAACGTGCAACAGCGACTCGAGGTACGCTGATCGGCCGCATATGAAGGATGTTTTCTTCATTACTTTCCCGAAATTCAAGAGTGCCAAGGAGAAATGTGTGCGCTTGGTCCATCGGTGCGGTCGGCCTACATATGTAGCAAGGATTTTGTCGGAGGAAAGGGCACAACTGAAGAACATCCTGACCCAATTCCAGCGACATCAAGTAGTGAACAGGTAAGAGTATTTTGGTGGCCGACATGTTAATAACGAAGCGCCTGCTACCATGATAGCATATAGGCTATCATGGTAGCAGGCGCTAACATGATACCCTGTTACCAGGATAGCCTACTCAAAAACATTTCAAATGAGACAAACATTAAACATATACCGATCCCTGGACGGTGATTACAAACAAAAAAAACGGCCGACGACGGCATGACCGCCGCGCAGGAAAAATAAAACAAAGCTTACCGTTCGATCGACTCGTTTTCCGGTCTTTTTAAACCCTCGACACTCAAGCCATCGTTTGATCTGAAGGTTGGTGTGTTCTTCGACAGTGCGACCAGTAAACCGTGCGCCTGGGACATCGTTTTGGGAAAGTTTAATGGCTGCAAATTCGGTCATATCGCTGGTTCTGTTGCTGGTTGCTACATGCGTTCTCTATCGGTTTGTCCTACCTAAGCGGCAAAAGGGGCGTTGCTCGTGAGGCGGTGACGTCACGTGCGCGGTACTTGTTCAATAAATGCGAAGCAACTTATTGTACCAGTTGGGGTTAAATAACAAGTTGCCAGCTGAAACATAATCACCGCAGTAATTATCCAATGGGAGGCTCATACTTATTTGCTTAGTTAAATCCAGGAGGTGACTTATTTTTATTTATTTATTTTTTGACCAGGCAGTACCAGAATCAAATTATGGTAAAAAGAAAATTCCATTACATAAACCACACAACATGCTAAAATTTGGAGCTGGAAGGTTTCTCATTTTCACAGCTTTTTATCATCTGAATCTGACATTCCTAAGCACAGAGTTTCTTGGTAGCGGATGGGTTATATTTGATTGTTTCATACCAGTTACCCAAAAATGCAGTGATGGGCAGTAGCGCCGCTACATGTAGCGAAGCTATTAGTTAAACTACATTTTCCAGTAGCTTGACCGTAGCGTCGCTGCTTTATGAATCAAGTAACTTTCCTGTAGTGACGTTATTTTTTTGATCAAGTAGCGACGTAGCGTCCGCAAACGCTACAAAATCCAGGACATAACTAAGAAATGAAACCAGGTTTGCTATTTTGAAACAACATTCAGAGTGAACAATCAATCAGAGTTGTTGGTTGGACATGTTCATGCGCGAGCTTCTACTTTGCCTCTCCTGTCTGTATCTATCGAAACATGCGCATGCATACGGCAGTGGAATTTATGGCAAGCCGATTAGGCAAATACTCGCCCTTACAATAACGTGCAGTTCCAACCCGTATTTTACGCGAGCGCGCGTTTTTTAGTCACCGCGCGTTTCCAGCCAGAACGCGCGGTGACGTAAAAAACGCGCGCTCGCGTAAAATACGTGCGGTGGCGTTAATAACGTTTGGTGGCGTTTTTTGCATATTATATTATCAGGAGGTTGTCTTTTATGTGCTCAGCCACTAGATTTAAAGGTGTTTTACCCAATAAGAACACTGCACCACCAGACACAACCAGGAGGTCCGTGATCGTTGGGGAAAGGCAGAAAGAAGATGCACCTTCCTTTCTGATCCTGTCTAAATCCTGCTTAGTTCAATAATAAAGTCCGATATTACACAAAACTCACTCTGCTTGTTCTCCCTACTTATGCCCCTGGTGCAGAAGATAAATGAAATCTTTAACAGAAATGTTATTATTCTGAAAATATTATCATGTGAATATAAATACAAAGCATACAGAAAATGCAGCCTATTTAAGTGACCTGGTTTATTTTATTTAGCTTTTAATTTCTTTTCAACATTTAGTTCTACTACTTGGCTTGTGCTTTGGTAGTTTCATGTTTAAAATGACAAAAGAAATATGAAAAAGCTTATGGTGCATCTTCTTTCTGCCTTTCCCCAACGATCAGGGACCTCCTGGTTGTGTCTGGTGCTGCAGTGTTCTTATTGGGTAAAACACCTTTAAATCTAGTGGCTGAGCACATAAAAGACAACCTCCTGATAATATAATATGCAAAAAACACCACCAAACGTTATTAACGCCACCGCACGTACTAGGCCAATAACCTTTTTGTTTTATTTCTAGCAGTAATTACTTCAGTTTGTATTTTATTATGCTGCTCATAAAGCAATGTCTACACTGTGTTAGGTCATTGGCTGATCTTTAATAAATGTTTTAACCAGTGTATCAGACTCATTTTGAATTGATCTGACATTAGGTTGGTACAACGTTAAGTAGCTTCTGATGTAGTTAAGCTATTTTTAACACATTTGTGTAACTTAGCTTGCTATATTTCTATAGGTGGTAGCTTTTGTGTAGTGAAGCTTAATTTATTGTTGAGTAGCTAATAGCTTAGCTCACTACACTGGACAAGTAGCTTGCCCAACACTGCAAAAATGTTATAATTTTCTGTGAGTATTGCAATGGAAGTTCAATCGTTATCACTCTCTTTTTAGTGGATATAAATAACTGTATATTTGTTTTTTTATTTTTGTTTTGTTTTTTCAGGTTGGCTAGCTACTTACAAACGCTGCATAAAAAGATGCATGATGTTTTTCACACTGTTTGACAATAAATCAGACTAAACCTTTCCTGTTTTGGATCAATTAGGATTATCAAAATTATTTCTGTCTGCCAAAATAATTAGTGTTTGCATTTGAAACTGTATCGCTTCAAACTGTATCAGTCAAATGCCTTGGATATTCTTACCACCATTTTCTACATTTTGTTTAGAGATAACATGTAAAAAGTGGTGATGCAGACCTAACTTACGAGTTACATGTCGCATTGAGGGCCTTCCATTATTCAAAACTCTGACATGTACTTTTTTACTCCTTTCGGGTTGTAGATTTCCTCTCTCTTTGGGTTTGTAAAGGACTTCTGTGTTCTCCCCTTCAGGCTTGGTGACCACCATGGATGTGAGAGGAGTCACAAAGCTGTACTTCAAGGAGAGCTCCAAAGCCTCTTTTTTCACATTATTTTTCTCAGATCCAGATAACAATAGCCTGTATAACAACAACATATTAACAGATGAACCCTGAGAGAACAGTTTACTTACGCTAGAGATTTATTTTCTTTTTCATACCATTTCTGGTATGAGTTTAGCCAGCTGCTTCAGTAAAAGTATGTAGACTGTATTATTTTAAAACTTATTTACTTTGAAACATATGATTCAAATCTTAACAAATAAAATTAATTGTAAAATCAACTATAAATATTTGCATTTTCAGTCATTACTGGGTGAAAGGCTAACCCTGGACACAGAAACACTCAGAACACACACACACACACGTATTTATAAACCCAGAACACCAAAAGGTAATGCACGCATGTATAGGATGAACATGTAAGGGCCAAGCAGAAGGCCCCCAGCCAGGATTTAAATCCTTTTCTTCTTGCTGCCAGGTGACAGTGCTTACAACAATGCCAATGTGCATAAAAAGACAAAAAACAGGACCAAACCATTTAAAGGTTATCAGTAAGAACTTTAAAAAAAAATTTTTTTGGAAAATGCAAGAATTTCATATACTTTCTGAAAGCATCCAAACCAATGACACTGCAATGAAAAGTTAACAAGGATAAACTTCTGTAATAACCTAAGAGTCCAATATTGTGTGTCCATCCTTTTTATTCATCTATCCATCCCCGAATTCCTCATCTTCTGCTTATCCAAGAATGGTTTACAAATACAACAGAATCAAGAATAGCCCCTCCCTGACACCCACCTCATAACTACATTTATATTTACTATAGACAGTTATTCAGCATACTATAGTATTGTATGGCACGTTTGCTTTCAATCACATTAAGGTGCTCAAGATTTGCAGATACAACTGGTCCTGACAAAGAACCTTATATGGGTGCCAAAAGTGTTTCTTTATCTGATATTCAAACTGATACTGCAATGAATGACCAAATACAAAGCAAAACAAAGACAAACATATGTCACATATACTACTTACTCCTTCTCTAGAAGCTGCTTAACTTTGAGGTAGGCCCAAACCCTCTGAAGTAGTCCTTTAGTGTCCAAAGAATCCACAGAGCTATTTGTATTAGAATATGCCACTTTTTGTCTAGTCTGTCAAAATCCAAAGCAAACTGTCAGATCAGTATTTACTTACCTAAACTTTAATTTAAGTAATGATATCAACAAATCTTACTGAAATGGCCACAACTTGTGGCGTGAAGATTTCAACGTTGTTGTCAATGATCTCACCAGCCACCACAATCTCAGAGCCATTGTAATACTGACTGAAATTTGTCTGGGTTAGATTGACTCCACCAACATAGATCATCGTGACATCTGTCAGCAGAGGAGTGGCAACTTCATCATAGAAACCCTGTGAATACATATAAATGATATAATATGAATGTTCAATTTCTCCCACAAATAAGGCAACATTTTGGTTTTGCATAAAGATTCAGAAAAGGTTAAAATAGATGAATATACCTTTAGCTGTAAATCAGCGTCAGAGTCTTCATAAATCCTTCTTGCCACACCATTGTTCTCCAGGGACATTTTCTTCAAGAACTCAAAATTGACATCAAACCCAAAGCCAAGACAATAAAGTGGATATTTTCCTGCAATTTTCTGTTTTACATTTGACCGTATGGTATTAATGTTTGTCACTCCTGCAAAAACACAACACATTTAACTCACTTTAGTATGTCAGAGGCAAAACAGAGAGACAAATGTTATCAAATTATTTTCAAGAGCAAGCACAAAGGAGTTTGAGGTATTCCAACATATCTTTCTGTGATATCACTGTTGATTATACTTAAAGTACAAGGTACTACTGCTCTCTGGGTTTGAAGGTGGCACCAAGCAAATCAAAATGGCAGCGCCCGTAACATTCAGGAAGTTATGTTTGGTTATATTTCGTTGTTTGCAGAGAGTCAGGCGAAGACGGCAACTTTTGGTGAATTTTACTTTTTATTCCAAAATGTATTAAAAAATGTCAGTGGCAGAGTCTGACCCAGACCAAGAGGAGAATAATGGGAACAAACCAGCAGAATCAAGTTTCCAAATATAAATTGTGCATGTCTGACATGAAAAACTGTTCCATGCATTTATTACTTCAAGGCTGGACTATTGTAATTCTTTCGAATCAGAAAGCATGCAAAATGCAGATTAAAGCCTTCAGCTGATCCAAAATGCTGCAGCAAGAGCTCTGATGAAAAAGAGATAAAAATGTTCCTATTTTAGCTTCCCTTCATTGGTTTCCTGTTAAATAAATTATGGAATTTAAAATTCTCCTTCTCACGTATAAACCCGTAATAATCAACTTCCATCATTTATCAGAGATATGATTACTTATTTTTGACCAATCTGTATAATATGATTGAATTTGACTTTGTAAAGTGCCTCGAGATGACGTGTTTCATGAATTGGCGCTATATAAATAAAATTGAATTGAATTGAAATTACTCCATATGTTCCTAACAGAGCACTTCGCTCTCAGACTGTAGGTCTACTAGTGGAATGGGAGGTAAATATTTTAGCTATCAGGTTCTTCTCCTATGGAATCAACTCCCAGTGTTGGTCCATGAGACAGACACTCTGTCTACTTTTAAGACTAGGCTTTCAACTCAGGGTAGATCGGCCATTCTTTCTGAAACAGGCCCCTGCAGCCTTCGGTATCATTGAGTTTGGACTACAAAACCGAAGTGTCAATTAAACATGACACCATATTTAGACATTCCACAAAAAGAGCTATGATGTAACAGTGAGGAGAACGTAACAGAAAAATCTGCAACCTGAAAAGACTCTGAATCTTTTAGGGATCTAATATATCTAAACAATACTTTTTAAGAAAAATATGTAATTCTTCAGTACTTCCAGAGGCCCCGAGCACACCACAAAAGGTATTTAAGGGTTGGAAAGTGGATTTTGCATGTTACGTCCCCTTTAAGACCCATGCCTTAAAAGTTTACTGTCTTTTTGATAATTGTGTCAGCTGCCAATGTTTAAGTAATACAGCCCAAAAAAAAACAGATGTTATGGTGTTAAATGCTCTTTACCTGTAGTTGGGTCTCCATCAGTGAGAAGTATGAGGATGGAAGCTGAACCTTCTCTGGGATGTGCATTCAACATACGTGCTCCTTCCAACACTGCTGCATTGATGTCTGTAGCTGAAAGGGAAAGAAAGAGTATTTCACTTCCATCATGCTGCAAAAATGTTCGGTTCACTGAATAAAATTCTCTCACCTCCTCTGTCTCTGATATTCAGCACAAACTGCTTGGCCTGCTCCAGATTTTGACCAGTGGCCTGAATGAGTTCTCGTTTCCAGTAATTTATTACGCTATCAAAACTGATGAGACCAAAGAAGTCATCTTCTGCCAGATCATTCAAAATATGGACCAAAGCGGTTCGGGTCTGTGCAAAAACACATTGACACCATGTGTTTAGATAAGAAACCCTTAAAGTGATGTTTGTTTCATGCGAGCTCTCAAGTTGTTCAATTGAAAGGTAAGGCAAAATATTTTTTATCAAAAACTTTTTAAACATTCACCTGTGCCATTTTTCTGCCGCGCATTGAGCCACTTTGATCGATAATAAAAACAACGTTCTTTGGTATTCGGGGAAGATCAGATGGAGCAAAGTGATGGACAAAGTATCCGTCAGAAGTCTAGGAGGACGTAAGAATAAAGATTAATGAAAATTATACTGATGAAAAGGATGTACATATTTAGGTCACATAGTTATGATAACATAACTTCTCTATTTTTGCTTCATTTTTAATTAATTCATCAACTAATCACATTGTGCAATATGCAATATTTGTTTTTTAGGAGTCCAAGCTAGATTTGAAACCTTTAGAATCTGGAAAGAACCAGGGGTCTCATTTATAGAGCTTGCGTATGCACAAAATAGGGCCTGAAACATGTGCACCCCCCGCAAAAGTTCGGATTTATAACACAAAGCTTGATGGGAAAATGTGCAGTCCTCACAGCAGCTCTGACTGATGCATACACTCATTTTGGAGACGGGGAAACAAGGCGGGGGCAAGGTTAGAAAGGCCTCAGAAAAAATAAATAAGACCAGAATGTATTTGGGAGATTCTTTTACGTGACAGTTTTAATTGACAGATTATGCATTTTGATTAGCAGAATACAACCAATCGATAATTTACTGTATGATACAAATGTCGATTGCTCACATTGTACACATCTGCATGAAAGCAGAAAGACATTTGCAAAATGACGAAACAAGCAAATAATTTGCTGGTATGTGCTCAAGTGATAATAGGAAAGTTAACAAGTTTCAAGATTTCAAATCTGTTTTAAGAAATTCACCAAAGCAACAGAGAAAACTGGGTACCATCTTTTTACCAAGACTGACTCTGTCATTCTGTGTATAGTTCCCAGAGAAACTTAAACACATTTTCAAGAAATTAGCAGTGCTTTACCATGATGTCTCCCAGTCCATTCTCTCTGTTGACGTCATAAACAATGACCAGATCTCCATTCATACCTTCCTCTCCACAGCTGTCACAGGTTTTCTGTTGATCCACCGTTGGATGGAAATACACCCATGCCTGCAAGGCCAGCCAGGTCATACTATGTTATCTTTACATTAACTTTTTATTTTTACTTACTTAGGTGACATCCATGCTAAAGCATAAATGTATGCTCCTTTTGTGGAACCAGCCATACCTGTTTGTTTGTATGTGTTTTCGTGATGGCATTAGCCAGGGCCTTAGTGTTGAGTCCTCCTTTCACATCAATGAAACTGATGTCAACTTTTTCATGAATATACACATCCATCTGGTGGTGAAAACAACAAAACAAGCAGTTTGAAACACTTATGGGAACTACCGTTAGTCACCACTCTGTTTGTGGATGGTCAACAAACCTTGAAGTCTTGGACAGGCCTCGTAGGTCGTGCATGGATCTGCAGCTCGTATTTGCCATGTGTTCGTTTCAACAGTTCCTCGTAGGTGAGCTCAAAGGTCACCTTTTTGTGGGCTGCCACAGTTACTGAGGTTTTAAACTCCTCCATGGTTCTCCCTACAGAGCTAACAGCAGAGGCGTTAACATTAGATTTATCATAACCTTAAGTTATCTTTAGCTGTTAAATAGCTATAAAAGACAACCTATAAATTACAAGATCACAGTAAAGTAAAATTACAGTATTATTAAGTACATCTGTAAAGGACCTGGGAGTAAATAAATCAATACTTATACCTGACAATCCCAGCGCTTTGGCCACGGGACACCGCCTCAGTGTACTGCACTTGAGCCTGCTCCTTTGTTTTAACAACTCCTGCATACACTTGACCGTCCATCATCCTATAGGTTACAATACAGACCATTTTTCCAGAGTAGCCAAAATATTATTTTTTATGATACCCATTTATTAAATATTCCCAGATGAAAAGAGATAGTTACATACACAGTTTGAAAACTTGTTTTTTTGTTTTAGGTAAGTAACAGTTAAAGCAATGATCAGAATTTGCAGACCAATTTTTCAGATTATTTTTACTTTCTTTAAATAAAAAAAGTATATGAATTTTCTTTTTCAGAATCGCCTTTCAAACTGTATGACTTGGGTTGAAAAGCTTTTAGTGTTCCTCCACAGGTTCCTCACAACAGATTACTGGGATTTGTATCAATTGCTCCTGGCATGACTAGTGTATTCAGGTTGATTCAGGTTTGCAGGCTGCCTTGTTCAGACACACCTCTCTTGAGGTCTGACCATTACTTTTATTTAAAACTGAGATCAGGGATTTATGAAGGCGGTTCCAAAACATCAAATGTGTTGCCCTTAACTCATTTGGTATCTAATTTCTGTGCTATTGTCAATGTGTAAGACCCAATTCCTCAATAAGGTATTATGATGTTTAGAAAGTGCACTAGTCCCTGCTCCATTGAAATATCATGAACCTCCCACCCTTGCAAATAAGCTAACTTTATAATGGATTTTTATGTTGCTTTTTTTTATGTTGCTTTTAATTATTTTTTCTTCTCCTAGCAGCCTTTCAGTCCATGTGGGTAAATGACTCATTTCACTTTATGCAATGATCCTGTCTCACCAGCTTCTGTCAGCTTCTTTGCACTGTTTGTTTTTGTTCTGGGGTTAATGCACACATTTCCACCAACACATCATCAACATTGAGACAGAACACCCTCTCCTTCCTTAACAGTAGGATGGTTCAACATAGTTAAGGACATAAAGCATGGCACTGTCAGGCGTCTGGAAATTGTACCCAATTATGAATGAGATTTATGACAGTTCAGACTCTTTCCTGATATCTTGACTGAATTTGGTTGGAAACAGTGTGCTTGAGATGTTGCCATGTTCAGGCCTTTATTTAACTCAAATGTTGTGCATTAAGCCATCAGAAGCTTACAAACGCTGACATCATATTATTGACTTTGAAAGCACAGATGTTTAAAGGCAAATCTGACTTTAAAGAAGGGAGGAAAACAAAAGGTTTTGTCAGAGTTGACGGGTGGTGGTGGGAGTTATGTCTTCCTATATATAAAGATTTGGTTTCAGCTGTTGGTGTTTTCCTGCGCTCACATTTTGAATTTACTGATGAATGCATTCTTGGGAATCTTGACATGGAATTCAATTTCCTTTGATTCGTTCATACGATTGGCCACACGGCTCGTGATGATGGTGGTGGCATATCGGCTGGTCACGGTGGAGTTGATGTGAAAGCTGTAAATATCCCAGTCATCCTGTGTAAACACAAAATGCAGATTTCAAACAAGATGAAAGATCAACTACAGCAGATGACAGCAAGCTGACCAAAGATCAGACAAACATTGTGTGGGATGGTGAAATCTCATTGGTGTATCAACAGAAAGACCTGATTGCATATATTTTTGTTCACATTTTCTATGAACAAGCCTTTCCTCTAGATTCCAGTGCTTAAACTCAAACAAAGGTATGGTTGTACAATACTTCCAAAGAAGTATCTACATACAACTATATATATATATATATATATATATATATATATATATATATATATATATATATATATATATATATTATATATTTTATTTTTTATTTTGCCTGGCCAAAAAGGCAGGTCACACACTCTAATATTTCTGCCTTTAGCTGTGATTACAGCATACATTCGCAATGGCATTGTTTTGATAAGCTTCTGCAATGTCCCAAGATTTATTTCCACCCAGTGTTGTATTCATTTTTCACCAAGATCTTGCATTGATGATGGTAGAGTGTGCCCGCTGTGCAAAGCCTTCACATCCCCAAGATTCTCAGTGGGATTAAGGTCTGGACTCTGTGGAGGCCAATCCATTTGTGAAAAATTATGTCTCATGCTCCATGAACCACTCTTTCACAATTGAATCCTGGCATTGTCATTTTGGAACATGCCTATGCCATCAGGGAAGAATAAATCCATTGATGGAATAACCTGGTCATTCAGTATATTCAGATAGTCAGCTGACCTCATTCTTCGAGCACATACTGAACCTGGACCTGACCAACTCCAGCAACCCAAGATCATAGCACTGCCCCCACAGTTGAACAGTAGGCATGATGGGTGCATCACCTCCAGCCACATTTCTTCCTCAAAGATGATAGGTCCCCAGTGGGGAATCGAAAACCGGTTCCTGTTCAGAACCGGTTCCGTGCGTTCCAATTCCATGGCACCGTTCGGCAGCTCGCTTAACGATTCTCTTATCGATTCCAGGCAGCACCAGAGCCGGGCAGCACGACTTACGTCACGTTTTTTATTCAGTAAGCAAAAAATGGCGCCCCATCGGGTAAAGCGATCGAAAGTCAAAAAGGAAAAATCAGTGGATCATTAGCTATACCTAAAACTAATATGTTTGTGGTGATTTAATGAATTTAGCGTTAATCAGTAAGAAAATAAAAGCATAAATTGTCATCTGGATCACTGGGTATGGGGCCGGCCATTATTGCCCGACATCACATCCTGTGAGGTAATGTCGCGGTAAGGCACTGCGCTCTACAACAACAATTATTTCAGATTTCCAGAGGACTTCACCATTGTAATTCACGAGAGCTATTGTTGAAGCAACAATGCCCACGTGCATGGCCGTTGGATGTAACAATACATCGGGTAAAAATGGAAAAAAATGTTTTTTCACCTTTCTGATTCATGATCCACCACGGGCTCTTTTGTTGGATTGCCAACTTGCCATCGAACTTCTGGCCAGAGAGAAAACACGTCGTCTGTAGCCAACATTTCGAAGAAGAATGTCTTCTTTTTTTTTTTTTTTTTTTTTCTTCCCAGTGTCCTGTCTAGCACTATGGCAATAGGAATTGAAATCTCAATGCCAGATGGAGCTCGACAGATTTTGCTTTTACAAGTGGAGCAAACAGCTTTCGCCATAGTGCTCCACTTGATTTATGCTTGTAAATAGCTTTATTATGATTCCTGCAAGGAGAATTTCAAATTATATGGACATGACAATGGGAGAGTAAAGGAAGAACAAAAAGTGAAAGAAAAGAAAAAAAAAAAAAAAAGAGTAGAGGTGAAAGAAAGAGGAGATAAAAGGAAGAGAATGATAAAATGTCCTCTGTCTGCTCCATCACCTGGAAAGAGACACAAAAAGAACTGCACAACCAACAGACATAAAGCAACCGATACACTCGAATAACACCTAGGTGCCATTGCTAAATCATATATATTATTATGTAAGCTGACATGTGTAATGTGATATTTGAAAAAAGAACGTGACACAACATAAATAAATAAATAAATTATAAGATTACTGTATATAAGTGAACACTTAATACCTGGGACCTAGCACCAGTGGGAGATGTGAAAGTGCACTAGTTTAGGTGAAGATTATCCAGAAATAGCTTGATAGTGATTGTGGAGAACCAAAGACCCACCTTCCCCGAGCACAGAGGCAGGCGTCAGGGGACCCGTAGCCCCGGACTCCCAAAGGGGTCCCTAAAGCAGGTCGCCCAGGAGGGGCCGACACAGGATATCTGCAACCCCCCCCCCAAGGAAGGAGCAGAGACGACCCCGAGGAAATCCCCCAGCCACCGCAATGCCGACGCCCTCAAGAGCCGCGGAGACGAGCCCGTGGGCTCCGCCGGCAGCCAGCCCCGCTGAAGTGGTCCCGGCCATGGGCCCTGAGGGCCAGAGGCCCCAGGGGCGCCCCGCCCCCGCGACGAGGGCCCCGGCCGCCCCCCGGGGGGCCAGGCCCCGCGAAGAGGCCGCCAGGAGCGGCATGTCATCTTGAATGTCTTCAAGATGACATGAGAGCGAGACTTTTCGGTTGGTTTTTCTTTTTCATAATGTAGAATTTGCCAAAACATTTGTGTACCGACCAGAGCGGCGGAGGGATACGACAGACTTAGAAAGTATGCTCACTGTTGAGAAGCCCACTTATTTTATGTGACTTTGGTCTTATTTTATCTAAAGTCACTTGTAAATTTCATGAGTTGCAGGTTGCAGTTTTTTGGGCTTGTTTTTGAAAGTGAAGTCGCTTGTTTGGGGTCTAAAATAAGTGACGCTGAAATATCCCTCCAGCTCATAACGCACTGCAGCTCATCCTGACAGGAGCAGAGTAAACTCAGAAGGAGCAGCTCTGCCCGTATTTTCTGCAGGTTATGGTTGCAATAACTGATGATAACTGCTGAAAGTAGATTAGGCGGTGCAGATCACCATTCTGAGCAGAGATTGGTTCTAAAGATGAGTTTTATACTCTGCAGAACCCAACCCATAAACCGTACTTTAATGCTTATTTGTTGTCTTTTTATGTCTCTAAAATGTAAAATGAGTATTACTTTAACTTTAAATGCTTAATATCATGTTTATTTTTGTTTAAGAGGTTAAAAAAATTTCCCCAAATTGGAATCGATAAGAGAATCGATAAGGAATCAAATCGTTTCACAGAATCAATAAGGGAATCGGAATCGTGAAAATCTATTCCCAACCCTAGTCCCCACTATCCTTCCAGTTCCAGTTCAAGCTTACTTGATAAATGGCACTGATTTGACCCTTCTTAAACAGACTGACGTCATCCCACATGCATGTTTAAGAAATGAGAAGCAACTTATTGCACCAGTTGGGGTTAAATAACTTGGTGCCAGCTGAAACATAATAATCCATGCAATAATTCAGTAATTGTCCAATGGCAGGCTCATACCTTTTGGTAGGCTCAACTATTTATTTTTAGTTTGTGTGTGTGTGTGTGTGTGTATATATATATATATATATATATATATATATATATATATATATATATATATATATATATATATATATATATATATATATATATATACTGTATATACACAGGGGAGTAATTGCATTAATACGATCAAGTGTCCTAAAGGTTATTGATTTTTACTAAGCAAATCATTCTTTAAAATGCTATTTTATTAAATAATCTTTTGTTTAACGCAGGGTTTTCATTGTGAATGGGTTGAAAGATATCAAATGTTCTAAATTAAACTAATTTGATCTCATTCCACATTGTTTAAGATGAACTTTAGTTCTCTAACTTGGATCTGCAGTGAGTTAGGATTCACTGAATCATTCTGATGATGATTTTAAACTATTTTTTTGTCTTTTGGTTTCCTTTGTGTGTACATGGTTCCTTCGCTTCTTTTTATCTTCATTTTGCTGAGTAGTTTAGTTAAGTTTCCTTAGCCTAGTAGAGAGGATTTGTTGACTAAAATATAGTGTTAATTCAGATAAATAGCATTCTTTAGTGGTGTTCTCCGGATGTTCATTTTACTGTTAATAAATTCTTGAACTTGTTTGCTGTTAAAAGAATGCCAATGCTTGAATCACCCTTTCAACTATTGTCCTAATATCAGCTGTTTGGGCTGATATTCACCAGACAATACCTAAAAGACTGAGAGTTAATTATTAAAAATTAAATAACTTTCAACGGTTCATAATTGCACAACAAAAAATAAATAGAATAACATCTATAGCCCTGCAGGCCTAATTTGCTTCAGTAAATTTCAGTGTTCACGATCAAAAAATTAGGAATAAATTGGGCAACTACTGGAATCCAAAAAAGAACCCCCAGGCCAAGATCACAAGAGAGATTAACTACCAAGGAGAGAGGGTATTTTTGGCACGAGTGTGTCCTGTTACATCTGGCATAAAACTTACACACAGTTGAGAATGGTGGTGGAAGCTGCTTTGAACCCCAGACAATGTGATGAAATCATGACTTCTGCTTTCTGACAAAATTACTGACGGAGAACCATCTGTATGTGACCTTAAGCTTTAGCAGGCTTGGGTTGTGCCGCAGTAAACTGATTTAAGGCATAGCAACAACTCCACCTCCAAATTGCTCTAAAAAAAAACGAAAGTCTTTTGGAATATTTTAGTCAAAGTCTGGATTAAAATCTGATTAAGATACTTGGGTTTCTCCTAGAATTGGCCTTTCAAGATAAAAAAAAAAAAAACATAATATGGCGTATTCTTCAAATAACAGAGGACTAAAATCCCTCCATGGTAATTTAAAAGAGTTGCTGCCATTGCCATATACTGCAAATGTTTACCGCCAAGGTAATTTGGTTTTGGAACCAAATACTTCACACAAAGTAACCTGCCTTTTTGTATTTACTCAGTGGTTCGTTGTCTGATAATAAAATTAATGGCAATATGAAATGTCTTCACCCTGGGTCCTTCTGCATGGAGTTTGCATGTTCTCCCTGTACATGCGGGTTCTCTCTGGGTACTCCGGCTTCCTCCCACAGTCTAAAAACATGACTTTTAGGTTGATTGGTCTCTCTAAATTGTCCTTAGGTATGAGTGTGCGTGAATGGTTGTTTGTCCTTTCTGTCTCTGTTTTGCCCTGCGATAGACTGGCGACCTGTCCAGGTGTACCCTGCCTCTCACCCATTGACAGCTGGAGATAGGCACCAGCAGGGATAAGCGTGTCCGAAAATCGATGGATGGATGAATGGATTAAATGTCTTAGTGGGTGGCAGGGGGAGCAGAAATAGATGACAATACTTGCTCACAGCAATATAACATGTTATCAGTTATTTGAAAAAAGGTAAGCACTTTGTCATTTAGTTATATTTATTATTCTTTACTATATTTGAAATGGCATCCTTGTTTTTGTTTTTTGTTTTTTTTGGGGGGGGGGTTGGTTTTGTGTGCCGTTTTTTTCCCTTTTCATTTCTTTTTTGGTTGCTGGTTGTAAAATAAAACAAAAAAGAATGGAATATTCATAGTTCTAAATCAAAGGTGCCACTAATGTCATGCATCCATGATTGCTTTTTAATTTTCTTTGTGTTTTAGCCCCACTTTAATAAATATATTATTTGCCACCATTTTAATTGTGGTTTCTTTTGACCCCAGGTTGATGTAGGAAAAGTTAAATACAAATGTTTTATTCATGTAGCTACTACTAATAGTACATATTGCAATGTTAAAAAGGAAAGGGTTATTGTGTAGAATAATGGGTGAAAATATCGACCTGAAATAAGCCCAAGCCTATAAAGTCCAAAGAGCTTCAAGCCCCATTATCTGTTTATTTAATAGAGTTTAGACTTGCAGTTGTCAGAAAGTCACAAACCATAAATGTCAGTCATCTGTCACCATCTAAATTATTCTAAAAAAATATGTATCAATAGACAAAATTTAAAGATACATTTTCTGTTAACTAGTTTTCTGTCCTTAATATGTTATAGACATTACCGTTTTTGGTTGTCCAGTAGCGAAAAGCAGCAGTAGCCCACAAAGGAGTTTCACCACAATTCTTTCCATTCTCCCTCGTTGTACAGCTAAAGTTATTCTGACATTGACTTGCTCTCTTGTTCTCAAACTCCTCCTTTACCAGCTTACTCATTCTCTACACAGAGGGCCTTCCTGAATCAAAAACATTTACCGTACCTCCGCTGTAAGGATAACCATTATGCTGACATGGAATGTCCAGAATCTAGTCAGTGACCTTGATTTTATTTCCTGATGATTATGAGCTTTAAACATCTCACAGAGCACTGTTCAATCCATCATCTGGGAATGGAAACAACAACACTACTACTACTAATAATAATAATAATAATAATAATACATTTTCTGAAGATAAAGCAACAACAATAAAACAAATAAATCATCAATAAAAGTTAAAATATCAGAGAAAAAACTGTCTTGAAGACGTGTGTTTTGAGTCTGGATTTAAACAGGTGTAGAGTGTCAATACTTCGGCTGTCAGATGGGGTAGAATTCCAGATTTTGGGAGAAGAGCTTTCTTATACTGTTCTCCCAAAGGTATTGAGGCAAAAAAAAAAGGAACAGAGAGATGGATTGAGGAGGAAGTTCTCAGGGAGTGGAAAGAGGAGGTAACATGAAATAGGTCAGATAAGTAAGGAGGGGTGATGTTGTGGATGACTTTGAATATAAACAGATGCATTTTTAATTGAATTCTGAATTTAACCATGCGCCATTGAAGTTGCAGTAAAACAGGGGTGATGTGATGAAATGAAGACGTACCTGTAATGGTTCAAGCTGCTGAGTTCTGGACCAGTTGGAGCTAATGGAGAGTTTTTGTGGGAGACCAAACAGAAGGGATTTGCAATAGTCAATATGGGAAGTGACAAGACTGTGAACAAGTACAGGCAGAGTGAGGGGAAAGGGAAGGACATAAGAGTTTAATAATGTGCAGACAGACATCTTGACATGGAATACAATGTCCTTTGATTCATTCATACGATTGGCCACATGGCTTGTGATGATGGTGGTGGCATATCGGCTGGTCACGGTGGAGTTGATGTGAAAGCTGTAAATGTCCCAGTCATCCGGTGTAAACACAAATTTCAAACAAGATGAAAGATCAACCATACCAGTTGACAGCAAGCTGACCAAAGATCAGACAAACACTGTGTGGGATGGTGAAATCTCATTGGTGTACCAACAGAAAGACCTAATTTCATGTATTTTTCATTGAAACATTCCATACACAAGCATGTCTTCTAAGTTCCACTGCTCAAACACAAATAAAGGCATGGTTCTGACTTGTATTTCTTTAAAAGAAGTCTATACATTGACAGTGTTAACTTTTTAAACATACAATTGATAGCGATGCAGCCAAGAGGCACATGGTAACTCTGGATGAACTGCAAATCCACAGCTCAGGCGGGGGAATATATCCATATGATAAACTATTAGTCGTACACTGCACAGATGTGGTCTTTATGGAAGAGTGGCAAGAAAAAAGCCATTGTTCAAAGAAAACCAGAGGTCCTGTTTGCCAGAAGCCATGTTTGGGACACAGCAAACATGTATAAGAAGGTACTTTGGTGCAGGGTTTCTGTGGGGTCTTAAAAGTTCTTTAATTTAAAAATTTTAATTTAAGCCCTTAAAGGTCTTAAATTTCAATTTTCAAATTCAAGAAGATAAAAATAATCTGAAAAAAAACAGGAGGAGTAGTGCTGCCGTTGTCATGGAAAAATGCTAATTTATCAACACTTGGCAGCAAAACAACCAGTTTAAGTCTTGGTTAAAGTCCCCTTCAAACAGCAACAATGAAGCCTACTGCTGCTTATGCAAAAAAAAAAAAAAAAAACATAAATTAAAAAAAACTTTGAACGTTGGGTGTTCGGGTGGCGGAGGTGCATTTAGAAAGCACTGTGAAGGGTAGATAGACGACAGCTTTCAGTTCTGCTGCTCTGGCTTTAGGACTAGCGGTAATTCTTCCATGCTACCTCGGAGAGACAACAGTTCTGCATCTTCCGTTAACGACTTCCTGGTCTTCTTCGGATCAAAACCTACATTACGAGCAAAGGTTCTGTGGATTTTCCACACGGTGACTAAACGCCACTCGTGGCTCCAAACCTTGTGTCCCGACACGCCAACTCACTTGAGATAAAACTGCTCACATGACCTGCTTTAGACTTGCGGACTTTATTAGAAGACAGCTCAATTCTAAAGTGATTGGACCGTTTGGGCTCATGCACAATGAAACTCTGAATCGAACTACCAGAACCAAACAGCTGGGCAGACATATATACAGGGGACTAGTACAGTCCAGTGTTGTGGCATTACGCATGTTTTCAGTCATTTAATGTCTAATAAATTGCTGTCAGTCTGTTAGGTAATGTCCAGTCACTATCAGCCCAAACAGCTGTTATTAGGACAATAGCTGAAAAGGTGATTCGAGCACTGGCGTTTTTTAACAGCAATCTCTGCACACATATAGATTAACAGAGTGACAACCTTTCTTCAAGTTCAAGAATTTATTAACAGAAATAAATTACACGTCCAGTGAATACCATTACATAATGTTGTTTATCTGAATTATCCATATATTTCAATCAACAAATCATCTCTACTAGGCTTGTGAAGCTTAACTGAACTCCTAAACAAGATTAAGACAATAAGAAACTGGGGAATATACTTATTTTTCTGAGTAAGTATATTTCTAGGTTTCTATATAAAAACTACATTCTTAGTGGGGTTTTTTTTGTTTTGTTTGTTTTGCATGAACGTAATCTATATAGTCTTCATTTTGTCTTGTGCTGCTCTAGTATGACATCTAGCGGCTTATATGTGTAATTTTTTTTCAGTTAAATTAATGACTGTCCATCTGAAATAGTAAAGGTAGAGATTTATGTTCATCACCATTGGCCTTTTACCTATTTTGTTACATTCTGACATGTTATTTAAATGTTTTTAATCTTTTTTTATGTGATGATCTCTTGCAAAATGGTCTAAGCTTGAAGTCTAAGCAACATTTCTATAGCTTTGTCTTATAAAATACAGAGTATAAGAATTTGTGCTTTCTCACACAGATGAGACCATCAACTGGTGAGGCAGTCCCTGGCCTCATCTGCTTAATTTTGGCATAATCCTCCAGTTCGCAAATTTGCTAAAATAGGGCCAGTTTAAGCAATCTGAAAAGTTGTGTATAAAGGTGCACTATAGCCAGTGACTACTTTGTATACAAAAGAAATTGTGTTGTTAATGTGCAGTTAATTCACCATGCGATAAATTATAAATGCTTCATAATTTTTTCAATATTACCATGGCCTAAACAAAATATATAAAAAAATGACAAAATAAACTTGTGCTTAGACCATTTGATACATAACTGCAAACAAGAAAAATGAAATGACTGAATCCTACTTACATCCCTCTTGAATATCACAGAGAGCCAAAACCTCTGAAGAACTGCTTTATCTTATTATCCTGTATTGTCCTTCATAGAAGTATTTGTGTTGAAAATGCCCCTTTTCTTTGATTCTGTCATTATTCAAAGTTTATTGTGTACAAAATGATGGAACAGTAGATACAAATTCTATCCTTTCAGCACTGCTCTGTTTGTGTATGGAATATTTGAATGAAAGTGGTAAATTTTCACCATTACAGCCCTGTGCAGCTGCTTTATTAAGGGGGACAAGGGCCAACTCCATCTATAAATATTTCACTTCGTCATATCATCAGATGTATGCACTGCACAGAAATCCTGAACGTCTCTTCTCGAACCAAAGCCTCAAACCCAAGTCGAGTGAAAAAAAAAATTTCTTTGTGAACCACAACCTCATATTTATGGGAGCTGACATGTCTGGCAAAACATCCCACAGGTTGAAGAGTTCAGAAGTCCATCAAGTTTTTGTTGCATGTTGTGTGTGCTGCAAATGACTGCAAGATCCTGAGTCTTACCTGAAAATAAATTTGAGGTAAAATATTAAGTATTTATTGGTAGTAATAACTGATTATATATTTGGTTTTCATGTTGTTGCCAGACTTTACCTTACTTGGTAGAGCAGCAGCCAAATCCCCAACCAGAGGAAGCAGCACCAAGGCTTTCCCCGTGATGCCTTGGAACCGATTTGACCCAAATAAACTTAAATGGTTATTCAAACTCTTTATTAACAGCTTTTTTTGAGCCCACTCGCTTCCATCCATAACAAAAAGCACCCATTCCCTCCCACTGTCTCATGAAAAAGCAGGAATATAGCATAGCTCAGCAGTATTTACTGTTGACACTGAATTTCCAGTCTTGCTCTTTGTCACACCATTTTTTTCATGTTTTTTTTTTTGTATCAAGAAAGAAAACAAACACTGTGCTACTAAAAATGGATTACAGGAATTACTTTTGTTGTGTCAAGGAAAAATTTATTGTTGAGTTTTTCAAGTATATACAGCTTTTTTCTTAGAGTACTGATCTGACAAGGTTTGGCAGGGTGTTGGGATAAGTGGCGACACAGCAGGTAAAAGCAATAATACATCTAGCTTTAAATGCAATCATTAAAGAGATTAAAGACACAAGGTTCAATGTAAAGCACAACAGAATGACTGCATAGGAGATCCTCCCACCCACCCAACAAAGAAAAAACATTCAATAATTTCTGCGTTGGAAAGAAATTGTATAATTTTTCAAGGCGTAAAAACCTATTTTGAAAAACAAAATGGTAATACAGATAGGTCCAATGGTAATCACAGAACCTATCTGAAGTATGTCTTAAGCCTCTGTTTAATATTTGTGAAGGACCAATAAGTCTTAGGAAGTTTCTGTTCACACCAAACCTAAAAGAAAACTGGCAAATTACCAAATTTCCTCTGAGGGGCATGTTGCCAATCCAGTTAAAGAGAACATTCAATTGTTTATGCAGTTATCAAATATGTCTGTGAAAATTGTTTGCCATAAAACACAGAACACCATACAGGGGGAAAGTATGTTTAAAGGTCGTAAATAAACTAGTAGACGGAAATTGTGAACACAGACCTGAAGACTAGCAAGAAACCAATAAACATTATCTTTAATGTCTTCACATGTTCAAACAGTTGTCTTAGAAATAATCTTGGTTTTCACATGTTTGTATTCTGCTGTTGTATTACCAAAATTTAAAACAATCAATAATCATAACATATCCACGCAATAATCTCTCCAAGTCCAGGAAGGCAACAGTATGTAAAGCTACAGATTGAATGAGAAGAGGTATATGATTATGATGATGGTTTTCACTTTTGTATTAAGTCATTCAGTTCTTGTGGTAACATAGTTTTGATACCAACATCCTACTGTGGGTTACATCATCCTGCACCAATTTTGTAAGTGATTTCAAGTAGGGTGTGTAATTGTGGGAGCTCAGATTTAAAGGTTGAGAGAGTTCAGATTGGTAGAGTTAGACTCTTATTAACACACAACACCAGTGCTTCATTCAATCTACTTTCAATAGAGTGTGGGACCATGCTGGGAGAAAGGCAACAAGTAGGGGCTTGCTTCTTACAATCTTACTAGGTAGCTTTCCTTCAACATCAAATCAAACAATGGGCTCAGCTGTGTGCACCACTCTACTTGAATGTTTGATGTTTCACAAGAGCCAACACAAACCCAAGTAGTCTTAATGGAACTAAGGTTTTGCTAAGATGCAGATTCCTTACAGTGAGTAAAATAAGTATTGACTGTGTCAATGTTTTTTTCTCAGTAAATATAGTTCCAATAATCCTATTGATATAAAAAAGGGACAGCAGATGTCAGCAACAACCTAAGTAATCCACACATTCAAAGAAATCAAAGCAAATGTGTTAATTGTTTCCAACTTTCTGAATTTTTTAGTGAGTGCAATTTGAGCCAGAAGTAGAGAGATTATAATTTTCACCATAACCCTGCCGCTCTTAAGAATTCTGACAGATGGGTTAAAAAATGTTTAACAAAAGCAAATGAACACTCATTGAGAGCTTCTGAAAGACGTGGAAATAAAAGGTAAGATGTTTCTGATGAAAACAATGATTTATGCACTCAACTATAATGGAATGTATGTACGCTCACTGCGCAAGACTCCACTAATGAAGAAAACGCATGTGAAGCTTGTTTAAAGTATGCAGCAAAGATTTGGACAAGCAGTGAAATACTGGAAGAATACTGCCTTGTCAGACAAGACTAAAGCTAGTCTTTTCAGATATCAATTAATGTACATGCTGTGTTTGGGGGAAGACTGGTTTTGCACATCAACCCCAAAACAACATGTCAAAAGAAAAGCTAGCAAGTGGGAACTTCATGGTGAAAGATGTCTTACAGTGCATGGTACTGGCAAACTTCATATAATTAAGGAAAGGAGGAATGGAAAAATGTACCAGGACATTCTCAATAAGGATCTGAAGACAAGAGGAAAGTGAATTTTCAAGGACTATAAACACAAACAAACAGCCAAGGAACTGTTTTCAAATAAAGGAAAAACTGCTAGAACAGCCCAGTCAGTCATCTGACTTGTACCCAACTGAAAGTGTATGGGAAAAAAATTAAGATCATAGTACATAGAAAGGACCTGGAAGACCTTTACAATGTGACAGTTTGTGTGGAAGAATGGTGCCACAAATCATAACTGAGCAATGAATGTGACCATTTTCACCTTGCTGGAGAGATATTGAAAATGTCAATACTAAGAAAAGTTTCTCCAAAAAATACATTTCTGTGTTCAATACAGTGTTCAATTCTGTGTCCTATGTAATGTTTTTACCCGCAACCTTATTTCTGAACTAATTTGTTTTTATTTGTATGTGTGGATCACTTGCACTGCTACTGACATCTGGCGTGAATTTCATGCCAATATAAATATTATGAATATATTTATTGAGGAAAATTTCAATAAACTGTGTTCAGTACTTATTTTACCTGCTGCATGTCATCAGCCTTTGACCAAACACAGTGCTCAGAATATGCAACTGCCCCCTTACAGATTTGTTGTTTTTGCTTTTTGTCAAATATTTCGGATTATCACATTTTTACATTTGACAAACAAAACCTGAGAAAATAATATTTTGAACTAACAATAATTTTTCTAATGATGGTTTCGTTTATTAAGGGAAAACATATATCCAAACAAACTGGGCCCTTTGTGAACATATACAGTTGCTGGTCATATACTTATAATATCACGAAGTAGAAAGTTAAATCGCCTCTCAGTCTAGTTCTGTAGGCGAGATAATCATGGGGAAGATTGCTGACTTGACAGTTGTCCAAAAGACGACCATTGACACCTTGCACAAGGAGGGCAAGACACAAAAGGTCATTGCTAAAGAGGCTGGCTGTTCACAGAGTCCTGTGTCCAAGCACATTAATAGAGAGGCGAAGGGAAGGAAAAGATGTGTGTGTGTGTGTGTGTGTGTGTGTGTGTGTGTGTGTGTGTGTGTGTGTGTGTGTGTGTGTATGTGTATGTGTGTGTGTGTGTGGGGGGGGGGGGGGGGAGTGTACAAGCAATAGGGATGACCACACCCTAGAGAGGATTCTGAAACAAGACTCATTCAGAAATGTGGGGGAGAGTGGACTGCAGCTGGAGTCAGTGCTTCAAGAACCACCACGCACAGACGTATGTAAGACCTGGTTTCAGCTGTCGCATTCCTTGTGTCAAGCCACTCTTGGATAAGAGACGGCGTCAGGAGTGTCTCGCCTGGGCTAAAGACTAAAATGACTGGGCTGCAGCTGAGTGGTCCAACATTATGTTCTCTGATGAAAGTACATTTTGCATTTACTTTGGAAATCAAGGTCCCAGAATATGGAGGAAGAGAGGAGAGGCACCGAATCCATGTTGCTTGAGGTCCAGTGTAAAGTTTCCACAGTCTGTGATGGTTTGGGGTGCCATGATGTCTGCTGGTGTTTGTCCACTGTGATTTCTGAGGTCCAAGGTCAATGCAGCATCAACCAGGAAGTTTTGGAGCACTTCATGCTTCCTGCTGCTGACCAACTTTTTGAGGATTCAGATTTCTTTTTCCAACAGGACTTGGCATCTGCACACAGCGTCAAAGCTACCAGTTCCTGGTTTAAGGACCATGGTATCCCTGTTCTTAATTGGCCAGCAAGCTCGCCTGACCTTAACCCCATAGAAAATATGTGGAGTATTGTGAAAAGGAAGATGCGATGCGGCATACATAGCAATGCAGAAGAGCTGAAGGCCTCTATCAGAGCAAGCTGGGCTCTCATAACACCTGAGCGGTGCCATAGACTGATCAACTCTATGCCATGATGTGTTGCTGCAGTAATCCAGGGAAAAGGAGACCCATCTAAGACTGAGTGCTAAACATGCTCATACTTTTTATGTTCATGCTTTTCAGCTGGCCAACATTTCTGGAAATCCTTTTTTTGTGTTGGTGATATTTAAATTTTCTGAGATACTGAATTTGGGGTTTTAATTTGCTGTCAGTTATAATCAACAAAATTAAAAGAAATAAACACTTGAAATATATCAGTCTGTGTGTAATGAATTAATATAATATACAAGTTTCACTTTTTTAAATGGAATTAGTGGGAAAAAAAAGGTTTTCATGATGTTCTAATTATATGACCAACACCTGTGATCCCCCTTATGAAATGATTGATAACCCACTTTTTTTTGTTAGTTTGTAATTCACCAGCCACACCCAGGCCTGATTACCTCCTAAGCTGTAAAATCAAAAAATCAGCTAGGTAGAACCTTTACAACAACATGAAGTAGGCTAAAAGAGCTCAAAAAGCAATGAATCGTGTCCCGACCTAAAAGTTTTGAGGATGATGACAATCTGGAAAGGGTTATAAAGCCATTTTAAGGCCTTGGGACTTCAGACAACCATATTTAAAGCCATTATTCACAAAATAAGAAAACATGGAACAGTGGTGAATCTTCCCAGGATTGGCTGGCAAACCAAAGTTACTCCAAGAGCGGATCACTGACTCACCTATGTACTGCAGGTTTCATTTACATCAGCTAAGGTCATTATTCATGACTCAACAATAAGAAAGAAACTGAGCAAAATCATGTCCATGCTGCCATGGGTGCTACAAATTGAAACTACTGCTAATCCAAAAGAACATAAAGGGCCATTTCACATTTATAAAAAAAACATCCTGATGATTCCCAAGACTTTTGGGGATAACATTTTTGTGGACTGACAAGCATATGAAAATATGAACTATTTGAGGGGTGCATCCTCCTATATATAGTGGTAAACCAACACAGCATTACAAAAATAGGACATCATACCTACAGTCAAATATGATGATGGTAGTGTAATTGCTGCATGCTGTTTTCTTGCTTTAGGACCTGTGTGGTTTGTTGTAGTTGATGAAATCATAAATTTTGCTCTCTGCCTGAAGGAGACTTACTGGCCATCTGTTCATGACCTTAATAATAATAATTGAACTTTATTGATCTCACAATGGAGAAATTCACTTCTGCATCTTAACCCATCCCCTTGGGGAGCAGTGGGCTGCCACTGTGTGGCGCCTGGGGAGCAATCGGGGGTGAAGGGTCTTGCTCAGGGACCCAGAATGGCAGCTTGTGGGAGTTGAACTCAGAACCTCTGGGACCAAAGCTCTGTGCTCTAACCACTAGGCCACCACTCCCCTTAAGCTCAAGCACAACAGCAAGTACACTCCTGGGTATGACTAAGGGAAAAAAATAAAATGGTTTTGGGGTCCAGGCTCAAATCAAACTGAGATGCTGTGGCATGACAGGCTACCCATGCTCAAAACCCCTTTTGGCTTAGTTAAAACTGTTTTGCAAAGAAGACTGGGCCAAAACCTCCTCCACAGCAATGGAAAGGTTTAGTGCCAGTTAGAGAGAAACATTGATGGTAGTTGTTGCTACTAATTATAGTACACTCCTACTTCATGTGGGACCAGATTGGTTTGGATAGCTTTTTTTCTTCAAATGAAATTCTCATTTCAAAACTGCATTTTGAATTTTCTCTGCTTATCCATTCACTGTTTAGGTGACAAAAGTGAGTTTGGGAAGAGAACCCTGTGGAATCTAATGACTGCTGGGAAGACTCTGTAGAATAAGGTTTCGGAGGTTGCAGAAGCAAACACTACTTGAGAGAGTAATTTTCTGAGGCAATTTTACATGAAAAGGTGCTTAACTAAGAGGGTTTAAAGTTAAGATGGAAAGCTCCTGGTATGTACAGTGATAATCTTCTCAATTCGACTGATATACATTCTTTAAATAACCTGAAATCATATCTTGGGCTGAGGTTGCTGAGTCAGTTGAACATCTCTGGAGGGGTAGGTCTGCAGAGTTATTTAACAAGTTGTCTCGGTTGATAAGTTGGTCCAAGCATGTATATGAGAGTTTGAATTGGCAAACGTGGCACCCTGGTTTGAACAAGCTGATTAAAGTTGCTGAAGAGTATAAAACACTTTTTTTTTCTTACTGGGATACTTGAACATGCACCAAATTGAGTAAAATTAGGTGAGTATGCACCTAACTTTGCTCAGTGAGGTGCATACTCACCTAACTTGAAGTTTTGATGTTTCATGTAAGTATTTCATTATAATGTGTTGCATTGTACACGGTGCTTCTTAATCAGGTGTTTTTATGGGCATTTCAATCTCTGTATGTAGTGGCGGGGTTTGATTTGCATTGTTCTCAAAATAATCTAAGACAATTCTGACAGTTGCAGGACTGAACCCACAATAACTATTGACATGTTCAGAACCTTTAGAAACTACATTTTGAAGAGGTTTCCAGCTGCAAGCATAGTTTTTAGGCACTGACACTATCTGCCTTGCTACTCTCAGTCCTTTTCTGGTTCTTCTTTGCTCTCTGCTCGCATTACTAAATGTAACCTTAATCCTCACCCTATCCTTAAATGCAAACTAGACTTATCTCTTGTTAATTTGTATATTGATTACTATCCTATGCACAGTAGCAAAGATTTGGATAGGTTTTCATTTGCACATGCACCAATCTGAAATAATGTCATGCATGAACCAGAAAGGGTTTGGGACTGTGGGTCCCTGACTGGTGTTGGAAATATGCGGCAAAATACTGCTGAAATTTTAATGTGGAACGAGACAATAATAAAAAAATAATTATTTTTCCCAATTTCACTGCAATTTAGCTTTTTTGCTCATGATGTGATAATATCTGAAAAAGCATAAACACCAACAAGTCTAACACATCCATGATAAGAAATAAGACCCCTACGTTTTACACCATGGTGTCGTTTGGACAATTTTTTTAGACTGGTTGTTGCTTCCTTAATTGGAGATGTGCGTTGTGACAAACTGAATAAGATCCCAAACAATCAACCACCAAAATGAGAGTAGGTGAAAACAGAGGAGGATCCTTGTTTACCGCTCTTCTACATTGAAACAAACCAGTGAGGGTGGTATGGACATTGAGTACAGTTGCCTTCTAGAAGCCTGTATAGGACATATGTTTTCCGACATGTAGCTCCAGGGTGTACCTTCAACGCATGTCGAATGCTGCGGTGTCCTGCTGAGAGACCTTAAGGAGGCCAGAGTCGGAAATGTTTGGAGATATCTGCACAGATTACTGCCTTTGCAACTTTTGAACACGTACACAGCAACAAACGGGTTAATTGAGCCTAGTTTCTGTTTTAAATCTAAATGCTTTTCTTCTGAAAACTGAAACTGCAGATCAAGGCACTCTCACAGGTGTTCTTCCACCTGAGGATAAAGTTCAAGCTCATTCAAATCTCTTAAAGATATCGCAAGTGCTTGTGCTGGAGGTGTTTCACTGATGAAGAATGAAACGTGTTTACATACTGAGCTGAGAAAGCAGAGTAAAGCAACAGGTCCTAGTGACCAGAAGGTCAAGTCTTCACAGTGATGGCAAAATGATTGCTAATAAGGTGCTGCATTGAAACCCACAGCTGCAGCACCAAACTATGGATTATCCTTTAACTGTACAAACACATACGCTTTGTACAGACCAACCAAAATCCATATATACACATGGCAGCTTCTATATATAAATATATGGGGGTGAAAAGAACAACATAACTATTTCTAAGTACAAAATTAATAAACAGTATATTATGGACATTCTGTGAGCATTAATGTACATTAATAAACACTGACAGACTTCTGCACTTCAAGGCTGATCTGGCTAAATTTAGTCCTATCATTAAACTGCATTTAAAGAATATTTACTTTGTTATGAACATGAAGTTTGTCGACTCAAAACAAATGACATAAAACTCAAGAGTGGAGATGGATATATACATATTATTAAACACATGCTGGTTAAATATATACACACTATGCACATAATATTGACTACAGCGGCTGTAATATAAGTTACGCTTTTGGTAACAGTTGGAAGACACAATGCTACCCAGATTAGAGAGTCTTTGCCTTGGGGTCAGTCAGCGGATGAGATGAGGATGAAACGGGGCTGGATGGGGTGGAGGGCATTGCAGGAAAGGCAAAGACCCCAGCAGAAACTGGAAAGAAAAACCCAGGCCACTGATGGAAGGAAAGAGGGGAGGGCAAGGCTGTGAACGCAGCAGGAGAGTGTAGCTGATAAGTGTGGAAGGGTCCAGTGGAGGGGCTGGTCATGACTGTAGGCCCAGGGCTGTCAGGCCATGGCTGAGTGGAAGCCTCTGGACTGGGTGGGGTCCACGGTGATGCCTGGAAAGGTTTTAAAAAAAGCATTAAAGACAATGAAAATCTCCATGTAAAATTCAAGCGAGTGTGATTTTCTAAATGTGGCATCACAATTATTTTTGGAAGTATCAAAAAACCCACATTTAAAGCCTGAGGCGGCTGTTCAAGTGTTTGAGACACAACCTGAGGGCACAGCTGCTGTCCACGGAAACATGGAGAATCGGTGCATGCCCGGTGGGTCACAATCAGAACCTCCTGGGCCCAGTCATCCATCAGACCTTGTAGATCTTCCGGCAGGTTGTTTTCACTGGGATTCATAGATGTACTTGTTTTGTTATTGCTGTTGTTTGCCTGAGCTTGCGCCAGACCAACAACAGGCTGCTGGGGAGGAGGTGTAACACTATGCATTTGCTGTGACTGGTTGAAAGCTCCAGATGCTGAAGCCCCAGATCCTGACAATACAGAAATATTGAATTAATAATTATTAAGATGACTTTATTGATAAAGAAATGTGATTGTCAATACTATAGCACAAGAGGTTGTAATTTTACATACTGCTGCCTCGCTCTTTACCAAGACACAGCCTTTTGAGTGTTGACCCTGTGAAATAGAAAAATGCTTTAAATAAACTGCTGTCCAACCTTCACGTGATTATCTTAAATACCAAATGCAGTGCAAAATAACAGTTAAACAAAGAAAAATATAATAGCAATCAGACCTCAAAAATGACAATCGACAAACACATGCAAGTGAAAAACAATCCCAAAGTGCATTTCTGCAGCATAAGCAGAACACATAAAAACAGTAGAGCCAGGCAAAAATATGAAAAAAAAATGTAAATATATCTGCATGTTATGCACAGACCTAATTATATGTGTATCAATTTTTGGTGTCTCTGAATTTAATTTGGGGGAGTCAGAGATCAGGGGACTGAATACAAATGCTTATCTTAAATTTCTGAGTTTTATTTGTAATGAAATTTGTAAAACCATCCTTGTCCTTTCAGTTCATAATTGTTAACTACTTTGTGTTGGTCTATAACATAAATCTTGATGACATCAATTAAAGACTGTGGTTGTAAAATCAAAAAATGTGAAAAAGTGTATGAATAATTTTAAAAAGTACAGTATCAGTAGAATTTGAAATGTGCAGCAACAACTATTATAGCCATGCCAAAAATGTGATTATCCAAACCTTAAATGTTGTAAAAGACACAACTGCTCCAAAAATGAGTGACAATAACTTATAATTATTGCACTGTTTTAAATTGTGCATAGAAATGTAGTCAGAGAGATTTTTTAAGTTATTAATATTATTTAAAGCAAGGTTTTGAAAACAAATCCTAAAAATTATTCCAATTGGTTTGAATAAAGCACATTTATCTGTGAAAGAAGAATACAGGTAAATAATATGAAGCAAAAGTAAATCATACACAGTTGCAGGATAGCTTTGCTAGAAAAAAAAGTCTGTGGAATGAAGGTAAATAAATAGAAAGCCACGTAAAAATCAAACGGTGAAGCTATGCAGGAAGAAAAGAGATACAAACAGATAGACAAAGACACGGGCCCACTGAGAAATCTAGCTCGTGATTTGCTACTGGATTTATAGGTCACTCTCTCAGATGGTTGAGGGTAATTAGACCAGCCTGTAGAGGAGCATAATGAAGGGAAGAAGATGACAGGAAAGCATAAACTCTAAAATACTTATTTTCACTAAATGAAAAACAACAAAAGCTCTTTGTTTACTTATATTATCAACATATTTATTTCTTTTGCTCGACTATTTTGAGTGCTACCTTGTCCAAGTTGAGCTTGCGTTCCAGCGACATCTCCATGTAGTCCAGCATAAATGTTGTCAGAGGACAGAGAGCCTTTCAGAGAGCAGGGTTGCTGAGTCTGCACCGGCTCTGAAACCGAGCTGGGTAGGTGACTGGTACATGACCGTGGCCTGCCCTGGGTGGGGAAAGATGTTCTGCCTGGAGAGCCATTTAAACTCACTGTTGGCTCACTTGGAGCTGGAGTAGTTCCTGGACACATAACCATAAGAGCAGTATTTTTATTTCAGATAAGGATCAATGTTAAAGTAATTTAGGTTAGAAATATTAACTCACCAGATTTAGAAGAGTCGCTGCTTTTGTTTTTTACATGCCTAAATTGTTGAACTAGAGGGCTCAGAAGTTTCCCTGGCTTTAGTCTGGCTCTGCTGGACTTCTTCCTGCGGCCTGGCGGAGCGTGTACAAGACCGAGGCCAGGAGGAGGAACCTTACCAAGTTTGAGATAGAGCAGCTCCACCTCTCCTCGCTGATGTGCTTGCAGCTCTGAGATCTCCCTCAGATGTCTGAAGGAACGGAAGCAGGTAATTAGTTGTCATAATCTACATGAAAAAAGTAGGATATCACAAAACTACTGAGGCTTGCAAAAGTATGTATACCCCTTGAACTGTTACAACTAGGGTTGGCATGATACAAGATTTTCAAACTCTGAAAAAAATACTTGAAACTCACTTGAAACACAAACGTTTTTTTTTCAAACAAGGCCAGAATTATTTTTTATTTATTTATTTTGCAGGGGGCCAGAAGCCATGGGCACACATGTAGAGGAAGATGCTCTATCAGAAATTTTGCATGGCAGAAAACTAATACTGCATATCAACCTGAACATACATCTGCACCTTCAAACGGGGCTGGCAGCATTGTGCTGTGGAGAGGCCTTTCTTCATTAGGGATCAGGAAGATGCTCAGAGTTGATAGGAAAATGATGGAGCTTTTACATGGAGCTTTCACACAGTGAAAGCCTGATAGAAAACTTAGAGGCTTTAATAGTCATACATCAAAATTTAAAATGTAAAGGTTTATATTAAAGAATATTCATGTTTCAGGATTGCCCATTAAAAGGTCTAAACATAAATCCAACTGAAACAAGCATTACAAACAGATGTGGACAGACACTCTCCATTCATTCTGAGCTTGAGCTATTTTATAAAAAGAAATTGGGCAATTTCAAAAGTCATGTATAATTTTTTTTTTTTACACTGCTGGCAATAATGCACAACTTTCTGTTGGTCAATCATATAAAATGGCTGTAACATACACTAAAATTAGTGGTTGCACCATGACGAAATGTGAAAATGTTCTGAAGGTATGACTACTTTTACAAGCCATTGCACATAAGGAAGAGGGAAAAGTCCTACTTCTCCCTGAGTCTCTGTAGTTCCCTCTTTATGTCTGAGTCCTCCATTTCTGAGTCATTGTCGCTGCTGGCATAGGCCGAGCCGGGCACCCCTCCGTGTCTGCTTGGGGAGTCAGAGCTCTGTACGCTGCTGCTGCGGCCAGTGCGACGGAGAAAGGCCACTGCCCTTTTCATGAGGTCACTTCCTCTGCGCTCAGAGCGAGGGTGCTGGAACTCAGTGGCAGGAGCCAGCTTGGCAGGGCTGCTCTCCGCCCCTGAGTCTGCCGAAAAGACGGGAGCGTGGACTGTGACATCCACATGGACAGAGTTTGAGCTCTGAATGTGAGAAAGGGACCCGCTCTTACCCATGGGGGGAGGAGTGTCCAGGTAGAAATCAGGTGGGGCAGAGTAGCGGCTGCAGCGCGTCCTCTGAGTAATGTCATCTTCGGTGCTCACTACGGAGAAACGTCCAATGGTGGTGGAGGTTGCCAAGGCTTCAGCCTGAACCTGGTCTCCGCTGTATCCTGCAGGGTGTGCAGGGGAGGCAGCGCTGCTCCAGCTCCTCTGCTTCACATCTCTTCTGTTGGCCACTTCAGGAGGAACAGAGATGATCTGGTAGACAAAGAGGAGAGAGATTCATTAAACATTCTGAAGTCTCTGTAACTTCAAACCCTACACTGCCCCCACCCCCCCTGGCTTTTTACCAATGTTATTCCATTCCAATCTGTAAATTAAATGTTTTTTCTATCTTATTTCATGTGATGGAGCTGCACAAAAATTATAAACTGTTTAAATGACATGAAGAAACTATCAAAAAAAAGAATAAAAAATAAACTTAAAATTGGCATGTGCTGTATGTATCCACCCCCTAAAACATTCTGGTGCAACCATTTACCTTCAAAAGTCACATAATTATTGAAATGAAGTCCACCATCTAAGGGTCACGTAATCTGTCAGCACTTTTTCTGAAAGCCCGCAGAGGCTGCAGCACCACTAAGCAAGAGGCATCAGTCTATGAACCGCAAGGAGCTCTCCAAACAAGTCAGGGACAAAGTTGTTATGAATTAAAAGTCAGAGTGGGTTATAAATAAATATCCAAATATTTAGTCTGGCCCAAACTGAACACATCCAATCACCCCAAGAACACCATGCATGGTTGTGGCAACATCGTGCTTTGTTTTCGGCAGGACGGACTGGGAAACTGCTCTGAGTCGAAAGAAAGATGGATGATGCAAAACACAGGGATATTCCTGAACAGAATCTGTGTCAGCCTGCCTGTGATTTGAGACTGGGACAGAGGTTTACACTCCAGCAAGACAATGACCGGAAACATAGCGCTAAAACAACACTAGGCTAAAATATGATTGTTCATAATCCAAAACCCTCCAACGTTAAGGAGCTGGAGCAGTTTTATCTTGAGGAATGGGCAAAATCCCAGTGGTAGGAGTTGGCGAGTTCATAGAGACTGATCCAAAGCCACTTGTAGCTGTAATTGCTGCAAAAGGCTTTGGATCTACAAAAAAAATGTTTAAACTGAGGATGCATCCATGTTTCAATTAATATAACTGATTTCACAATAAATCTAACTTTATATGTTAGCAACATACATTAAATCGCTGCATTGTTAAGTCATTCTATGTACGTTGGCTTAAATAACTACTTTGAAACATGTTTGGAAAATAAGGAATATACAGTGTCAAAAAATGCCTGTGCAAATTCTCAGTTATCCGGGTCATCGCAACAGCAAACAGGCTTAAATCAGAGGCTACCAGACTTTCGTTCAGTTCTTTCTGAAAATGTTTCGACACCTATCCAGGAGTCATTGTCAATTCTGGAGCTACTCCTGGATAGGTGTCTAAACATTTTCAGAAAGAAACGAACGAAAGTCTCCGATTTAAGCCTGTTTGCAAGAGTTAATAAAATACACTGCAAATCTCAATACCTTCATAGATGTGTATTAAAATCAAGATTTGAATTATTGTGTGAACTTCACAAACATCACATTTCAATGTGGCAATACTGCGTTTTACACAGAGATTAAGCATGCACATGTGTATAAAATATTAAAACTTTCCATAAATTGACCACTTACAAAGAAAATGTTGACATTGAGCTAAAATAAAAAAACAAACAAACATTTCATACCTTAAATCGACCTCGAGTTCCAGTGCAGGACACGGAGTGAGGAACGGGTCTTCTTGACAGGGAAGCTATAGAAATTAAAATAAACTAGCATGTTAAATTTAGTGAAAAATTAATCTCAAAATTTAGTCCATGCTATAGACAGAAAAGTTGTACGCACCACAAACAGCCGAGTCACTCAGAGTGCTCAGGCTGTCCATTCTCTCAGGAATTTGGGGCTTACAGGAGAGATAAAATGAAAGGTGAAGACAATAAATTAAGAAAGAGATCAATTAGAAACAATTCAACATTGTTTACCAAAATTACAGTTTAAAACATTTCTATACCTCAGCAGTGCAGTTCTTCTGAGCTTCTGTTCAGTAACTACAATGTTTCTCCAACTATTTAAAGTACAAAATGAGTTTTACTTACAAGCTGTTCCCCTGCCCTGTAGCGTCCCTCCCCTATTGGCCCTGGGGTGCTGTTTCCGGACCCTCCAGTGGCGCTGTCCGGGCCAGGGGGAAACTGGATGTACTCTGTCCCTGAACCCGGTGTCTCTGCAGCGCTGCCTGACGGATACATGGGAGCATATTCCTGGTAGAGCAGGTTCCTCAATTTTTCATCCAGAGTTTTAATGGTGCTATCGACAAAACCTCCCCGACCGACCCGTCCTTCGCCGTCGGACTCGCTTGGCCCCGCGCCGTGCTGGGATGGTGCCGGGCTCTGTGGCAGCGAGGACACTTTGGAGCCTCCCACTGCAGAGAAAGGCTGGTGGAGAACCACGGGCTGCTGTGGCAGTTCGCTACGTGCTGCAGGAGTGTAGGAGACAGGCGGCGGTTCTTTGGTGGCACCAAGCTCTTGAAGGGGGAGAGGAGTCAGAGTTGACCTGCCCTGTGGGGGGTTCACATCCAAAGACAGGGGCATGACGAGAGGACAGCAGGGCACCTCATCAGCAACAGACACCGAATGGGTGAAATCAATGACCTTTCGAGCCTCATGGGAAGGAGAGAGAGATCCCAGAGGAGACCCGTGTGAATCCTCCACTGGGTAAGAAGCTTGGGGTAACGATGGCGGAAGCGTCTGCGCTCTGGCTTTGTTGGCTGCATGCATGCTGGGCTGCAGAGGAGTGCCTGCAGGCTCCACTGCAGGCACTGACTGGAGAGTAGGGGGGGCAGACACAGGAGGAGAGAGGGCGGCCAAGAGGAGGGGGTCTGTGTTGGATGTTATTGGAGGACTGTAGAAGCCATAAACTTCATGAGCGAACCCTCCGCTTCCACCAGACATTGTGGAGGATGACCCCTCTTCTACAAAAACAAATAAATTAAAAATCAACAATGAAGAAATTCTTGTTGTTTTAGTTTATGTTGTTTTTAATTGCTTTTTAACTGCCTCTATTTTATGAACATTTCTGTAATATTGTTCCCATTTTTCATTTTGCACCCTTTAGATGCCCCTTACATCTCCTTTGAGTTTATCCTGCTGGGTGACTTGAACTGGGATATGCTTGACTGTCCTTCATCCTTACAGTTACAACTGGATGCCTTAAACCTATCCACTTAACTTATTGTGTTGGCTCCTACCACATACAACACCAAGAGCATGTGGTCTGGTACACTGCTTGACATCGTTCTCACCAAACGCCTTTGATAGTACTCCAGATCTGACAGAGGCCTCCAGACACATCTGGAGCACTCTATCAAAGCATCAGTGACCACTAAAGTATGGTTTGTGTTTGATCGAGGACAGTTCAAGTTCTAATCATTCTCCTATCAATCTTCTACCTACTCATCAGCTTCTGGTTTCCCTCGTAATCTACAGATCAGCCTCAAAAACCCTCCTTCATGTTATTTACCACGCTGCTATCTGCGTTATTTACTGGAGCTTCATTTAACACTCACTACTGCCATTGTTACTTCTTTTTAAGTTGGCCTTCCCTCCATTTTGTTGGCAAATTCACTGGTATCTGTTGATTTATAAAACCTTTATTGGGAAAACGGCATCATATCTACAGTCATTTCTTAGCTTTCGCAGCTGTTTTCCTTTCCACTTCTTTCCAGCTTTCTGCTGCAGTTGACTGGGGTCATCGAGAACAGACCCTTAAACTCTCTTTCTTCAGAAACTTTGAATCTATCGTACAAGATCACTGCACTTGCTTCTAACTATATGTCATTTTCAACAGATGTCACCTTCTGTATGTATATATTTTATGTTTCACTCATGTTATTTATAAGCCTCATGTTCTTTTGTTCTTAATTTGCCTTGTGTGCTGCCTCTTGGCCAGTTCGTCGTTGTAAACAAGAATTAGTTTTCAACTGACCTACCTGGTTAAGAATCAGTGAACAAACGACACACAAAGACCGAGGTACAAAACAGACAGCTTAGAGATAAAGTTACTGAAAACATTAAAGTGGAGATAGGTTTTAAAACAATATCTCAAGCTCTGAACATGCAACAAGTCATCATTAGAAAATGCAAATTGTATGGCTGTCCGGTTCAATAGACAGGTTTGACAAGGAGAGCATTCATCCTGTAGCCAGGATGCCCATAAAACTTGTGAGGAGCAGCAGACTCATAAATGTGAGCCCTTTTTTGGATTCTCAGATTCAATTATGCTCTACTTTTGTTTGATTTATCAAATGAAATCCCAATAAAATATGCTTAAGTTTCTGATTGTAATGTGGCATAATGTGAAAACCCTTTCTTTATGTCAAAACCTTGTCATGTGCATTTTTGTTCTGTTTAAATGGTGCCAACAGGACATTTTATGGGGTTCTGGATGAAGGTCATGACCTAATTGATCTTTGATCAAACAATAAAGATCTTGATTAATGTTAAGAATTATGCAATCATTCGTGCAGATAGGGGCACTAGAGACTCAGAGACTGACATAATTAGATTGGACAAAATGACTGATTAAGGGTAAATGGGTCAACCTGGTTACGTCTACGTTCTCCACCAATGTCATGCAAGGAACACTGATGTCATATGGTACACCTTGTTGCAGGGGTGTACACACTTGGTTCTATATATTGCTTACAGAGAAGATTAGGCACTCTCCATATCCTGTTCTTTCCCATCTCAGATGGTTTTATGTATGAGAGTCCAGTACTGAGTCTGTAAACATTCCTCTGCCTTGTTAGATTAAATATGTTAAAGTATAGTTCCTGTTTTTATTACTACCTAAGTCTACGACAAAGAAGACCACTTTTCATGTAAAGAACCTGGGAGAACCGCAACAGGGTGCAGTTAATTCTAGCATTAAGATGTGCAAATAAATGCTATTGGAGTCTTAAAATAATTTGACTTTTTTGTTTCCACTCTGTCCACACTGGAAAATAGTGAAGTTGTGGGAGAAACTGCTTGACTAGTGAGATCTAGTTAGATTATTTATACACATACAGTAATACTTGAAGAGTTTCATTTTGGTGCCACAAGGGAGTGCTGCTGTACCATGTGGCTACCAGACATCATGACTTTGCCAAGCAGAAACACTGTCACCTCTGGATATGGAGGGCCTTGCAGTGGTGCTGTCAGCAGGCTGCGTGTTGGCTGAACTCCCAGGTGACTGCGTCGCTGTCCCATCCGACGGAGTGTCCTGAACGCAGGGAGGCGTCTCCTCCACCGGACAGATGATGAACCATCTCTTTCCTGTGTGAAGAACTGCAATCAGAAGAATAAAGGAACAGCAGATGCTCACATACGTCTATGTGTGTACAAAAGGAATATAATGTGAGACTGAATGTGACTTTTAAGAACAAGTAATGCTACCATTCTGCTGATATACAGGCTGCGGCGCCCCTGGCTGCTGACTCTACACAAAGATTTACAGACGTTAGTTTCACCTGTCGCATTTATACATTTACATTTCAGCATACGCCGTTTATTTGTGCAGAAATGCAACACATACCTTTCTTACCTCTCCTACCTCAGACAACTGGCCCTGTAGAGGACTACAGCTCAAAGTTGTGTCTTTTTCATCCCCCATGTCTTCGTGCAGCATGTCTTCTGCTTTGTCCACAATGTCTTTCAGCTGATCAATGAAGATCTCCTTCTCTAATGGCAGAATAAAGCCATTCTCCACCTACAGAGAATTTGGTTTCAAACATTTTAAAGTGAAACAGAAACAATATATATATATATATATATATATATATATATATATATATATATATATATATATATATATATATATATATATATATATATATATATATATATATATATATATATATATATATATATATATGTATATATATATATATATGTATATATATATATAAAGTATTTTAATTAACTAAACTGACCATGTAGGTGGCGATTTCCTCGGGAGCATCTCCATCCAGATCAAACTTAAATGTTACCATTTTGTGGTTGTGAGTCTCCAGCTGACATTCAACCATTTTATCACCAGTGTTGCAGACCTATGAGGAGAACAATTCGACTTTACTTTTAAATACAATAAATTTCATCGGTTTGAGGGTTTTTGTTGTCGTCTTATACAATACTATGACTCACATTGAGCATGCTCAGTTTGGGTTTGCTGGTTCTTTCTTGCCTGGAACGTGTGCGAGCAGACTTGCGGTGATGTTTCCTGGGTTTTGCATCCCCTTTGCTCCCACTTGCTAAGCTTTCATAGCCATCACTTGTTTCCCTACCCGACGCTACATCAGAGTTAAGACTATACAAAGAAAACATGTATAAATTAAAAAAAACACACCTCCTCCTGAGAAGTGTCATAAACACGTTGAACTAAACAGACTTGGCACACACCTGTCGTATGTATAACTGGATAGTGACATGACTCTGTCCCGAATAACATCCTGAAAAGCAGAAAAAAAGTGAAAGCTTGCCAGCTGTAAAATATCAGTCTCAACGATTCATACACTAATCAATTGCATGAATGTCATTTTAATTTGAGGCTTTAAACCATGCTTTGTGGTGTTATTTTTACGTATTGTGCATCAAACGGCTCACAGAAATCTTAAAAACAAATATTTGGAAGTATAGATTGATTTTATTGTGGATTTTCTCAAAAGTAGCAGGGTCAAAATCTTACGTTACAACAACCCTGTTAATATGTGGACTAATGTTGAAGGGAAATACATTCATTTTTTGCAACCATTTTGCCCACTTTTCTTAATATAATTAGTACAGATTATTTAAATGGTTGGTTTCCCAGCACAGACCTGGCTATTCAGGCATCAAAAGGCCTAATTTAGTAGGAACATCCAGGGTTCTCACAAATCATTCATGTGATAATTAAACTTTTCCAGACTCAAATCTCCAGAGTCCTCTGTTCTTTACAGTACTTGTAAAATATTGCAAAAAAGTTCACAGTGAATGTGAATTAAAAAAAACATAAGCTGCCAGGAAAGAAGGAAGGAAGGAAGGATTCCTACCTCTACACAGGTCTCCTGCTGAAAGCCCCCAGGGACAGATGATGTCTCTATGTTCTGCTGTGCTGTAGCCAGGCTGGCACACTCGGACACTGGGACCGTTGTGTGGATGCCAGCAGGCTGCAGAACTGAAGCTGGAGCAGGAGCCGCAGCCTGAGCCGGTGCTGACAGAGTGACATGAGCTGGGTCTGCGACCAAACCTTGGGTGGAGTTTTGAGGAGCACCTGAGCTCACAGAAGAGACCATTGTGAGCTCTACAGTGAAACTCGATGCAGATATTGGTGCTTGAAGTTGCTCTGAGGCCATAGTTTGTGGTGCTTTTAGAGCCTGTGTTGGAGTCTGAGGTGCTGCTGCAGCCTGAGCTGACCCTGGGCCTGGAGCTTGAGTTCGCACAGGGGCTTTAGCTTCAAACTGAGCCGCAGCTGAGACAGAAATTGAGGTGGTAGCTGGGACTGGAGAAGCTGCAGAAGTATCTGTATCCATTCTGCTTCCCCAGACTGCAGTCTGTCCAGTGGGCAAGGCAGAGGGGGGTGTTTCCAAAAGCTGCACATCCCCCAGAGTCCCATGGGGAGCAGTCACCTATGAGATGAACAAATAACATCATAGTTAGGGAAATGGACAATAATTTAATAGCTTTCTTCTGAATATCCAAAGGCATGTCCTGCATGCATTACAGCCAACAGTACAGACACCACCTTAGTGCTACGGATTTCTCAAGACCGAGCCATTACACTGAGAACGGAGTCAAATATTCACCTGGACAGGCTGGTCAGCCAGTTCCTGCTCAGGGTGGGGGGCAGGGAATGGGGTGGATTGTACCTGAGAGAAAGTTAAGGGATGGGTGGAATGGAGGCTAGTAGTGTGGTGTTGAGATGTGGGCGGGCCACCCTGGCTCTGTGGCAACCCAGGGGACTTGGCTATTCCCAGATAAGGAAAGAGGAGTGGAAAACTGGGCACATTTTGAGGAGTTAACATAGGAGTCTGAGGGGTGCCAAGGGAAGGTATACACGTCAGGGCTGTGTGGGGGGTGAGAGGAAGGGAGGGAAGGTGGCGTGAAGGTGAGTAGTAAGAGGTATACAAAGCAGCGTCGCTGCTGCTGTATGTGGACGACAGAGAAGCCGGGGAAAAGGGAGCGGGCATGTGAGCGACAGGATATGGAGAGGGAAACTGGGAAAGAAAAAGGTAACATGAAATCAAATGAACAAAGACAGCGAGTCGGTACATACAACGTTCACACAGGTCGTTTGGGTTCTACTGCACTGCTGTAATGTTATGTGTATGTGGGTTACAATATAGTTTTCTTTTTTCCCCGGTTTGTTCTTATGTCTCTAATTCTACCACAACACACCTGTGTGCTGATGGGCAGGGGCAGGTGAGGGGGAGGAGCGCTGCAGGGTGGAAAACTGCCAGAGGTATCAGGAGGATTCAGATGTGATGAAGGCTGGTCAGCAGAAAACAGCTAAGGGAGCAAATCAAATACCGTTTTCTCTTCATTTAAAATTATTATTTTTTTAATTAGAAATTCAAGCTCATCTTCAAAGTCTTAGGGGTTTTTGTCAAAATACTGTTCATATAATGTTTTTTTTTTCTTGTAGGAAACCTCACTTTGTTCAGGAAAGAATTAGAAGAATCAGTATTAGTCAGGTGAGCTTTACAGCTTATTGCATGTTTAGAGGTCAGAAATATATTACAGTTCTAACAATGTGTCAATATGAGTTACAGTTATACATATAGATGGTTTAAGATGTGTAAAAAGCCTAAAATCGTATTCATTGCAGCATGATCTCACTGACAAAACTTCAGTTCTCTAAAAGTGAGCCTGGGAGATTTTTTTTATCCCTTACCACCCTCCTTCACTGCGTGTGGTTGCAAGATAAACTTGAAATTTGAATCCTTGTCTGTCAAAGTTCCAGTTTGGTCCAACTATTTAATTCAGAGGTGTCCAAAGTCTTTGCCAGAGTGGCCAGAATCGTCAAGGTGAAAGTACTTATGACCACTTTTTTTTTTCAGCTAAAACTGCAAAACAAATTTTCCTGACAATTGCTTTATTGTTAAATGCCCAACAACTAACTATTATTAACTAATACCTTACTACTCAAATAAAGGCTTTGTAATAAGGGCTTTGTAATAATAACAAAGAATCATTGGATGTTTTAGCTCCTATTCACTAGAAATTAAAGTGAAAGCAAAAAGAGTTATAAAAGATGCATTATATTGTGTTGTACATAACATTTTCTATTTTAAGAACATTTTAATTTGTTGGTAAAAAATCTCTGTCCCTAATCCACCCCTGATTTAATTATTGTTTAATAAGTAATATTGTACCAGTTATTGTTTAATTATTGTACTGTAGAGCTTGTACACACATATGGGAAAGTTTATCCAGGTGGTTATTTTAGTGTTAAAATTCCCTGACCTATTAAGATAAACTTGGATCTACCTCCTTGTATCTACCTCCTATCTACCTCTGGCGTTTCACATTTTGAAGAGTGTGCAGAAGAGATAACCATATATGTGACATTATAGTCAGACACTTGGCAAGCAGAAAGCCATGAATTAGCAGTTAAAACAACCTCAACGTAGACATCAACTTTAAACATGCGTTTCAAAAATGCTTCAGTTACGTTTATTTATTTTATTAATGCTATACCTGTGGAACTGGTAATTTTGTTAAAAACAAGCATTTCCTAAAGTTTTTGTTTTCAACAAGCGCTAACGTCTGAAGTGTGCCACGCTGAAACAGGTGAGCTACCAGGCCAGCTAATTTTAAAACTGTTATCCTGTGTGTTTTTGCAGTGTGCTAGTCTACCTGAGATGGGACGGCAGCTGGTTGGAGATGACACTACAGGGAGAGGAGACAAATGGGAAACAAGCACAGAACACATAAATAGAGGGTTTTTTTCATACAGAACGGTGCACACAGAGTACATACGCAACAACAAGGAGCTGTACAGCAAAAGGGACAGCACATTTCCGTATTTTTATCCATATTACGCATGCACTATTTAAAGCCAAACCTTGGTTGCTACATGTTTTGTAGTTAATCAAAGCCAACTGCACTGAATACAGCTTTTTTAGCAGTGTGCACCTCTGTGAGGTATTCACAGAGGTATCCATGTGTACAGAGAACGTGCTGATCACAGACTGACTGAAAATATGATCTGAAAAGGAGCTTAAAATGTTCATCTGGTGTTCAGACTCCTACGATACAGATCTAATGATATCCTTGCAAATCGCCGCTGTTTGTTGGTCTATTGACTGATCAGAGTGATCCTGGAGGCGCAGACATAGATAAAATATATTTAATATTGTGTGATTAGTAATATTATTGTGGCCAGTTGGTATATCAGATATTGCTTCTACTGGATGGCATATTTTTCATCTGTCTCTGTATTTAGATGTGCCCAGTGGCAGTTCAGGGTTTCCTGAGTGGAGTACCTGGTCCTGGTTGGACTGGACGGTCAGCTGTGTCTGCGCAGTTGGGCCCGAGGCTGGGAAACTCTGTGATGCCTGACTGCTCTGCTGCACGGGGGGCACTGGTGTGGCTGGAGCAGAAACCGTCTGTCAGAAATACAATCAAGAGACCACATTTAATGGCACTTGTTCAGAGCTGTGATTTTTTTTCTATCTGGTACCGGACATCACGAAAGAGATTTAGTGTGTCTGAGCAGCAGCTGTCAACAGCGTGAAACTAAAGGATGATTTTTAGGGGATGGGCAGATTGCATGTTTATTATGGGAAGTTACATTAAGAAAGGGAAGTTGCGACACTGGTTAACCTAACTGTAAGAGGACCGAGGAACTGAGTTATTGCTGTGGATTAAGCAGAAGCAGAAAACTGGTTGTTAAAAGGACCAAAGCTGCTGGTGGAATCAGGAAGGATACTGACGGGCGTGGCTATGTTGGACTCAGCCTACATAGAGCCTCCTTCTCTGACATACCAGGTGATCTGCTCTGCCTTCGCTGCAAAGTGATGACAGCACGACGTTCTCATCAAAGTTTGGAAGAGGCGCTTCCAGGCTCTGACTTTTGCCTTTATGTTCAGTTGCAGGGGAATTAGTCTCCCCAGTGTGGCTGTGGATTGGGTGATTTCCACCTCCTCTGTCAGGGAGGGTGGGAGAGCTGGTCCTACGACTGACAATGTGATGGAGACAGTAGTTGAGAAGGGTGAGTTCCCCACCTTCATATAAACCCGGTGGAAACACGACTGATGAGAGTGTGGAATGATGTGAAGATGAAGTGGCCTTGCTTGGCTCGCTGTTTTGTGACGCTGTAGCAGATGAGCCCAAAACATGAGGTAAAGTGGCCTGCGAAGACCTTAGCAAATGAAAAGACGTGGATGCGTCTGACATGGATATGCTGGAAGTGCGTCGGTGCACGTGCCCCAGCGATCCGCCTCCTTCCATCTTGTCCTTAAAGAGGAGAGACATGCAAGCTTTGCACTGATGGTGGTGGTGATGATGCTGTGGGCTGCGTGGCACGCTAAGACGGTTTGCTGAGAGAGGCTGTAAATTCAGGGGAGGGTGAGGTGAATTTGAATGACCTGCTGAGTCACAAGGAGCGAGCTGATGCGGAGGCAAGAAAGGAGATGATAGTAATGAGGGATTCTGGGCACCGTTTGAGGATAGGTAGTCTGCAGCATGCACTTGACTCTGTGAACCATCGGAAGAAGACAGATCTTGCAACGGACTTTGATTCTTTGTTTTAGAGAGGGAGTGCGTCCTGCACCGTAACATCTCAACCGTGGGGGCACTGCCACGCCTAAGATATGCTGTGCTCTCAATGGTGAGCAGGTTCTTGTGACATACAAAAGGATCACTGTAGTGACGCTGATGAGGAATCAGTCGAGAACAGAAGAAATATTAGGTTTTTCAGAAAATAGCTCTTAACAGGACATATAGTAAAAATATAACTGCAAGTACTCACAGTTTGACACTGATAAAGCCCCTGATGCATTTGTGCTGCAGACTGTTGGAAGGCCCCAGGCTGCAGCTGACCTGCTGTGGGTTGCTGGTAGGCTCCTTGGTGTAGCTGTGTGTTTGGTTGTTGGTTGCTTTCTTGCGAGGCCTGTCCTGCAGATTGCTGGTAGGGTCCTTGGTGGGAGTCGGCTTGTGAAGGACGACTGCAGAGCATCTGTGCAGTAGAAATGGGTTCTGGAAGTGACTGGTAGAGGCCATTCTGCTGATTGCTTAGATCGTCTAATTGCATATTGGAGTTCACTCCACTATTAGCTGTAACAACATAGAGAATGAAACACTGTAATTCACTATAAAACGCCTCTGCAGAAAGAACAAATAGTAATAAAGGGCAGAATGAAGCTGTAATTGGAGTTTAAATTCTGGGTCATGGCATCTAATTGCTTTAATTTGGTTTCACTGGTCCTTTAGTTTGGTCATTTTCAGACATTCAGTTTAATTTCGGGCTATGTGAATCTTCAAATCTATTACACTTAATACCACAAACTGAGGTGGTGTAATAGTACTGTTATGGTGTCTTTTCAAAGTATTCTCACTCCTAGAACTTTTTCCCTTTTTGTTACATTACAGTCACAAACGTCCATGTATTTTACTGGAATTTTATGTGATAGACAACTTTATTTGTTTAACTGTAAAATGTAAATTGTTGATAGAAGACAACAATGTTTGTCACTAGCCATGTAGGGAACAAAGCAAACGTGGATAGAGACGTGCTGTGTTAGGCTGACACCAAACCTGACCTTTGAACTTCATGCAAAACACACAGAACTATATCATGGGAGCAACATATATATTTATATATTTATATTTTTTGTATGGAATGTTGTGTGTGTATATATATATATATATATATATATATATATATATATATATATATATATACACACACAATATATATATATATATATATGTTGTTTGTATATCTGGAGCGTGTAATGAAAATAATTTCCCTCTGGGATTATTAAAGTATTTCTGATTCTGATTCTGAACATGATATTGTGGGAAGAGTTTTCATTGTGTCCAAGGAAGCTGATCAGAGAAGATGGATGGAGCTAAACACCGGACAATCCAGGAAGTAAAACTTGTTAGTTGCTCTGAAAGACTTAAGGCTGGGGCAGAGGTTCAGATTCCAGTAGACAACGACTCTAAACACAGAGCTGGAGGAGCAAATTAAATAGTATTAGAAAAAAGGGGATTTGTGTCTCAGAATGACCTTGTCAATGTCCAGATTTAAATTCAATCACGAACCTATGGCAAATGCTATAGATTGAGCTTGAGCAATTTTGCAAAGAATTGGCAAGAAATTCAGTCTCTAGATGAAAGGGACATTTTTAAAAGTTGTTTGTCCCTTTTCCTCAATTTCAAGACCACACACCAGTTTGTGTTGGTCTGTCATATAAACACCAAAAGTAAAGTATATTGAAGATCGTAGGTGTGATCACGTGATAAAATGTGAACAAGTTCAAGGGGTCTTAATATTTTCTTCAAGGGTTCTGGAGGTGTAGTTTTCCTTTCGCTTGCTTACATGTGGCAGATGTGATGATAGGAACCGTGCAGATCAGAGTTTCTTGGTCCTCACAATCAGCAGTGGTGAATATGGTTTCCTCCGGTGGACCAGTGCCAGGGACCTGCAAAAGGTTCTGCTGTAACTTCTTCACTTCACTGTTTCCATTTGGTGAACCAGTCCTTGCCCTTCTCCATTTTATTAGAGCCACACGGTCTCTGATAGACTTCCCAACTATCTTTGCATCGCATTCCAAGAAAAATCCCGACTCCACCTACAAGAAATAGGTGAGACACTTGTTAAAGCTCAAATGAAAAACATAAAGGATGCTGTATACACTAAATATAAATATACTTGTGTCATGAGCCATACAAAGCACACCCCTTCTGTATGTATTTGAAAAAAGGAAATTACTAAATATCAGCTCTTTTACCATTTCTTGAGCAACTACTTCTGGGACTTCGTTCCGCAAATCGAAGGTAAACTCAATGGCACCAGTGTCCTTATACTTCCCCTTTAGCTTTTTAGCATCTTCAACCCACAGCTTTAAAGCAATGGTAGATTTTTTTCCATCGTCCTCCTCATTTAGCTCAACCCTGACTCCTGTGTCTTCTGCAAAATATGCATGATTCAGGAGGTCCTTGATAGAGTACCTGGCAAAAATACACAAACATCAATTACCGCTCTAAACAACAGATCTTTACAGTGCCAACGCATGCTCCTGAGTAAGATCAGACCCAAATAAGGGCATTAACGTCACAGCGCCAGAGCAGAAACAAAATGCAACACGAACATAAGGGTCGGCCCCCACTGCCTGCATAAGGAATGTGCCTTAGACTAAGTCAAAGGTAATAGGGAGCTTACCTTTCCTCCCATCTGTGGCAAATACATTCCCCAATAATTTCCTTGATTTCTGGGTCACTGACTTTGCCGTAGCTGGCAGGTTTCACCCCCTGAAAAGCAAACCAACATGTCTTAACTAACTAGCAAACAGGTTTATAACAGGAGAAATTACTGTCGATCATGACTTGGAGCAATTTCAGTCTACAATGTCAAAAAACCTTCAAAGACACAGCTTCCCCCAGATGTCTTCAGTTTAAGGTTTAAAGAGACACTAAAATCAGGATGTAAAAGATCTACTTGCAATACTGAAATCTAAATCTATTAATTTGGCATAAAAGGCTTACTTGCTTTGGTGCAATGGAAAATGATGGTTACCAAACACAAAAAAATATTATTTTAGACATTTCTATGTTTACCATTATGGGCACCTTGAAATCTGACTCTTTACATGTACTTATGAGACTTTTGCAAGAGTGCATCAGTCATGGCAATGATGAATGATTGAGCAAAAATAATCTTACAACAAATATGATATTAGTAAAACCTGCAAGTTAAGCTGCTATCCCCTTGCTATGTTGTTATGATCAAAACAGTTTAAATGGCTGCAAATACATGCAAAAGTAAGATCAGCTAGTTTTGTACTTTGTATCTTAAAGCTATAGTTTGTAATTCTGTTCAGAAACACTTCTTGTTATATTGGGTGAAACGGTAGAGTAGTCAATACCTTGTGTATTCAGAAAAAGGAGGGGGGGAAATTAGATCTTTGTGGAAGCTGCAGGCCAGTACAAACTCTGACCAATCCCTGCCATTTGGTCTGAATGGCAGGGATTGGTCAGTGGATTGGTCCTGCCCACACACCCCGAGTTCCGAGGGAATCATCCTATCTATAGGTTGTCCCACATGCCACTCATTCTGATGCGCTCACGTAACACCAATGTGCATTCACATTCCTTGCTAGAATCTGCTTGCAGGCTGTGCATGTGCACTTCCAGTGTCTATGTATCTGGTTTGCATCGGTGCTAGCCGTTCATTGTAGCTCTGCTGCCCTCACTGCATACCTTGAAAACGGCTGATAGTCACAAAAAGCAAACCACGTACAAGTTTATGAGAAGAAGAGGAAGGGCTCAGTAGAAAGAAATTAGAATAGAGTTGATTTGAGAGATTTTTCTTCGCAGTCCCCCTGAGCAGCAGTAGAGCAGTTAAGACGGTCTTCTTGCACATGTGCAGTCATTCAAAAAGGGACTTTTCAGGAAAAAAACCCGACTCTACCTTTACAAAATGTATGCATTCTTTGGTTTTCTGCTCTTAATATGTCGGTGCATGTCTATATCTGAAATTAGTTATCTAGTGTTTCGGAACTATCTCTGAAAACTAAAACAATAGAGCGGGAAAAACACCACATTGCATTTTGGCTATGGATGGGCAATGTGCCACGAACACACATTTACTAAATTTCTGTGTGGTCTACACCTGATAACATGACGATTGGGATAGTTTCTGCAAGGATTCAGTTTTGACTGAGAAAAGTCGTAAAGTGATAAACTGAACGACCGAAAGAAACACAGAACCGTCAGAGAAGTTCGGTCTCAGCAGATTCTATCTTGGGGTCGATCCATCCATAGATTCAGCAGGAATGTTTTTATTCACAGGGAACTTTTGTTTTTGTTTGTCCATCTAATCTCCTTTAAAGTACCAACAGTTCAAACTGGAATCTATCTGCCTCGGGACAATATTTGTAGTAAATTGGCACTATATGAATAAACTGAATTTTGTTGAATTTTGGTTTGTTTGTGTTCCTTTCTAAACTTGTTTTAGAGACGAAACCAAGAATTCCTAGCAAGATTAGTTTTCTTACTGTTTAAAGTTTGGTTCTGATGTCCAATTGAGGAAATCACAGAGACCATCAGAGGTCTGCGCCAAGAGAGGAACAGCCAGCTAGTCTGAGGGTGACCTTCTCAGATAACGGCAGTCTGTTGAGATATTCTCTGTCTGCAACATCAGAGATAGGTGTGGGACCTTCATCCGCTGAGGTGCAAATTTGCTTTCCAGAGAGGTGAAACCACAGTTTGATTTAGGACCAAACCAAGGTCCTATTTTGTGGCAAAGATGAGAATTTTCCATCTCTAAAACGTTCCTATAAAGTTAGGTCTAGGGATGCAACCCAACAATTGACTTACAATTAATTGTCGGCTAATTGTGTATTAGATTAAAGTTTGTTCCACCTGATTAACTGATAACGGACGATCTTTCTGTGTTGTAGTGTGGCCAAAAGAGGGCGACGCTGCACATCCTCAAGTGGAGTCAGACAACAATAGTTGTAAAATAAATAATGATGGCGGAGGCATTCCAGGAACATGAAACGGTCCCAACAGAGTTCAGTGTGGAATCATTTTACACTGTTTAATGACGACAAGGATGCAAAATGCACTTTATGTGGTTCTGTTTTTAAATATAAACGCTGAACAAGCTCCTTAAGTTACCACCTAAATCGAGCCATTCAGCCGTGCTGCATGGCAGAGTAGCGTCAACTTCTCAACCAAAACTTACTGATGTGCTTGGAAGGAGTGAATGTGATGATAGAAAAGCGGAGGACATTATGCAAAACATTATAGGAAAAGACATGATCCTGTTTTGTTATACTTTATAAATATGTAATATTGTGTATCCCCAATTTTTTGTTTAAGATGGCACAATAAAAAGTTATATATATATATATATATATATATATATATATATATATATATATAAAACGATGTGCCTCTTTTTAAATTATGAACATTGTAAACAAAATAGTCCTTTATGTTATGGAAAGACTCTCTTTATAGAGAGAAAACTAGGTTTTTTTAGAAAATGGCCGCTATATCGATTAATCATTAGTCGATAAGATCGATCAACTTTAGATAAACTCATTAATTGATAACTTGCATTCCTAGTTAGGTCAGTTATCTGGAACTCAAAGAAGGAGATAATGGCCGGACTTTTGATGAAGTTTTACCTTACATCAAGTATAAAATGTTCATTGAGGATTCCCTGAAGACTTTCTCTTTAAACAGTTTCCTTGTTTGTTTATGTTTTGTTTTGTTTCTTTTTTTCAATTAAACACTTATCTATATCAGTGAGATTACTAATATGATTATTATGGATTATAGAAGTGGCCTACTCCAATAAGTGGCAATCCTCCTGGTAATTCTGTAAAGTAATGCAATAAGATTGTTTCCTGATTAAATAGTATAATTAAATAGTATAATTCATGCTTCAGGCTGATTTTTGGTAGACATGAGACCACCATGAGAACAGTTTTAGAGAATGATAAGACTTTTTTAATACATAATTATTATGTACAGTAAAGGCAATGTACTATTCTGCTCTATCAGTCAGGTCAAATGCCAACAAGAAAAACTATTAAGATTGTTATGATAAAACAGGTTAGTAATCACATCTCCAAACAAGAACTTACACTTGTAACTTTGCGGTAGATCTGGGCAGCATTCTGACACTCTGAGTACGGATACTCTGAGGTGGCCATCTCCAACATACACATTCCAAAAGCATAGACATCCACTGCTTCATCATAGTGTTCCTCATACATCTCTGGCGCCATAAATTCCGGAGTACCTGGAGAAATTATGTAAGAGAGAGCAGCAAGTCAGGTGTGCACATTCATTTTGAAGTTATTTATGTTGATCGCTCACATCTTGTTGATTTCTTTTTAACAAGACCAAAAGCAAATACAATTGTACAAATAAAACTATAATCAGTGGGCAAAAACATTTATCAGTAAACCTCAAACCAATTTGGAATTTAAAGGAATTTTGGAATTTTTGGCTATTGCTCGCTTACAGATCGTATCTGTAAGCGAGCAATAGCCATGTGAATACTTGTATAGAAATGCTCTCAATATTTCACATATTTGTTTGAGGCAGCTAATCTTCCCTCCTATAACCTGATGCTGATGCTGTGGTGAATATCAAAATTAAACATAAGACTACCATCGTCCATCGGCCACGGTAACAGTTTGTTGGATGCAGACTGAACACTGCACCCTCCATTAAGAACATTTCGTCCCAGCGCTGTGTGTCCCGAGCCCATAACATCATAAAAGACACCTCACACCCCCACCATGGACTGTTCTCCCTGCTACCTTCTGGGAAGAGGTTCCGCAGCATCCGCTGCAGGTCCACCAGGTTCTGCAAAAGCTTTTTCCCTGTTGCCATCAGACTGTTGAACTGCTGAACTCTAAACTGGACCCTGCACCACATTTGCACATTGCATCACTGCATCTCTATCTAGCATTACAAATGCTACCGAACAATGCATTTTTGCACAAATGCCTTTTGCACCATCATTTCTGCACATACAAATGGTTTTAAATATTCTCCTGTACACCATGATCGTACACTGTTTGTTTACATTTCAATTGTTTACTTTTTAATCACTGCTGCACTTTACACTGTAATTTACAAGCTGTATGCAACGAAATTTCATTCTGTATGCACTCTGTACATACAAAATGACAAATAAAGATGTCTAAGTCTAACACAGACAAGTTTCGCTGATTTCTTAGGAAAGCTCCCCTTGCAGTTTCAACATTAAAAGACGTGACAGCTGCTGCACCCTTTAAAACGTTATTTGATTTTTTAACGTCTAATAGAAGATATCACTTATTAAATGTCCTTCTGAATAAAAAAAACAAATTTTGCTTCATGACGTGTTTAACAAATGACAAATTTCTTGTTGCATCTTACTCTTTTGTTTTTGTTTTGTCACCAATCAGGACATGTTAGAAACTGCTCTATTGAAAGGTTAGGACTGCATTCACAAGCGGATTGTATCTACAGCCTCCAAAACAACATAAATACAAACTGACAAGGCAGGACTAAATTAGTAAAATTCTTTTAAGTGAATAATTTGCCAACAACTAACCAATAACACTTTTGGCAAAAGATGCCCTCTTCAGTGTTGCTAGACCAAGGTCTCCTATTTTGACAGAGCCAGTTGGACCAGTGATGAAGATGTTGTCACACTTGAGGTCTCTGTGGATGATGGGAGGAGTCCTTGTGTGGAGGAAATGGAGGCCTTTCAGAATCTGTCGACACCACCTTCTCAGAATTTTGGGCTTCATGACTTTAAAGCGCTTTAGATATCTGCAACAGGATAAATGCACAGTGACAAAGTGAGTGAAAAGTAAAAGATTTTAATTTCATCAAGGCTGTTTGAATCTGTTTAATAAATCTTTAATGGACAAAACAGTGTTGCCTAAACGTGTGAAAGCTATTTTCTTTGTGTCACTTTTTTTCCTTCACTCTATGTTGGATTCATTTACTTTTTGATCATTTCTTGAACAGTTTTATGAGCACATCTTGCAGTTTTGTTATCCATGGGTTGAGTGACATACTGTGTGTGCAAGCATGCAATGTACATTTAAATAGGTTTTAAAAGTCAATAATCTATCATTTTCACACAGACGCTTACGTCTTCAGTGTCCCCGAGGTCATTAGCTCTGTCACGAGAACGATGCACTTCTTCCCTTTTACTAGTGATTCCCAGAAATCATAGAATCGCACGATGTTGGGGTGCTGCAAAGCCTTCAGCATCTCAGCCTCCTCTTTGAACCGCTGCCTCTCAACTTTGGATAGTTTCCTTTCCTGGGGGAAATGGGAAAAAAGTTATATTATTGTTATTTTTCCAAAGGTCTCGCTTATGTTTTATACTAATGCATCATCCATCCATCCATCCATCTATCCATTTTCCATCACACTTATCCCTGTTGGGGTACTAATGCATCAATAGATTAGAATATAATTGCAAAAATAATAATTTATACCAGTAATCTAACTTAAAAAGTGGAAATCATACATTATATATATTTGGACAGAGCAGAGTAAAATATTCAAAGTGTTTATTTCAATCAATGTTGATGATTATGATTTAAGTAGATAATGAAACCCAAAATAAATCTGATTCTAAGAAAATATAAATATCATATAAGAGCAATGAAGATGCTTGGTTAGGGTCAACACAAAGGTACCCAACTCCAGTTCTTGAAAGCTACTATCCTGCATCTTTTGGATGCATCACTTCTCTAACACTCCTTAATTAAATGAATGGTTCATAACCAGGTCTCTGAAGAGATGACTGGATGCTGATAAGGGAATTCAACCATTTGATCTGGTATGTTGGAGCAGGAATACATCTAAAAGCTGCAGGATAGTAGCTCTCGAGGAATGGAATTAGGCACTTCTGAGCTAGATCACTGACTAACACCCTCCACAAGGAGGGTACCAAAGCTAAAAGCGGCCATTGCTTAAGAAGCTTGTTCAAGAGTGTGGGATAGATTGAAAAGTTGTTGACTGGGGCTGGAGCCAGAGCTTCAACAGCCGGGACATTGGCTCCAGCTCTTTCTATTACTTGTGTGAAGCCCTTCCTAAACCACAGACGAAGGCAAAAGTGTCTTAAATTGGCTAAAAAAAAGGACAGCACTGTTCAGTATAGGAGCACACATTAGTCAGTCAGCACAGCCACACATTAGGACAACATGCGTCCTTCTGCTGAGATGAGGAAGATGACACATCAATGCAGAGGAGCTGATGGCTACTATTAAAGCAACCTGGGCTTCTGGAACAGCTCAGAGGAGCTACAAGCTGATCACTCCCATGCCAAGCTCCACTGATGCAATAATTTGCGCAAAAATAGCCCTGGCCAATTACCTGGAACATACTGAATAATTAGAAGCACATTTCTGTATTACTTTTCTTTTTTGTATTGGGCTTATTTGACGTTCAAAGTTCTTGAGAAACTGAAGTCTGAGTTTTCGTGAGCTGTGAGCCAAAATCAACAAAGTTAACTAAAATCAACCCCAGAAATATATATGTCTATATGTAAGGAATCTATGTGACATAGGAGTTTTACTTTTTGAATTGAATAACTGAAATAAATGAAATGTTCCATGGTATTTGAATGTGTTACGTTGTATGTACAAGTATTGCTTACTATAGTTAGAGATATCAAGGTATCCAGATGGTGGATAAACGAGAAAAGCCTTGCTTATGGTTGTGTTTTATAGATTTAACAGAAGAACCATAATAACTTTTAACCTGATTGAAGTGGTGAGTTTGCTATAGGAGGGGTGCTGCTCCAGGACTGCCTGGAGCCAGTGTTTAAAGTGAACACAGCTTTGGCATTCTAAGGCATCTAAGCATGGGGGTCTGACCCATTTACTCTCTTTTTTAACATTGTTTATAAAACACACAAGATGCCAAACAGCTCAGAACACCCACAAGTGGAATCAACAGGGATTGACAGGATGGATGAGTTAAACCCCCGTTGTGTTGTTTGAAGCTGTAAAACAGACACAGTCGCATTTTGTCATGGCTAATAAACAAGATAACTCTTTATAACCCCAAAGCTCAAAGGCATCAATGCGGCTTTGATGCAGTGAGTGCATCCAACCTCAAAAATGGGAAAACTTTAATTTTCTGCGTGCCTCTTCGAATCTTTTTCGACTTGATCAATATTTTGACCCCCTGCCTTCCCTGAACTGTTGTATAAATAGTAAAAGAGCTGACAGCAAACACCCTCTACATCACTGTTTCTCTCCAGTCAGCAGTGCAGCATCCCTGGCTGCCACACATTTCTACGTGTCTTCTCGATTTTCTATGCTGCTGTTCTTATAAGGACATTATAAATTGATAAAAGAGGTTAAAATTACTGTTTTAAATGAGTGGGGTGCACAGTGAGTTCATACACTGACTCATGGTGTTGGTTATTGACCGACGCTGGGGGAATCAGATTTCACTCAGCGCCCACTGTGACCTGGACAGCCTAATGCATCTTACATTATGCAGCTACTGAAGACTCTTTTGTGACTCAAATTCTCACTGAAGCTCTTGCTTTATCTATACTGCATGTCGCCCCAAATCTTCATTTCTAAGCAGCTTGCACACGGTTTTGTATAGATGCCTTACAGGGTGCAGGTCTACAATAAGCAGGGTGTGGCATCAGAAGATCTGCTATACTGAAAGATAATTTTGCACAATACAAACTTTGTTGAACATGCTGTATAGTACACACACTTACATTTGAATGCAAGGTATGCGAATATGCACACAGCATAAAAAATTACCTACTGTTCACATTGAATTATGTTGTACATATAAACTTCTATCCTTGGCTGAACCCAGTCTTCCCTTATCTCCTCTGTGTTTTGCTGCAGGGAGCTACATCAGCAAGAAACACTCTCCAAATATATCTATGTAGCAATACCAGGGGAGTTTAAACTAATGTTTAGTAGCAAAAATAATAGGTTCCAAGTATAAGATGCACATCTTAAAGCAGCAGATTTGTTGCATTTCACAAAGTGATTTGGTCACTTTGTTCAAGCTGCTTCCTCTCCAAATGTTTGTTCATTATTTAGCAAATGAATATCAAGACAAGAGTTGCCTGTGTTGCTTTTCCCGTCTTCGCTTTTAATTCACAAATCTTCATAAATCTGTGGTTTATGCTGACTTACTTTCAGAGCTTCTGCAAATGCACACCGAGTACGGACAGTAAAAGAAAAGCATTTATGTTGCAGCAGGGTTTTTTTTTCTGTGACTAAGCTACAGAGGCAGAGATGCTCTAAAGGGCACAGCCTTATCTCCAGGGACAGAATGGTTGAATCATCGCTAGATCTCCCATAAGAACCTGATCCGACGCAGCTCACACACTTTCTACATGTACAGCTACGATATGGATCACTGTGCATGATGCAAACACACATACAGGAACTGTGTTCATTACTTTTTGGATTAGCTAATCAAAATCTGAAAACCTGTGCAAACATTGTATATTTGCAATCCCTAGTAAGGATTTAAAAGAATAACTTTGAATGCAAAGTTCCTGTAGCATTCTTAAAATAATTAAATGGATGTTACAGTATGGGATTTTGCAAATAACAGATTAATGGCACAGCATGACTTCAATCGCTGTGGACTGAGCTATAGGCTTCAGCTCTAATTGATTCTTCTAATAAATATATAGGCCTGCAGAAATCTTCACCTCCCTGGAAACTAGACCGCTGCTGTCGCCAGTAGATGTGAGATAAGCACAGTGTAACAGAGATTTAATTCCAGAGCCTGTCTGAAAGTGACTGAGTGGGTCTTCCATTTTTGGTAATTATTCCCCGGGGCCTGACGCAGTGAACCAAAGGATCTGCAAGAAGTTGTCGGGGGGCTAGGGGGGGTACTAACTGGATAATAAAAGTTTATGTCTTGGTTTTCTTTCCCCCTTTTTATTACACTAATATGACAAACTGTTTCTCAATCCAATACAAATGCAGCACATGAACGAGCAAAAGTCACACCACGGTTAAATAATTCAGCAACATGCAGATTTAAAGCTATTCTTGAAAAAAAAATGTTTGCTTCAGCTTTGTTCGAGCATGCTAATGTTTTATAAGCGCAACTGTAACAGTAGTAATACACTTCCTCATTACAGACAGAAAAAAATAGATTTTAAGTCCTGAAAGGGCAGCCGCTGTCTGCACGTCTGTCTACAGACACTAATCTGTATAGCACATGGATTGCATCTAAACTGATCATTAGATTACTGCATACACAGATTAGAGATGCAGCAGGCTGTCACTGCAGGAAAGGTTTACATTGGAACAATATGCACTGCATGGCTAAATGAAAAGTTGGTTGTGGCAGGGTTTTTTTTTAATAACCTTATTTTTCTATAAACAACAATGTCAGATCTAGGCATGGGGGGGGAAGAAATTATGGTATCTTAAAAAGAAAAAAATACCTATTTTACTGTTCCAACTGTTTAAAATATTTTTTTAAAGATCTGAAAGATCAGAAAAGCAGAAGAGAGACTGGAGAAGTGGCGCCCCTCTCCTGTTTGTTGTTGCACACTGGCAGTCAGCTGGCTGAAAGAAGGCTCCTACAGCTTTATTCGCCTATAAGAAAAGAAAACTGTCTGTCTAAACATATTTGGTGTCACAAAAACATGGGGAGTCGTGAGGAGAAACCCTAAGGTGCATTACTTATCACTCTTATTAGGGGGCGATGTTTTAAAATTGCAGGCGAGTTATGAGTGACAAATATCAAAACAATTCACTCGCTAACATCAGTTTGTTATACGCATGTGAGGAACAGCAAGATGCATTTAAAGCAATAAAACTGCTAGAAAATCTAATAGTAAAATTCTACTTACATACTGTATCTATAAATGAGTGATACATATTAAATTATTATAGCAGTAGTAGTCAGCATGCTAAATTAGCAGTAGGAATAAATTAGCAGTAGGAATAACAATATATTTCTGTTTTGATTAAAAGCATTTAGGTCACGTTGTACAATTTTGTCTAAAATGTTAATACTTTACAACTATACTTTGTAGTCAAGGGCATAGTGCTGTAAAAATGTAATTTTAATGCTAACCCAAGCCTAGTCAGATAAATATTTAAGGAAACTTACTAATCTAGATGAAAACGTCAGGATTCATTTAGCTCTTTTAATGAGAAGGGGCTGAAGTAGCATCATTTTCACACATGATTTTTACTCTTCTACCCTCTAGTATGTGTCAATATAAAGTTTATGCAGCAGTAGTAGTAATAATAAGAAAAAGAGGAAGAACAGCAAAAACAAAAACAAGAGAGGCCAAAAATAAGGGTTTTATCGTAATAAGTTAGACATTTCTATAGATATAAAAACTCAGTTGTGAACAGAGGTGACCCAAGGTTTAGCCCCCTAAGAAGAGTTTTATTTTGGGATCCACATCCAGTTAAGACCACCCTTTTCAACAGCATATTTTTTGCTTCTGGCATCTAAAAAAACTTGTTTTATGGTTTACGGAAGAAACTAAATAAATTGTTTATGTGACAAAGTGTGTTTTGCTTAGCAAACCCATCAGTGATCACTTCACATTCTTTTTTTTTATATAAATAAGCACTTCGGATGGGATGCTAAATTGGGGCTTTTATAGTATTAAGATTTTCCTTAATATGTGTTCACTGGTGCATTTACTAACATCTCCCATGTGGATTCCAGTTCTCTAGGGGCCCCCAGGCCTGGTTTGCTAGTACCTTAAGCTGGTGCATGTTGTGAATAAGAATTATAATATAATCAAAGCTGAAAAGTAATGTGAATAATGTTACTGAAAATGCTATGTGATTGAAAGGCTTTTGCTGCAAGGCTTATTCTCTTCTCATAAAAATCCTGTCATCACCGGGACTCTTTCCAAAAAAGGATCTAATTGCTCATCGAGTAATTAGTTTTCTTCTGCACCTAAGCTGCATTATCTGAGAAAAGGTTTATGACATGGCAGAACTTTTACAAGGAAAAAGCCTAAAAAGTTTCTTAAACATTATAAAAGAGCGAGTCAATAAGTTCATTTTATTTTTTCCTTAATTGCAATGAGCATGCAAATCATGTATATGGGAGTTATTTAATGTTGTATTTTTAAGCATATACAATGACAATTACGCTCATCTGAAATAGTATTTGGTAGAATGAAGGATTGTCTAAATTTGCACGTTATAATGCTCATTTTAACATTTTCTTTAACTGAGTTAAACCTTTTTTATTCTATTTCACAGTGACAATAGGCCAGATTTGGATTGATTAGGAAATTATTTATTTCTGCCACATTGTCAACTACTGCAAAGGTTTGTTGATTTCACAGATCTGACCTTGCAGTCTGTTAATTTCTGCAGCAGTCTTGCAAATCTTTTTTTCTAATTTTCACAGGTCAAAGTGATTTTACATTTTGCTTTTGCATAAAACACTTTCAACAATGTTGCTGTTTAATAACCGTAAACTCCTTTATAAACTGTTCGTAATAGCTTTGATTAGAATAAAAAAAAATCACCAGCAAACTAAACCCAAGCAATTGCTTGATTAAAAAAAATCATTCCTTGGTTAGGAATTGTTGTCTTGTCTCATTTTTCCCTGACATTGGTTGTCACATGTCAAGACACAGTGGTGGTTCATATTAGGTCATAGACACAGTGGTGGTTTGTGGAATCTATTCTTAATTGACTTTGTGGCTTTCTTGTGCTCCAACTTCCTTAATTTCACAGTCCATTCAGAAAAATAACCATTTAGAGAAATCATCACTTCTTCAAATTAGTATAGTAAACACAAAGTTTATTGGTTTGAATACCACTTCTAAAATTAAATATTAAAAATTCTAGAATATACTTTTTCCCCTCAAAATTCACGCTTGTTGAACTCCCATGGAAAGAACAAACCCCATACCTCGCTACATAGTTTTTGTTTTGTTCAAAAGAATTGCAAGAATGAAACGGCTGTCTGTTTGAATGGTGGCACAGTTTTTCTTCTGTTACTATAGGACTAGGAGGAGTTTAAGTATTTTGGGGTCTTGTTCACGAATGAGGGGAAGATGGAGCGGGAGATCGACAGGCGGATTGGTGCAGCGTCTGCTGTGAAGCAGGCGCTTTACCGATCCGTTGTGGTGAAGAGAGAGCTGAGCCAAAAGGCGAAGCTCTCGATTTACCGGTCGATCTACGTTCCTACCCTCATCTATGGTCACGAGCTTTGGGTCATGACAAAAAGAACTAGATCCCGGATACAAGCAGCCGAAATGAGTTTCTCCGCAGTGTGTCTGGGCTCTCCCTTAGAGATAGGGTGAGCAGCTCAGTCATCGGGGGAGTAGAGCCACTGCTCCTCCACGTCGAGAGGAGCCAGTTGAGATGGCTCGGACATCTGGTTAGGATGCCTCCCGGACGCCTCCCTGGTGAGGTGTTCCGGGCACGTCCCACCGGAAGGAGACCCAGAGGAAGACCCAGGACACGCTGGAGAGACTATGTCTCTCGGCTGGCCTGGGAACGCCTTGGGATTCCCCCGGAGGAGCTGGCCCAAGTGGCTGGGGAGAGGGACGTCTGGGCCTCCCTACTGAAGCTGCTACCCCCGCGACCCGACCCCGGATAAGCGGAAGACAAGGGATGGATGGATGGATGGATGGACTATACTGTCCTTACAACAAGAAGGTCTTGAGTTCAAACTCTGGCCTGGGGTCTTTCTGCATGGAGTTCATATGTTCTACCTGTGTATGTGTGGGTTCTCTCCAGATGCTCCAGTTTCCTCCCACAAACCAAAAATATTAGATTAACCGGTCTCTCTAGTTGCTGTCGATACTCGATTGATTGAAGCATCTCTAGTATTGCAATTCTCATTCTCATAAAACAGTCACAGACCCTGTGTAGTTGTACCACACAATAAATATTCTTCTTCTCATGTCCTCTTGAATCTCTCAGAAGAATGATTGTATGAATTGTTGATAGTATAGTTGTCTGAAGTCTGAAAAAGTGGAGCTACATGCAACCCTTATTATTATGGGTTCCCTGTATTTTAAACCATAGCTGCTGCCAAACCCATTTTTGGTCCACCTTCCACTTCATGGTGTGCACAAGTCAAACTCCAGATTAAATTCCAACAAGTTGGGACTGCTTAACAAAAAAGGGTTTAAAGATTCACCAAGACTACTATTGTAAACCATTATTGTTTTAAAAGAAAGTGCAATTGTATTGAAGGGAGTATAAAGGAACTAGTAAAGACTAATGAAACTGTACTATTTGCTCTGAAATGTGGGAAACTGGGAGGCCCTATATTTGCTAAAATGTAACATTTTTACAAAATGAAATCATGGTAGTAGTTAAAATAGTTTATATGGACAGAGAGAGGCATAGTCAATAAATTATTGGATTCAAAGTCCCTTTTGGAAATAACAACCTTGAAGCCAGTAAGAAACAATCTTCTCCTTCAGGCCACATTTCTATATTAAAAAAAATTTGTTTTTAGTTTTTTATTGGTCTGATGTAAATTATAATCCTAAATGTTGTATTATCCTTAGCTGTAAATGGAACATCATCACAACTGCCTGAAATATATATATATATATATATATATATATATATATATATATATATATATATATATATATATATATATATATATACATACATACACACACACACACACACACACACACACACACACACACACACTCACACACATACTGGCAGACTTTTTTTAAGTGTTCCAATAAACTTTTTTTCGTTTTATACGTGCCTGAAAGCACATCAGCTTGGTTTATTTTGTGTGCATTATTTAGTGGAGACTGAACTCACCTGAAGTTCGCACCAGGCCACCTCAACCCAGGTGTCCGTGTCTAGACCCTTGTAGACGGTCTTGAAGGACCCTCTCCCCAACTCAATGTCAAACTTCAGGAAGCGCCCTCCTGGTGAGGTGGACACAGCCTTCATCCCGGGCTCCTCTTCGTTCTCGTCGCTGCCCGCTTTACCTGTAACGTCTGATGGCCCCGCGTCCGCCTTGGGCCCCGTCTCCCCCCTGTCCCCCCGCTCCTCATCGGCGCTCACGCTTTCCGTGGCGCTGTCCTTTGGGCCCACCTGGCTCTCGGTGCTGGAGGTCTCCGGAAGCAGGGCCCGGGTCCGACTCCGGTCCACTATAGTCCGCAGGTCGATGTTGACCACCGGGCTGCTGCTGACGACCTCCGACGTGTCCGGGGGCTGCTCGTCGTGATCCGACACCCAGAGACTCCGCCGGATGAACCTGCGGCGAACCAGCCCCTGGTACTCCGTGGAAGGATAGGAGCTGGGGTCGCTGGCCCCGCGGAGCGCTGCGCTCTGGATGTTGACATTGTGGTCCATCCCATTCTCATACACACTGCAGGCGTTTGCGTTAATGTCCGAGTCTAGGTTAGGAGCTGAGGAAAAAGTGGATCCTAAGGGCGGATCATTGCTGGAAATGTCATTTGAATTCATCCCTGCTGAGATTGTCACACACCTACAGGCGACATGGTGCAGGAAGGGCTGAGGAGCATATGCTCCTCTCCCGGCAATGTAGGGGAGTTTGCAGCCTACCTGTACTTGCAGTGACGCAGTTCGCCAGCTCAGCTCAGGATGAATGGCCTGATGTCTTGAATTTGTTCAGGACGTAGCTCGTTCCCCTGAAAGCGTCCATCCCAGATGATGCACGCATTGCTCCACGCTACCTCACGCCGCGCCCCCCACGAACCTCCTCACTGCAACACTTCAGCCTGATGTCATCGCCGGTCGGAGCTCACTGAATCAGTTTCATCCACATTGCCTCAGATCCCCTCTGCAAAAATATGCTCCTCGATCAGGCAAATCCTCCCCGGCCTACAGGCCGGGATGTTGAAACTGTGCCACGCACCAGCCGCTCTGGAGACACATGACGGGACAGAGAAAGTGCGCAGCGGTCAGTCCTCCCTTTCCTCATCCCGCTCTCAGACTCCGAGGAATCAGCGGCTGGCGTGATTCAGCTCCGACAAGTGAGAGCTGGGGACGATTTTTAATTCAAATTGTCCGCAAGCACTTTCGGTGCCGTCCAACAGCAGCGTGGCGGGTGGACAGAAGCGCTTATCAGATTATGCTCACTGCGGCACAGGTCGGATCAGGCAGCTGTCGGCGCATCTCTGGACCAGCTGATGATGCCTCGTCTTCCCAGGTTCCTCCTCCTCCCCTTCTCGTTTTCTTTCCTCGGAGGTGTGGGGAGGAATCGGCTGCGCAACGTAACCCACGCCCCTAGCAACAACACGTATCCAATTACTTGGCACGCTTTTGGGCAGCACCCTTCCCCTCCTCTGGTCCGACTGTGAGTGGACCGCACAGCTGCCGTCCGCCCTCTTGGTGACGCGACAAACCCTCCAAAGGGAGGATGCTTTAAGGCCAACAAAAGAGCCTTATCCCATATTTGAGGTGGAAGCTACTTTGCACTTATTTTTGGATATTTTTGTTTGCTTATTTATAGCTTTTTGTGGCCGCGATTTTATTTGATTATGTTTTAATCCAGGATCTGCACTCCTTTTAAATCATTTCCGGTCAATATTTCTGATTTTCCACCTTGCTGATGTTCTTTGTTATTGTTTGGTGATGTGTTGCAGCCATTTTGCATATCATTTGAGTCACTTTGCATTTTTTGTGCCATGTTTTCACTTTGCTTCTCCTTTTAGTCGTCGACTGTGTTGACAGGTTTAAGTTTGTTTTAATGTATGTTTCATCTGTTTGTTTTCTGTTTTATCTCTCTAATAATGTCTTTTCTGTGATCTGCTATTTTTTAATAAGCTTAATGACAGCTCCATCTATCCCTGGGTCAGGACTCAATATGCCTGCTTTGCCATTCTTATACAGGTGCTTATCAATAAATTAAATATTTGTGAAAAGTCAGTTCTTTTTTGCAATTCATTTTGAAAAGAGAGTGTTTAGGTCCTGCAAGTATTCTGGTCAATCAATTAGCTAAAGTGATACCATAGTGACAAAAGTATTGTTACCTTTGTCAGTGTGAAACAAGTGCCAAGTACTGCTGGAGGGGGAACATGACACCTCCATAAAGCTTATTAGCAGAGGGAAGAAAGAGGTGATTTAAAATTTAAAACTGACTTTAGAATTGATAAAACGCAGTGGACCACAGCCAGTTTTCAACGAATGTTGAAACTAGATACACATCACCCTCAAGCAGCTTGGATTCTGTGCCTCTCCATTGTTCCTCTTTACCTCAGGGACCCTGATTTCCAAATGAAAAACGAAACTTACTTTCATATGAAAAGAGGACCTTGGTCCACCCAGGTCCATCCTTGTGAAAGGGGTGATTTATGGTAAACTGTCAAGTCCTCATTTTAACCCATAGTTGTGCATTCCATAGCATGGCAGTAACATAACATTAAAATAAGTATTAAAATAGTTTTTGATCAATTCAATTTGTGTTTATCTGTAAGCAGTTGTAATAATCACCAAAATTCGCAGAATTGGCCTCCTGTCATGTTTTGGTAGTTTGTTGTAGGACCCAAAAGCAGAGAGACGAAAGCAGGAAGCCCTTAAAGGTGAATTAAATGCACAATCTAAACTTACGGAACACTGAAAGACGCAGAAACCAAAGCAACAACGAAGCATAGACCTGGGGTGCAAACCGGGGACGTGATCAGGCAAGATGACAGGAGCAGCAGTAGGAACCTAACCTGACAACAGCCAGCTGCATGTCGCTCCGCCTAGCTCCACTCACATACATCTGGGACACCGCCGGTAGAGAATGATTTCTCCAACCAATTTTATGGTCTGGCCAATCAGGACGCAGGGCTGGAGTTTCATAGATGTGACGTAGTGGAGACGCGACCATGACGTGAGACTGTTTTGATAGCAATGGCGGCTCATCGAGGAAGCAAGCGTTAACATCGATGCTGCTATTTCTTCCGTGTTGTCCAATCTACCTAATATTGTTTCATTAAAAGAACATCAGAGAACGCCTCTAAAGGCTTTTGTTGGTGGAAACGATGTTTTCGCCCTTCTCCCGACCGGATTTGGCAAGTTTTGTTTTCCGGGGCGCGTCCGCGGCGGACGCGGAAGCGCCCCGGAGCGGTTAGCGGTTAGCGCTAACTATGTTAGGAGGCCTATAGTCCTCAACGCGGTCGGCCCGGAATCGACTCCGACCTGCGGCGCTTTGCCGCCTGTCTTCCCCCCTCTTCCTGTCAGCTCACTGTCAATAAAACGCATGCCACTAGAGCCGCAAACACATTATTATTTTTTTTTTTTTTTTCTGCGTCGCTATCATCAGCGTCACGGGTTAGCTTCGATGTGAGTGGTTGAAATAGCACGTCAATAAAGATGACAGACAAGTGGCTTATCCAAACATATGCAAGAATTTTTGATAAGGCCCAGCCTTCTGTAAAGGCAATTCCTATGGCGGAGTCCCAGATGTATGTGAGTGGAGCTAGGCGGAGCGACATGCAGCTGGCTGTTGTCAGGTTAGTAGGAACCAGCGGTCAATGAAACAATGAGAGGAGCTTAAATAATGGCTGGAGTTGACTGACTAATTGGTGACAACAGTTAATAATAATAATAATAATAAATTTTATTTAAAAGGTGCCTTTCTCAACACTCAAGGTCACCGTACATAAAAGATAAAAACACAATGTCAGAAACAAAGTCGAAACACAGAATAAAAACCATTTAAAAAAATACAAAGGCTGGGACAGGGAAATTTATATTAAAGAGAATAGGCAATCTTAAACAGATGAGTTTTGAGTTGTGATTTGAAATGGAGAAGTGAGTCCGTGTTTCTAAGTAGGGGTGGTAGAGAGTTCCTGAGGCAGGCGCAGAGTGGCTGAATGCTCTGCTCCCCATAGTGGTGAGACGGGCGGAAGGGACGGACAGGTGTAAAGCAGATGAGGATCTAAGAGCATGGGAGGGGGTGCATGCAGGAGGCCTGACAGGTATGGGGGGGCAAGGTGGTGAAGGGCCTTCAATGTTACCATGAGAATTTTATATTGAATGCGGAACTGCACGGGGAGCCAGTGGAGCTGTCGGAGGACCGGGTGATGTGGTGGATAGAGGGAGTTCTTGTTATAATGCGGCCAGCTGAGTTCTGGAACAGTTGTAGTTTATGGAGTGATTTTTGAGGAAGGCCAAAGAGGAGAGAGTTGCAATAATCCAGTCAGGAGGTGACGAGACTGTGGACAAGTATGGCAGCAGTGTGTAGGGTAAGGGAGGGACGGAGGCGGTTGATGTTTCTTAAGTGGAAGTAGGCAAACCAGGTAATGTTATTGATATGGGATTGAAAGGATAGGGTGCTATCGAGGATGACACCCAGACACTCAGGTCGAGGAGGATGAGGATGGTGAGTAATCCAGAGTCAGATGCCATGAGGAGGTCATTGGTGATTTTGATGAGTGCTGTTTCAGTGCTACGGAGTGACCGGAAACCAGACTGAAACTGGATGGATATGATCTAGGGCACGGTGGTGGCTGGAGGCAGACTGAGCTGATTGGATAAGTCTAAAGGCAAAACAAACAAAAACCTAAATCATGACACCTCCTGAGACCCAGCCATTCGTTTTTGTACTTTGTGGGGGGCATGCGTTTCTGACCTCTAATTCAAACATCATATTTTAAATCTGTGTTAGTCTCACTGTGATGTACAGGGTACATCCTGGGCTTTATAGTGATGGCACATTTTTGGGGGTGTGGCATATAGAGCACATGGAGTTCCCTTTCAAAATGGCGGAAATCCCCACATCCACATTTTATGGCACAGGGGGAGGTAAGTCTTTAATTTTCAGAAACATTTCATCTCAGTTTCTATAAATTACATTTCCTCTTGAAAGTCTTAAGCTTATATTCATACAATTTAAGAAACATTAAACAATCTTAAATCTGTCAAAACACAAGTTATATCTAGTGTCCTTTGTAGGGGATGGGAGGACTAGCTGATTACTATTTCAACCACTTTTATGCTTCAGGAAGCAGAAGGCTGAGTGCGGCAGAAGGGATTTTATGGAGAATTGTGGAAGGGGAGTCAGACATAGAACTGTCAGGAGATGATGTACTTTAAACAGTACATTGATGACAGCCTTTTTGAGAATATGTCAGAATACACAAACCATGAAGAGGTACTTATCTCTGGAGGCAGCCTTAACACCACTCCAGAGGAGCTCAAAACCTTCTTTGGTATCTCCATGTACATGGCACGTCTCAGATACCCAAGGATCCGCATGCACTGGGCAGTAAAGACGGGGTCCCTGTTATAGCTAAGTCTATGTCTCGAAACTGATTCTTCAAGATTAGGCAGTCCTGTCCAGCAGTTTGTACCAGGAAAACCAAATCTCACTATAGACTAAAAGTATTTGTGCTTGCCAGTGCAAATGGTCTGTTGCTGGATTTTGAGGTTTACAAAGGCAGGAAAACATTCACTGATCTGGAGCTGGGAATCGCAAGGAACGCAGTTGCTTGAATGGGGCAGTCTCTTCCAAAAGGCGCACATCTGTATTCTGATAGGTATTTTACCTCGATCAAAGTATTGGATACACTGAAAAAAATGGGCTTCTAGGAACAGGAACAAACAGAATCCCTGTACAGTGCAAAACAAAGATGTGTGAGAACAAGGAAGAGGCACATCAGAAATGGTTGTCCGAAAAAGCTCAGAGGTAGCAGTGATAAAATGGCAGGACAATAAGGTGGTTCTGATGGCTTCCAGTGTCCATGAGATAGAACCCCAGGACATGTGCAAGATATGGGCGGGAAAAGAGAAGCAACATATTCTTGTGTCCAGACCTGCTGGTGCTTGTTGGAGTACAACAAAAACATGGGTGGGGCTGATTTGTGTGACCGCATGATCAACTTTTATGCAATGTCAAGCCACACTAAAAAATAGACCATCATGGATGTTTTTGACTTGGCTGGACTGAGTACAGGCCAGACCACCAGGTATCGGGGAAACAAAAAAAAGAAGCGGCTGCAATACTTTGACTTCAAGTTGCCTCTGGCTGAGGAGCTGATTGCGCAGGTTATTCTAGGTCAGCAGGTTTCCAAAGTGATCCAGTGATGATGATGAGAAGAGCTCTGAAGATGAAGATTATATTCCAAAAAAAGAGAGGGCATGTCAAACTCCAGCCCAATGATGTTACTAAGAATATGGGGAGCTCCATTTGCCAAAGATGGTGGAAGCAGAACACTCATCGCGGTGCAGGAGTCAAAAATGCAATGGGAAAACATTTGTCAAGTGCATCAAATGTAACATGTTTCTGTGTGTGTCCAAAGCAAAAAACTGCTTTATGTTATACCACACATGAGCTGCTATTATGGTTGTGTTATAACCTAAGACCCCATCTCTAGGCCATTATCAAGTGGGGAGAACCCAATTTAATCAAAACAAAAGAATTGCCAAAATGGGATGAGTTTTTCATACAATTTACATGAGTTTAAGATTTCTAATTATTTTTGGCAGTTTTTCAATGGAATTCCTTTAACTGTTCTGAATGTTGATGCATTTGAAAAAAGGACTGATGTGCCTGATATATTTAGAAAACGAAAAGACGTTAAATTTCTGAGTTTTAAATGGTTAACAGGTTAGAAGAAGTTTTATTTATTAATTTTATTTTATTTACCGAACAAGACCCAGTGTCCATTGTAGGAGACATTTGATTAAACCTGAATAAAAAAAGATTTATGGAAAAAGTTGCACTGTGTTTCTTTCAATTTAAGTACTTAAGCAAAATAACAACAATAAAATAAAATCTAAATATCCAAAGCTTTTTTTCTTGGGGGGGGGGGGGGTCTCAGGAGAGATGTTACTGCTTGAAACATAATACCCTGTGTTAATACGTGTACTACGCCCTTCATTGTTAAATTAAATACACCCATATGTAATACCAGGGTGGTGACACTAGATGTCAGCAAAGGCTTGGATTAAATGATCTTGTAATGGTCCAAATAAAAAATCCACGTTTTGCCCGCCCTATAAAACATGACATCAGCAGCATTTCTCTTGAGAGCAATTCTTAAACGGATTGACAAAAAAACATCATCGGGAGTTTCTAGTTTCTGCCAAGCAGCCCCCGGCTCTCTGGGAACCGCCACCCCCATTTGCGTTGGAGGGGCGGCGTAATCAACAAACTGCACTCTCCCATCTTCCTCAAAGCAGCGGAGCACTTTCTAAATAGTCTCACCGATACTTTGTGCCAGAACCCACCGGCCTCGCCGGCCAAGTAGAAACCCGGTTTAAAGCTACATGACCGGCCATTCCTTTCAGGACACAAGAGACGAGACATGGCCACCGAGACAATAGCAATGAACGGGGATGCTGACCGAGGCGACGAGGCGGAGGTAAGGCTGTTGTTACAGGGTAGCAGAAATGTTCGGTTCGGTCTGGCCGTATCCTGCTCTGTGAGAACCTGGGAGGAGGGAAACGGGATATAAAGGTTGCTGACAGAGGAAATGTAACGCTGGGGAAGGTTGTTTTTTATTTATTATCCTTTATCCGCCCAGTCATGTTGCTTGATGTTTGGAAAACTAAACAAGAATCATTTAGAGTGTTTTGAATTCGCTTACATAATGGGAAATAAAATCTAATTAATTGCTTTTACATTATTTTATAGGGATTATAAACGTTTCCAATGTCATTTTGGCTGTAGTTGCGTGCTTTAGGGGCAGCTTAGAGGCACCCAGTGTGTCTGCTGCGGGTCAGTTTGCACATAGTGACAGATGAGACACGACATTGTGTCTGCAGTGAGCATTCACCGCTGTGAGAGGGATCAAGTGAGTTAAACAGTGATCCAGCCACAGTGTCACGGAACCACTGACCCAAATCTGGAAAAGCGTGACTTTTAACAAAAACACCTCTGTTCTAAAAGTGCGTAAACTAATCCTGACTGTGGACCAGTCGATTACTATATCTTTATATTAAAAAGGAAATTCAATCCATAATCGTATTTCATTTGTTTTCTTGGGAAATTGTGGTGGGTTTTTTTTTTTTTTTTTTTACATTTTACTTGACTTTGCCTCATAGTTTCCTTTAAGCTTCACTTCCTTCCTTTTTCTCCTTCAAAAAGGGAGTCTACGCTGTTTGGGGGTAAAAATGTCATACTTTTCAAGAACTCTTTTCAGAGCACCCAGTCCGTTTGCCTTGAAAATAACAATGCTAAGGCTTTGTTTAATATAATAAAGATGTCTACAGTTGGCATGAAAACAAAAAAATGGAAGGGATAAAGGAAGGACCCAAGGAAGGGAAGGAGTTAAGAAGAAAGAAGGAGGCAAGGAAAACCAGATGGACATGAGGAAAGGAAGGAAGAAGATCATGTTTAGACAATGAGATGTGGGAGAAAGTTTGTAAACACTGATAGATTCAGTTGTCCAGAATGTGTATGACACCTGTGACAGTTACACCGCCTAGTGAAAGTATTTAAACTCTTCCAACTTTTTTTTCCTATTTTGTTACCTTAAAAAACAGAAAATTCTATGTAGTTTATTTGGGTTATGGGTGATAGACCAACACAAAGTAGTATATCATAGGGAACTGGAAGGGAATTATGGACATTTTAAAAAAACAAACGTCTGTATTTGTGTTTAGACCTGTTATACTTAAGCAAAATCCTAACAAGAAGAAAGGCGGTGTTAAAGGAAAGCAATAAGAGATCTTGTTTGCAGTTTATCATAAACCGTGTCGGGAACACAGCTAACATGCAGAGGAAGGTGCTCTGCTCAGATGAAACCAAGATTGAACTTCTTTGCCAACACTGAAAACACCATGAAAGACCGACAACCCTGAAGGCATCATCACCACAGTGAGACATGCTGGTGGCAGCGTCACGCTATTGGCAAGGCAACTCTGCTGCAGATACAGGAAAACTGGTCAGAGCTGAAAGGAAGAAAGACAGAGCTAAAGAAAAGACAATATTGACAGAAATCTGGCTGCGCGGGGGCCCAGTTGGTAGTGCTGTTGCCTTGGAGCAAAAAGGTCCTGGGTTCCAGTCCCGGCCTCTGGCGTCTTGCATGTCCTTCTCTGTCCTTCTCTCCGGTTACCCGCCTTCCACAGTCCAAAAGCATCACTGTTAGGTTAACTGGTCTTTCAAAGTTGCCTTTAGGTGTGTGTGTGTGTGTGTGTGTGTAGACGATGGACGGACAGACGGATAAAAACCTGTTAGAGACTGCAAGACTGGGGCACAGGTTCGCCCACAGATACTCTCCATCCACTCTGACTGAGCTTTAGCTGTTTACAAAGAAGAACATAAAAAAAAAACACTTTTCACATAAAATAAAATGTATCTCATAAAATCCAAATAAAATACCACCATTGCAACTGCAGCTGATGTAACCAGGCTTGAAAGCAATAACAGGGGCACCCATTAATATCCGCTTGTCGCATGTTGGCCTGTCATATTGTGCAAAAGAAATGTGAGGTCACATGCTGGATGGCTGAACGTTTTTTCGTGTTTCATTATAAAGGGGGTTTTTCTTCTCGTGAAGAGTTCATTCTGTGCAGCGTCTTACAGCGAGTCTAATGCTAGAAAGTGGTAAATGATTTTAGACAGATGAGCATAGGGAGAGAGTGGAGACGGTGCTGACCGATACCAGAACGTCCTGAATTCCTGCAGTGATAGCAGGAGTAAACAATGTTTCTTACGCTTAGCCGGGCAGCACTTGCCTAAACATGAACCTGCTTTCGAGAAAATTAATTAAAACACAAAAAGATGAACAAGAAGTTTGAGCTGTGAATGATAACCGAGCTTAAAATCAAATTTAAACTGTAACGGTAGATATATCTACCACAAAGTCATGCTTAACCTCAGTATTTTCTATTTTCAAATCAACACAAAGGACTGAAAACTCGAAAAGCTGAAATTCTTACAGGAAAAAAAATAAGAACTCAGTGTTGATATAACACAGAAGTTAGCATAGATATGAACAGTGATAAAATCATTTGCTTTGCTTCCCTAAGGTGGAGTTTGGACCCCCGTTGTAGGTCCTGAAACACTACCCAGACTATCTCCAGAACAATAATGATATAGATGGAGAGGAAATTGAGCTGCCACACTTCCAGTTCCTACTCGCTGAGTGTTTGTACTCTGCAACCGCTGATAGCTAGAATCAGATGTCTCTGTAAAGGTTTGTTTGCAGGCTGGAAGTGGAGAGGTCTGAGGTAAATACGTGAGGCTAATAAAGCTCTTTATTCCAATCAGAGTTTCTTAAGTATTCATAAGAACGCTGATCGATAGCATCAAAGTCTGTTTAGTAGGTGTGAAGTTAGAAAAAGTGAACATAGTTGGTGGTAGATGGTGATCCACTTAGTCCCTGGGCTGGTTAACCACAGGAGCATTGCTTTTAAAACCCTGCGGCCTGGCAGGCAGTTACAGCTGCAGAAAGAAGAACATTGAGGCCAACCTCAGCTGCTGATATTACCAAGCTGGGCACAAGGAGGATATTGTCAGGCAACTAAACTTTACTCCATCCAAATAAAACCCTACAAGCTGAACTGACTCAAATCAAATCAAATACCATATTGGATATTTATACAGCTCCAGCTGTATGTATGACTACGCAGGTGTGTTGGATGTGGCCAGTGCATTATTTTGAATTCTCTACTTCAGGGGTGTTTGTCAAATGTTTTTTATTGACTTATTCCTCAGAATCTGAGTCAGGCCTTTTAAAGCCAACCCCCTCAGTGACATCAAATAGCTCAGTCTGACCTGTCACTGAGCCAAGTTCATGACCTTCTAGGTCATAAATATTGCGTTTCAGCGAAAGAATATCTTTCACTTCTGTTAAATTTTTCCATCATGAACAAAACTTCAGAAAGTGCTCAATTCTGGGATTTTTTTATGACGTTCATAGAGTTTATTGGTCTCTTTTTTTCCCCCTGCTTCAAAATTTGGCTTGGTTTCAATGTAAACAGGAATATAATTTTAAGTCTTGATGATTTAACAGAACAACTGGTAATGCTTTACAATAAGGACCCCTTATAGATGGCTGATAAATAGTTTATAGATATGTTGTTAATTAATCTGTAAGCACTTTATAACGCATTTGAAAGTGTTTATTGTGCATTAATTAAGGACGAGCAAGGTAGTAACCTAGTCTGAAATGTTTAAAATAAGCAACTCTAGATGAAATATATAATTGAACAGATTAGGCTCACTATTTGGCAGGAAACCGGTCAATTTTGTCTCTTGTCTTAATTAATGCATACGAAACACGTATGACTGAGTTATAGCGTTTACAGATTAATTAATAACATATCTATGAACTATTTATTAGTCATCTTTAAGAGGAACCTTGTTGTAAAGTAGTACCAAAAAGGGTTTGTACCCGTCAGTATTTGGTGTGTGAAGTTGATTAATCTGGTTCATTTTAATGTTTTCCATGTAAGCTGATAACCTTGTGTTCATACATTCCTTAAACTGACCGGTTATGTTTTCCTGTGGAAAACAGAATCTCAGCCGGTTTCAAATAAGTGTGAATTTCCAGCATGATGTCAAAGGTAATATTCCCCCCACTTAGGTAACTGGACCAGTAAGAGTGAAAGTGAAACCATAGAGGGGAGGTGTCCAAAGTGTGGCCAAGGGGGGCATAGGCGGCCCATAGACTGATTTTGTGTGGCCCTCCCCAAGTGCAGTTCATGTCGATTTGGCTCACCAGCACAGGTGGTTGATGCAGATGAAGACTTTTTATTCTTAATCAGAGCTAAACTATTACAGGCAAGTTCAAATCTTGTTGGTGAAGATTCTCATTTATGCGGGTCATAGTTAATCCAAAAAAGGTTAAAAAAGTAAAACAAATGGACTTCTATTCTGAAGCTGAAGACGTTTCACTTCCCATCCAGGAAGCTTTCTCAATTCAAGTAAATGAAGGAAGCCATTTAGGTAAAGCGAGAAAAAACAACTTGAAACAGAGGAAGAGGGCTCAGGTTTCAACTTTCAAAAACTTACAACACAGCGATAGGTTTGATTCCTGCCAAGTTTCACCCCAATTCACACCTCCACACGTGACCACAACATTCCTCCGGTGAGCCAGGCTAACGATGAGCCTAACGACTCTCCATCGTTGGGCCGATCAGTTCCAGGTGAATCTACATGTGGATCTAAACTCTAATGAGGCCTCGCCAGCAGGTCTATAAAGCTTGGAACTCCACGCTACTCCAAACATTTTGAACCTTTTTTGGAAAATTCAAATCTTAGAAGTGAAAATGTTAGGTTGGTACAAAACAAAGTTTGTCATCTTTTAACAGCCACACTTTCTATTTTTTTTTATTTTCTGTCATCTCAAAGTAAATAGGACCACATCTATCCAACGACTTTTACTCACATGCAGACCTTCATGCCCCAAAATGTGCTTCTAGCTCATTTATTAAAATCATCTGAATATATGGCCGCACAGTGCTGCAGTTGGTCGCCCTGTTGCCTTGGAGACAGAAGGTCCTGGGTTTGAATCCTGGCCCGGGTTGTTTATGTTTGTTAGCCCTTAAGTACTTCTGACATGACCAGTCTGGACACTCATGCCATTGAGGTTGAAGTCCAATATTTATTGTCTAAAGCAAGGTTGTCCAAAATTGTCACATGGCCCAAAGTTGTCAAGTTAAAAGTATTTGAGGGTCAACAAATAGAAACTAAAACTACCAAAAATGATGTTGTGAATGTGGTAATGCAATATTTTCATTAAACCAATTAGTCAGAACTCATGTAGGAAGGTTCTTTTACTCAGTCTTTCTTTAAAAAAAGACTTGCTGTATTTACCACCAAAGTCTGCATTTGAGTGTAAGTCATCAGATAGATGTGGTTCTGTTTACTTTGAAATCAAAGGGAAAGTAAAAAGTGTGGCTAATAAAAGACGAATGCTTTGCGTTGCAGCTAAGATTCTCGACTGTATGATTTTAACTGGTCTGTATTAATTTCGCCCTAATTAAAAATAAAAAGTTTCCATCTGTATCCACCACCGGTGCTGGCGGGCCAAATTTGTCATGAATTGCAGTTGGGGGGGGGGAGAAGACTCGGAAACCTTTTACAGATAACCAACCAGTGTGTATTACTGTTAAAGATCTTTCTTTAATGAAGTAAAAAAAAAAAAAAATGAAGGCCTAAATCTGATGTCAGGGTTTCTGTTCACTTCCAGGTCTCCCGGCAGGGTGACAACATCGTGCGGCGGCGCAGACCCCTGAACATGAACCATTATGCCAACAAGAAGAGCGCTGCAGAGAGCATGCTGGACATTGCTCTGCTGATGGCAAACGCCTCCCAGCTGAAGGCTGTGCTCGATCAAGGACCTAACTTTGGTTTATACGTTCCCCTCATCACTCTCATCAGCATCTCTCTCATCTTACAGATTCTGGTGGGAGTTATGCTCATCTTTATTGGTAAGTTGGGGGTTGTCTCATTTCCATCTAAACAACACTGTAATTAGGTCCAGTCAAGCTTATTTGTATAGCACACTTCAGCAACAAGACAATCAGTCCTGAAAGGGGAAATTGTTTTGGTAAAAGCTTGCAATGTTTAATATATGTTTAGGGAAATATACTCTAAAGAGGAAACGGTTTTTTACCGCCACACCAAAATAAAAGCCGCCTTCAGAATCCATTCAAAAACATATTAAAACAATATAAAGCATATGAGATTGCATGGCTACTGTATATTTGCACACTTATTTTAATAATAATCAGAATTTAAAATTAATTTAGATATTGTGAAACGTTAAAATTTACTTTTGAAAAACCAACTCCTGTCTGCCTCGCTGCAAAGCTGCTAGTGTATGAAGCTACTGGTGGCTGCTGGGCTGCTCTGCTCTCGATAGAGAAGGAAAACTAGAGATGACAGTCCAGGGTTTCCTACATAGTGACTCATGTTTGGGGACTTTTCAGACCCCTTTCTGTGTTTTTGGCGCTTTAGCAGCATCACTGGAAAGCAGCAATCTGTCTAGTTACTGTCTCACGACAACTGCTAGAGCTGTGTGGGTTCTCTGTATTCCCCCAGCGCTGTCTCACAGGCACAGGCAACTGCTATGTGAATTTTGTGAAAGGCAAGTTATTGCACTATTAATCACAATTGAGACGCTCATCTTTGTTCAAGCAGAACCTTTTATTTATTTTGCCTTATATTAAGGTTTGCACTTCAAACCCAATAAGGAAATTCATTTTGTTTTTTGCGTGTTTTAAATAAAAACAAGGTTTATTTGAATGATTTCCATGTTGTTTCTGGTTTTATTTTTGTGTTTTCAAGGAAAGAAATCGATTAAAATCCTAAATTGGATTATTATTATTATTATTATTATTATTATTCAGAAAAAATCTGAAATTGTATTTTTAGGCCATATCGCCAAGACCTAATTTTAGATCAACAAACAAAAAACATAGTTGTAAAAGTAAAGCTATAGAAACACCCCATGTGGCAACAAACAGACATGGGCAAGGGATAGCTTGGCTTGTCCTGGCTTGGCTTGGCTTGGCATGACATGAACGAAACTAATAATCTTTAAATATCAGGGGAATCAGGCGGGAAGCATGAATGTGATGAGAAGACAACAGGTGGACTGAATGAGACTAATTGGATAGTAGCTATCGATGAGGGTGAAAGACTGAAATAAACATGAATGTAGCTGAACAGAGATGCAAAGACGTAATCTAACTCAGAGCAAAAGCTCAAGTTTCCAAGTAAAACAAATGCAAGAAGGCACACTTAATTTCCAACAAGCGAAACGCAGGTCTCTCCAGTGGACCATACACCAGCCAGTGTATGGTCCAGTTAAGGTCCCACCCACGCCGCATCTGGGTGCACATTTTTCATGGTCGCCTAGTCTTTCAAAGCTCCTGCTTCCATGTCAAGCCCTCGCTTCATGTGTGCAGTAGCTGGATGCTCTCAGCCAGGTTGTCAGCAGATTTGTCTCCTCATACATGACACACCTCTCTGACGTGAGATGCCGTCACCCTCTCTTTCCTCAGTAGACGCCATTCCGGTGCTGCACTTTCAGCTCCTGTAGACGCTTCAAATAGATGAAGCTGTTCCTGGCTCGTTGGTACCAAACTACAGTGAGTTGGTGTCATGTGGTAGTCATGAAGTGGTAGTTTTGACAAGGCGGTGCATCTGGATGTATAATCACGGCATGAGGAAACGATGGAGGAAGGTGATAGGACAGAAAACTGCCAGCCTGCCTCCACAAGGGGTTTATCCATGGAAATATTCATGTGGCAGATCAAGGGCAGAATGTCTGGCTCAAATGCAACAAACATAGCGAGGTTGAAGGGTTTAAGGTGGACGGGGCCGACTGCTCAACACTGTACTCCTTGTAGAGTGAAGATCTAAATAATAGATTGAAAAGTTAATGTTTACAAATGTAAGGTGTAATGATAATTTTGAATCTTTGGCCTAATTATCTACTACAAATGTAAAAAAGGAGCCCGATTTGTAATATTCAGCGGACAAATATTTTGCATGGGATCTTACATGAGGGATTTAGTTACTTTAACTTGATATACTGTACAACAGCAAAGACACAGCAATAAAGCACAGCTTTTCAAGTACCACCCTATATGAAACTGGTCTAAAATTACTAAAATAAAATGGAACTAAACTATGACTTGTTCTAAACACGGACAAACCTAAAAGAGTGCGTACCACAAATGTACAGCACTTTGTTCCTTATTCCACTAGTTGATGTAGTCCCTGATTTGGCCTTGACAACAACCATACCATCCACTGGTACTACAAAGTGCATTATTAAGAATTACTTAGAATTACTTTAGAAAAGGATACCGCATACGTGAAAATAAATACAAACCACGGTTCGAGGTTTGTGCCACTTGTGTTCAGTTTCGGTGCATGACAGGACAGATGGCACAGCTGAATAATGTGCAGTCTGGTGCAGAAGGGCAGCTAAATGGAGCCCCTTGTCAGCACAACAGGTACTGCATCACGCTCCATAAACTGAAACACAGAACGACGATTTAGGCATGTGTTTTTAAAAATAATGTTGAATGCAAAATGGTTTAAGCCTTGTGCTTAAAATCAGTGCATAAGTGAGCTGAATAAGTCCTCTGTAAGTTGTAAATACAAATGTCAAATATTTTTGCACAGTATTTTATTTAACAGAACTATTGGCTTTAAAATTTCCAGGTTTCTCTGGGTTAAATAACCCTTCTCCTCTTCCTTGCCACTGCTTACCACCTTTTCAGCCTGCATAGCCCAGTTAATATACATTATTGGTACGGCTACTAGCTCTATTATTGTATTCCAGACTGAAACATGTCATTATTAAATTGCAGAACATGTTCTTCTGAACTTGAAAGAACAGAAGAAGTCCAACAGGATGAAACGTGACGTTTAGATTGCTATCCCTACTCTCAGTTCTTCTTCCCTAATATTCACACAGAAGTGAATCTTGCATATAGCCCATAACTTGGAACATCTGTCACGTATTAACTTAATAAGGAACTTGGGTTTAAAAAGAGAAAACCAGAGAGGTCATCTTCTCAAGAGAAAAAAAAATAAAGTAAATATAGTTCACCTCTAGCCATGGGTCAGTAAGACAGTATGATACATTTGACTAAAATACCAGGGTGTTAATGTTTCACAGAAAAAGTGTGCAACTTGTGCAATGCACCTTTAAGTCTAAAGGAGGCACTTTACACCCTCCCCCCCCCATCCCCTCCCCTCCCCTCCCCCCCTTTCCAGGTCCCAGAGCATCCCTCTCCATCCCAATCGGCCATTTTTGTAGTATGCTGAGGGGCGGTGTAATGTGTTGTGTGGGTTAATACACCCGACAACAGAACATTTTCACTTATCCACATGTAGCTTCAGCATCCTTGAGCTTGGACTACAAAATCACATAAAAAAGGCAGATTTGCGAAACCGATAAACCAGAAGTCTATGGCGTCATTTAGCAACTCTGCAGCAAATACTGTGATGTAATTGTTCAAAACAACATTTCTGTTCAAATGCAGAAAATTTGAACATAGTCCCTCCAGGTGCTTTTTGAACCAGGTTCAAAAAGCACCTGGAGGGACTATGTTCAAATTTTCTGCATTCCTAGAGACTCAAAGTAAACAACAAAATGTATTTAAGGGCTAAAAAAAAATTATTTTGCATAATACATCCCCTGTAAGCCGATATTAGCTGGTTAACTATTCAGGCTACCTTCTCCTATAGCCAGCCTGTAGTCGGCTGCCTAATAGACATGCTCCTCGTAGCTTGCTAGACAGTACCCCATAGAGAAGTCAAGGGGAAAATGAGAGACACCAGAACCACCAATGTAGGTGACCTGAAGGCCGCTATTACTATTTGGGGAGTGTTGGCCGAGCAGTGCACTTGCACTCAGAGAAGGATGCAAGTACCCGGTTTGATCCCCAGCGCCTGCACTCTGGGTCTCTGAGCAAGACCCTTAACCCCAGATTGCTCCCCGGGCGCCACACATGGCAGCCCACTGCTCCCCAAGGGTGATGGGTTAAAAGCAGAGAACAAATTTCGTTGTAATGTATGTTTCAATGGCAATAAAGATGATATTACTATTACTAAAGCAATCTGGGTTTCCATTACGCCTCAGCAGAACCACAGGCTGATCACCTCTGTGCCACGCCGCATTGATGCAGTAATTCATGCAAAAGGAGGCCCAACCAAGTATCAAATCCATAGAAATGAACACACTTTTATATAGCCGTTCATTTTCTGCTTTTGTGAGAAACTAAACTTTGGCTGCTCATTTTCTGTAAATCATTACTTTCAAAATAACAATAAATAATGGCTTGAAATCTATATCTGAAACAAGTGACACAACATTGAATTGTTTCAAAATTTCCTAATATATTGAGCTGTAGTTGTACATACAGAGCTGGATTCAGTAAGCGTCGACAAAGACTCGTCTTGCTCTAAACTGTGAATATCTTGACTCGCTATAGCTGTAGAATGGGACGGACGGTTGTTAACCCCTCCTCCTCTCCAGCTCTTTTCTTATCTTATCCTAACAGAGAAAACATGTGTTGGGGGACAGGAAGTGTTTGCTGCCACTTTATGGAGCTCTGTTTACTGTTGGCTTTATATAATCACAGAGGAGCTGGCAGCAGTAAACGGCATGTAGAGACACAGGCTCCTCATCTGCTGAAAACAGATCCACATGTTGGATTCACAGACTAATGAGGCATACATTTTCCCTCTGGAGGAGTGAGGTAATAGGCTATGTGCACGATGTTGCTATGCAACTTCCGCTAACTGAAAGGGGTAAGGGAGCATACTTCCGGCTAGGCTGTTCACCCACGGCAAGCAATGGCGTTCTACACGCTGCCTGCAGGACCTTCCAAAAATAACAATCAACGACGTCCTCCGGGTTATACGAACCTTATCATCTGCTCCACGGAGTAAAAAAGAGAAAGACTTCAAGTTTTACGTGTCGAACTACATTGAAAACTTTGAAGGTAAGTAATGTACCAGTCGGTCACTGCTGAGCCAATGTTGACTACCTAGGTAGTGTTTTTTATTCTGTACATACATATACTGTCTCGTTTTGACTTATAATAATTTTGTTTTAACATAACTTCAAAGCCATTGTTTCAGATCCTGTTTTAATGTTTTAACCACAGTGTCCAACAAAGACTCGTCAGGGATAGTGAGCGTCAGGGCGGTCTGTTACAGATCGGTGCGCATAAATGATAAGCCTCATGAACTCAGAGTAGGCTGAAATCACATAAAATGATGATCTGTTCTATGCAAAGAGGACTATATTTTGGGGGTCTTATGTAGCTCCTGTGCAGCGTAAGTTGTAAGTATTTATAGCTGTTGTGTGTTGGAGTATTAGCGCACATATAAGTTGCTAACTTTAGCATTAGCTTAGCTACACGAGAGCCCCAGAAGCTAGTCTGTTATGACTGCAGATTTTTGTTATATTGTAAGTTCAAATATATATGACTCTGTTAATGCTAAGGCCAGTTCCTAGGCCTGTTCATTCTGCTCTTTTGCTTCTTTTTACTTAATTTAAAGACTGGAACACAGCGCAGTTTACCGCGGTGAAGTTGGTTTGATATTGGACATTCAAGCTCCGCGGGATCAATTTATATTAGTTTCATATTAGCTGGTCACAAGATAAGGAATTTATTGATTTTTGTTTCTCAAGAGTGCTTGGTTCAAAGATTTGTTGAGACGCTGGCCGAAATCGGAGTGCTTCAACCGGATCAACCGTGAGCTAGATCCCACTGACTCCGCGGAGTTTGACTGTTCAATATCAAACCAACTTCACCGCGGTGTGCAGTTTCTATGTGAGCGACGTCTGTTGTTTACGTTGCGTGCGTTTGGTTGGCAAATATGTTCAGAAATGTGCTTCTTATTTAAGTTATGACGCCAGGGAAGCATTAATTTTTGTAAACAAAGTTTCTTCATTGTACAATTACTTATTAAAATATGCATGGTGCCTACCAAAGTCACTGACGTGATGATTTCACATTCGTTCGTATAAGCCTGCTCAAAGTTGTAGTTTTAGACGCTTTGTGATGCATAAAAAAGCTTGAAATTGATTAAAAGCATTGTGCTGCAGAGATAGTTCTTACTCTGTAGACAACTGCAAACTTTCATTTGTATCTTTGCAAATAGTTATAAAAAAGAATTGGGATGTCAACCCAAAGTGCATTCATTCATCTTTCAGAACAGACGTGAGCATAAATCGGCTAAGGTTTAAAAAAATAAGCAAATTTTTGTCCTGCACTTTCTTCCAGTCTTTTTTCGGCTTGCTAAAAAATTATGACAATCAAAATATACATTTTAAGTGCAGCCCTGGCCATTTTATGTTGTTGCTTAATGACCTATTTTTAGATAAATGGATTCAAACACAACCCATTATTGAACCAACTTTTTACAAAAACCGTAAGTGTTAAAAAAAGAACACGTGCTCTCTGAACTCTGTGAAGGTTGATGGAGCTTTCCTGGGTTTGTACCTTTTCTGTGTTTTATCATCAATGTTATTATTTTTAAGCATTTCATTTAATTGTTTTACAGGGTGTTAAACCAGGCCGCGTGCGTGACATGGTTTTTATATCTGCAACACCAAAACAGCAGCGCACAGTTGGAAATGGTGTAAGGTAATTATTGTAAATGTAAGGTTGAAGTAACTGAATATGTTCTTTGAATACTTATTTTGGTTAACATGTATTAATTGGATGTCTTGTTTTTGTTTAGTTTTTTTTGAAGGAGCAAACGTTACCAGTGTGAGGGGACACACCAGACCCTGATGTTCTCAGAGTAGCAGAGGTGTATCAGGACTTTCAGCAGACCTTGCACCTCTCATTACTACCACGGCAATCAGTGCTGATGTCCCTTTAGTTGATTCGGCCTTTGGTAAAGTCCAGGGGTCCCTTCTTCGTACGTCGCTAACTCAGCTGGATTTGATTATTATTGATTTGGCATGATCTTGGATCGTTTGGTTCTTCGAAACTCATCCTGGACTTGCTGTCATAGCAACATGTGCGCAAGCTTAAACCTGCTAGTGAGCAGGTTTATTTGATGTAAACAGGATTAGATCGCAGCTTTATAAGCGGAGGAGATAGGAAGTCTGTCGTAGCCATGTCTTGTCCATTTTTACGACGGCAACTATTTGCGGAAGGTGCAAGAATAATTTCAGAGCTTTTCAAATTAATGGTGTATTGTGCAATAGACAGGATCCTTTAGTGCAGCGCGACAGTTTAATTGTAGAGAGATTTTTCTTGGTGGCTGTTATAAACAGACAAACACATCATTTAACAGTGGCTTTTAAAGAGGAAAAAGTTGTGTTAGAGCCATAAATAGAAAATATTTAAGTTATTTGTATGATGGTTTGCTTTTTATTTTTTATCATATTCAGTAAGAAGATTTGTTCAGGCCATTTTATTGTGAAGTTTAGTTTTACTTTTTTAATTTTCATTGTAATGTTTGTTTCAATGACAATAAAGATGCTATTACTATTACTGCTATTACTTACTGTCTGAGCTTGTTACTATGTATTTGTTATTTTATGTATGGCTTAGTAATGGTTTAGTACACTAATTTTCTATTGTCCTATTTAGTTAATTCTGTTCTAACATCTTACCACTATGCCATGTTGTGGATTTAGTAGCTTTTAAGAGTTTTTTTAAAAACCCATGTTTTGCTAAGGTATCTTGCAAATGTAAGAAAAACGATGCTAAGAATTTAAACAGCACAATAAAAGTTTGTTGTTTGAGTATTCCAGTTTGTTTATTAATGTAGATTTCCCCAAAACAGTGTTTTAATGTAATCAGTAATTAAGAAGTATTGGTTTTATAAAGTATTTTATTTGTGGCCTTTACAAACAAGTAACAAACTTCACAAGGGGAAAAAAGAAATAAGCACAATTCTCAATTCAGTCACTAGGGGGCAGAGACGGGATCGTTTATTATGTTCACATTTTAATAATTTCACAACTACATTAGTTTGTGGAAAATCACTTAAGATAACCTAAAAAGGATGACAATGGTCTAAAACAGAACTAAACCAGGTCAAACATCTGTCAAACTAGACATTTTAGCAAGTTTTGTCTCACTGACAAAAATAGTTCTATTACAACAGGAAGTGGATGCCATCACCAAGCTTGGCCGGAAGTTAGCGGGCGCCATCTTGTGCACATAGCCTATTATTCCCTTGGTGGCAGGGCTGTCAGACGTTAATCTTTATCAAGTCCTTCAGAAATGGTTAATTCAAAGGTATGAAAGGAAACGGTGCTGCCCCCTGGTGGAGAAATGTGGTTGCTGCAACTCGACGTGCATATAAAGTGTTTTGCTTCTTCTTTTTTCCAGTCAAGTGGAATCTGAATGATGAAAGCACGCACTTCAAGCTGGACATCTTGGAGAACGTTACCACAGCCTTCGTCTTTGTCATCGTGGTTGTCAACATCTTCATCACAGCCTTTGGCGTCCAGCTCCCCAGCCCAGGAGTTTTACCTTCTTGACGTGACCGCTGCTCATCAAGACATTACTGTTTTTATTATTTACCAGATTATATGGTCATTTCATTTCAGCAGTCTTGGGTGGGTGTTTTTTTTTCTCTAACTGAGGCAGCAACTGGACCAAAATAGATGATTGGGTCCTATTTTCTCACCAGTTTGTTGTTGGTGCAAAATAACAAAAAAAACCCAAACTTTGTAAAAAGACACAATTGTTGTTGCTTTTTCCTGTCATATTAAGTTGTTTTTGTACTATTTGTATCTATTCCTCCTGTTTTATTATTGAAGGACTGTATGGCGACAGCAAAGTCCAAATAAAATGTATAATCAGCCCAGAGGTTTTAATGCATTACCGGAGCTTCACTGAGGAAGACGTATTGTTTACAGTTTCAACTTGTTGATAAATTAAGAGGACTTTACTTGTTTTTTAAGTGCTGTGCAAACTGCAATATTTCAACTGTCTTCCAAGTACATTGGGTCAGTGCTTTACTTTTCAGCGTCTGATCCACAAAACAACAGAGGCCTAAAAGTCCAACCGTGGGTTGAGTTTACATTCAATCAACAGAGAATGCCTTGCTTTTTATTTATTTGTAAATTGTTTTAAGTCTTTTTTATCTCTTTTAATAGCTGGGACATAAATAAAGTTCACCATTACCTTATTTGTCACTTAGTTTCAGGAGAGATCCTCAAGACCCAACACTGATTGTTTGGTGTCCTCAACTTTGGGAACCTGTACAAGAAATAAATATATATTTGCATTTATGTACTGCATTGTGTCTTGCTTAAAATAAGTATATTTAGTTGCTTAAAAAAAAAAAAAAAGAAGACTTTTTACAGCTTTATTTGCATACCTCTACACTGTGACTACTCATTTACTATATAATTCTAAATAAAACTAGAAAAGTGAGTTTCTTCTGTTGTTTTTATTTACCAAAAAAAAAAGAAGAAAGAAAAAAAAATCAGAGATCCTGCAATCGACGGCACATTTCTCCAGCATACAAAGCCTGATGAAATATGACACCGTAAGTACACAGATAGTTACAGAAATTTAGCATTTTCTTTCAGGAAAATATTCAAAAATGAGGCTTCTCAAAAGTTAGTTTTGGAAGCCCTTCGGTTTAAAAGTTTACAAAGTGTTTACGAAAAGCTTAGACACTCATGTTTTATGTGATTGTAATTTGTGGAAACCCCAAAACCTTTTTACGAAGAGAGACTCATTTGGCTACCCTAAAGCACCACATAGCCATAGTTTTAGGGAAACACATCTCCTCCCAAAGCTAGGCTAGTAATCCTCAGGAAGGGTTTGGGAGCTCAGTATAAACATTTTAGTGACCCCGAAGAGCTACATTATGGCAGGAAAACAGGAAACGTTAAAAAAAATGGACGGTTTGTCCAGAGGAAACAGTCAAGGGAAAATCAGAAGGCGGAGCTTCCTTTCTACAGTACACGTTGAAAGCAGGATAACTGACTACAGCTTGTTGCTGAACTAATTCGTGCAGTTAACTGAGAAAGTGTCATTCGTAAGAGATGCATAAAAAGAAAAAACTTGGTTAGAGATGCCACGAAGTAGGTGGCAATGCCTTAACCGTATATGTGTTGCTGGCCACAAGGGCCAATTCCATCCTTGTCAAGGGGAGTGCTAACCTTCTCTCCTTTCATACAACACAAACACTTCCTGTTTAAACAGAACTATTTATAGACTAACTTACGCAGTTCTGTTTGGCTCACGGTGTCCTAAACCGGAATGAGATACGGATCAATACTGTATTACTCAAGAAGATAGTCAAACTACAATAAATATAAGAAACAACAGATTTGGACGTTTTATTTGTCTTGTTTCTACGTTTTTACTTGTAATAACTACACCCACAATGCACTTCGGTCGGAAACCGGGATATCATTGGTGAGTAACATTACACGGTACATAATCACGCTTGTATCACATTATTACTATATTGTGTACTTTCAGTTTCAGTTGGGGCTATTTGGATTTCCATTCTTTGATTTTTGTCTCGCCTTACTACGACAGAGAAAATTAAAATACGAACGAAAACCAACACACGAGTAATAATGTAATTTCTCTTTTTTCCACAAGATGGCAGTCAATGTAGAGAAGCAGAATGGTGGGCAAACGTGTTAATTTTCATACTGCAATACTGCAGTATTAAGTCCAGTGAGCAACCAGGCAGTTGCTAGTATTTTATAGAAGTCTATCCCCTGGCTGGTACAGCAAAAAAAAAAATAATCATAGACGTGAGCCTACAGCATTGAATAAAAAAAGTTGTAGCCGATCAACGAGCATGACCATCGAATCACCATCGTTCACAGTACAAAATGAGTTATGCTGGAGGCGTAGCTTTCAGCTCCTTGAAGGAGGGGAAGAGAGCTAAAGTGATTCAAATATCTCTTATTTTTCTCGTTTAGGAAAAGATACGGACAATAACTTTAATATTTTGTTTTAGGAAAAAATAATAATGGTAGATATAATTTCTCCCACCCATAAATTATTGGGAAAAAAAAACGTTTACAATAATTTTACTTGATTAAAACGTTTTAAAAAGTTTTCCAAACATTTTAATTAAAACTGATTATACTTAGTTCGTTCTTTAATAAACCTGTAATATTTTACTGTGAAGAAACTATTTTCACTTGGTCTGCCAAAAGTATTGGTTCCCAGGTGGGCAGGCGATTTGTAGTTGATCTGTGGGCTGTTGGCAGTGCGGAGGTAGTGCCGAGATAGTCTCTGTATCACATTTCCTTCCACTCAACTTTCCAGCTTGGATATAGGTAGCTCTACATCACATGTGTCAATGCCCGCAAAACAAAATCAAACATTTGAAAATGTCCATTAATGCACTCAGTACTTGGTTGGGAATCCTTTTGCACAGATTACTGCATCAATGCGGCGTGGCATGGAGGCAATCAGCCTGTGGCATTGCTGAGGTGTTATGGATGCCCAGGATGCTTCAATAGCGGCCTTTAGCTCATTTGCATTGTTGGGTCTGGTGTCTTTCAGCTTCTTCTTCACAATACCCCACAAATTCTCGATGGGGTTCAGGTCAGGGGAATTGGCAGGCCAATCAAGGACAGTAATGCCATGGTCAGTACACCAGTTACTGGTGGTTTTGGCACTGTGGGCAGGTGCCAGATCTTGGTTGTGCAGCGTTTCCTTCCACATTTCCCCCTTCCAACACACTTTTTGTGAATGTGCTTTGAAACTGCACTCTGTGAACAGCCTGCTCTTTGAGAAATTTCTTTTTGTGTCTTACCCTCCTGATGGAGGGTGTCAATGATGGTCTTCTGGACAGCAGTCAGATCAGAAGTCTTCCCCATACTTGTGATTTAGTTTACTGAACCAAGCTGAGTGTTTTTCAAGGCTCAGGAAACCCTTGCAGGTGTTTCGAGTTAATTAGACGATTCAAGTGATTAGTATAATAGCCTACTAGTATACTTTTTCACAATATTCTAATTTTCTGAGACAGTCCTGTATATCCTTTTAAAGAGTATAAAGTTGCTAAAACTGTGCCTTCTGCAGCAAATGTTAATTTTTTAAACTGTGTAGTAACAGCATCCTGCCACTAGATGTCATTTTTTCCAAAACACATCAAAACGACCCAGATATTGGGAAATTTATAAATGTATTAATTTGTAATACCACATGTCTCTTTGTTTAAGAGCATAAAGCAAAGTATTTCAGCATGAAAGCTCGTATTTATATCCATATTCAATAATAATGTCTGTCTGTTCAATAGCATAGAACAAAGTATTTTAGTATGAAATCACATTTTTACACATCAAATGCCATATGTCTGTCTGTTAAAGAGACAGACATTGTACATTGTTGAAATACGTTGTTTAAACAATGTACGACAGCGCCCTGTATCATAACCACATCTCTGCCGTTTGTAACAAACCAAACCCTGTGACAATCAGGTAAAAATTCAAGGATGACTGAGAATCTTCACCAGCACACTCAAGGAGTTATGATTTATTTTAGTTGGGCGATCAGCTTCCTTAGTAAAAATAAATGCACTGGGGGCCTGTGAGAGAACTATCCAAAATGGCGGCCGCGCTGAAACTTCAGCTCTAATAGGCAGGCTCCCATTAGCCACGCACCACACGGCTCTGCCCACTTGCCTATTAAGGGTATTCAGATGGAGCCATAGTTACTGTAAGCAACAGCTGAACCATGTTGTCTGACCATAGGAAAACGTTATTCTCTGCCATCTCAAGAAAGAAAGGTTTGTACGCCTGCGCATATTAAGTTTTAAAGATTATAGAATCAAATAGTGGTGTGGCAAAGGAATGACAACATTTTCACGTCTCTACTCCTGCAGCGTAAGCGGAGACTGTAATTAGAATATTGTCATGTAACTGTGACGATCTCGGCACTGGTGCTGGGCTGATCCTCAACTTTCCACCTGCATATATACCCAGTTCAGATCAGCTACCAGTGCCAGATCGTCTCAAGCCAGCCACTGAGTACTTTCCAGCATTTTTGATTCTGCCTGCCTGTTCGTTGCCCGACCTGATTCTGCCTCCTATCACCGAGCCTGCCTGATCCCTAATCTGATTCTGTCTGCCCGCCCGGAAACCCGACACGACCTGCCTCTGGACCTCTGCATCTGTTCTGCCTTGGATTACCTGCCTGTGAGCCTGAACCTCACTCTCTCTGTGAGTTACCGAGCCTGCCTAACCCCTTGTATCTGTGAACCTGCTAGTTATCGGACCTTGGATCTGACCTGGACCCGCCTTCTGGATTGCCCTTTTGTACCGCTGTTTTGGATCTCGTTCTCTGGACATCGTTCCCGGACCGTCACTGGATCACGCCAGTCAAAGTCCCCAGCAGACCGTCAGCCGCTCAACGGCTCCTGCTTCCGCAAGCCCCGTCCGCAATCAGACCTCCGCCCCGGACCTGAGCCCGTCTCAGAGCCGGTCCCAAGCTCTAAAACCCACTAACAGGGGATTCCCAGCCCGAGCGCTACCTGCGTGCTCCCAGCGCCGCGCTTGTTTATCCTCTTAAATAAAATCTGTTGCATTCCACAGACCTGTCTGAGTTGAATCTTGGGTCCTATTCCCTGTATGTTACAGTAAAAGTATTATCAGAAGCAGGGGAAAAAAATCCAGTTTTCAACAGATCGCTTTTGTGTAAACAGGGCCAAATATTGAAAATCTTTGCAAAGCCACTATTTGCTGCGTTATCGGAAATGTGCATTTGGCATAAAAAGGATATACGCAGTATATACAGAGTAGAATGGACTACTTTTTTTCTTTTTTTTGATACAGGATTCCCTAATTTTATTGGTGCGCTGGACTGCACACACATTACGATAAAACGCCCCTCTGGTACACAAGAAGAACAGAAAATCCTTTCCTAGTATCAACATTTAGGGAGGAGAGAGTTATGGTTAGGTCTATTGTCAACTTCATACATTTATTATATGCATTTCGTGGCCTTAACACATCTTCTTGCTTTAGATGATCTATGATGCTGACTGCATCTTCAGCAACATTGAGGCAAAGTGGCCTCACCAAGAAACACAATTCATGTCGATAAGCATCTTGACCATCTTGACAAGTTTTTTTCTCTGTAGATGTAACTATTACACTTGTGTTCTCAGGTGAACTCTCAGGTGTGCTACTGGAGGACAAGGGATATGCTTGTCAGACATTTTTACTTACTCCATTTGCAGAACCCAAGACAGCAGCACAAAACACGTTTAATCTTGCCTATGCAAGCACACGGGCCCGCATAAAAATGGCATTGGGCCTTCTTAAGTCCTGTTTCCAGTGGCTTCTGTACCTGAGGGTCACCCAAGACGGGGCCTGTTATATCATTGTTGCATGAGCTGTCCCTCACAACATTGCCTGTCTCAGGAAGGAAATGGCTTCTAGATTAGCCTTGGAAATGAACTGGGAAAATCCAATACATTGTCAACTATTTCAGGGTATTTATAAATAGAGGATGTCACAATGCGTTTTTTTGTTTGTTTTGTTTCCTTAATTGTAATGAGGTCACGTTTCTGCTGAGAGCTTGGGAGAAAAAAATTATTAAGAAGTTGTGCAGGAGCCTGCAGTCATGCTTCCAAAGTGCACTGTAACATGACTTACTTCTTTTTGTAGTTTCTGGAGTTTCAAGTCCAGTTTCTTCAATGTCTTTCTTTTGATTTCCATATATAGGTCCAATTCCTGCAGTTTTCTTTTGTGATATGGGATTTGTCTGCCAACTCAATTAGTTTTTTAAGTGAGTGCCTCTGACAGTTTGTAACTCCTGTAAAGAGTTGTCACCTCCGCTAAGCAGCCCAGACCGCTGCCCCTGTGCGATTCAGGGATGGTGTAATCAACTACTGTACTCCCCCACTTTCCTCAAAGCAGCGGCAGCACTTTGTGCCACAACCCACCCACAGAAGCAACCCACTGAAAGCCTGCCTTAAAGCTACATGACCAGCCTCTCCTTTCAGGACACAAAGACAAGACATGGCCACTGGCAGTCAGACAGGAGCACCAACCACTGACACTGAGACAAGAGGAGCAGTGACCACAGGAACACCGTCCGGGGGTCCTGCCCAAAATAACGTACAGGTGAGGGTAAGGCAGCCTTTTGTTACAGGGCAGCAAATATCTCTATGTCCGGTTTGGTCGTGTTCATTCATCGTTCATATCTAATCCAGACAATTTTACTAGAATAAGCGTGGGGCTTGGCATTGGCCCACGAGCCGGACCTAACTGTGCCTTGTCAGACAGGCTGTGACTGACATCTCTCCAATGGCACCTCCAGAAATTTCTCCTAGGGGAGGACTGCATGGGTACCAAAATCAAAACCAACAACTGAATCAAATAAATGCTGTGAACTATTAATATGCTCTATACCATGAACTACAAAAAACCTAACAGACCATTTGTCTTCTGCTTTATTTTTAAAAAATATGTATTTCAGATTGATCAGAAAATCTAAATGCATAACATTATCATATATTTTGTCTTAACACTACGGATGTAATACACTTTATGACTACTAGAGTAATTTCGGAGGTGCTGTTTTCATCTCTTTCATTAGAAGCTTTTTGAGTGGCAGGCATCAGAAGAGTTTATCTAAATGCTTTTTGCTCAGGAGAGCTTCACTTTTACCTTGTATTAGGTTATGTCAAATAATGTCAAAATGAGACAAATTTAAATACTTAAAGGAGCATCGCGGAAGTTCCAGGATTTTGGCTGACATCTGTACTCTCTGGCGACCAGTTGAAATGACACTCATGTTGTGCGCGTGCATGGAAGAAGAAAACAAGAGCTAGCATCTGCCATTACAACTTCAAGGGTCTTTTTTCAGAGGCGTAATGTCTTCTGAGGTAAGAAAGTTAGAAATGTTATTTTATCATATAATATTATATAGAAATAATATTTTATTTTGAATGGAAATAATTCATATTGAGTGAATAGTAAAACATTTTAGGGGAACAACATAGCTACCCTTTTAGTTGTTCAATAACGTAGACAGGGGCAGACTGGCCATTGGGAGGACTGGGAGTTTTCCCATTGGCTTGGTCCGCTCAGTGATCGCAAAGGTTCGGGTCGCTCTTGATAACAAAAACAATAATTCCCTTTCAGGGGGCTTACTCGGGTATCTGCCTGGCTGGAATTCCCACAGATTGCAATTGTGAGAGGGAAAAGACAGACACACCTCCTCAGCCCCTCCTTTCATTTTCTGAGGAGGCTAACACAAAATTTCGTTGTATGTACCTGTATGTATAATGACAAATAAAGCATATTATCTTATCTGTCACAGCAGCGCTGTTGCCAGTGACTTTTTTTGACACCTGTTCCACCAATTTATTCATTTTCAAAAGAGAAACTTTTTGTTATTGGCAACTGCAAGTGAAAGCATCGTTCGTCCTCTAGTTACATGGAGTAGCCGTGATTCCTTTTCCACTTCTGCAGTCAGTCTCACAGACAGCTACTGCTGCCACGTCCTGGCTGCAAACCTTACGATGAAGCTTCATACCCACTTGCAGTCGAAGCAAAAACACCAGGAGACCCACCGATCTGACTTTAATTTTTTTCGTTGCACTATTCTCTTTTTCATTCTTGTGTGGATTCTGTGATAGGGTATGAGATGCGCTTGTTGTTGGTCTTTTGTGTCCCATCTTCTAAAACAGTCACCCGTGTTCTGTTGCTAATGTCTCAATGGGGGTGGAGACTCTCAACAAAGTAGCCCGGTGAACGAGAGGGTGCAACGTGTCACACCCACACACAGGCTCAGAAGATTTGACCTGAATCATTCTCTCACAGATTCACTGATGTTACTGTGGCTAAATTGCGTGCACTATACTTCAAACAAATCAAGCAAAATGTTTTGATGGAGGCTTGTGATGAATTGAAGCACATCATACTCAAGAAAGGAAACACTGCCGCTATTATAAAAGAAGACACATATGTTTGGAGCTCTCTACTAATATTGTAAACAGGTGTCACACCATTTTCTGTGACCTATCAGATTCTGTGGCGCTGCTTCACTGACCCCTCGATAAATTTTGAAAGAAAAGCAAACAAAGAATTAATTCATTCTAAGTGTCTTTTAATTGATAAACTTTAATTTAGTTTATTTATACAGATCCACTTCACAGCAAATATTACAAGTTACATTATAAAAGGTACAGGTCTACTATGGAGAACCAACTCTGACATAATTAACAATACAGAAATAAATACATGCTCAAAAAATAAATAAAACAATAAATGCACTAATTGTGCGAATAAATAAATGTAAGCAGTAATTAAATTTAACAATGAGACAAATGTAAATATCTTTTAATTAGCTTATTTCCTCTTTTTAATAATTACCTTTTTTATTTTCCATTATCATTGTCAACTTTATTTATTAACTGCTTAGTTTTTAAATGTATTCATTTTGTGCATAATTTGATAATTTTGTCTTTTTTATCCTTCTTTTCTATTTTTGATGTTTTCATGTAGTTTTACAGTGTTTATTTGGCAAAATATTTAGGCGAGGCTCAGAAAATGTGATTTTTTTATTTGTTTAATCACCTATAAATTAGACAAAGTGCCTGATAGTACAGCAGCTTCTAAGATGTCAGAATCTAAAATGGCAATGTCGCATCAGTTTGTACTATTGTTAAAAATCCTCTATTAATGAAGTGAAAAAATGTATTACGAAGGCCTAAATCTGATGTCCGCATTTGTGTTCCCTTCCAGGATAGACCGTCCATAAACATGAACACTTATGCAAACAAGAAGAGCGTAGTAGTGAGCATGCTAGACCTTGCTCTGCTGATGTCAATCGCCTTCCGGCTCAAGGATGTGATCAATCGAGGACCTACCTTTGACTTATACATTGCTCTCATCACACTCCTCAGCATCTCTCTCACTTTACAGATTGTGGTGGGAATTATGCTCATCTTTATAGGTAAGTTGGGGTTGCTGTTGCCTCATTTGTACTTAAACAACACTGTCATTAGATATAATTCTCCTTATCACTTGACGATGTTTACAAGAAGCAAATTAAAGTTGGTATATGGTGCTCAGAAAATGTATTTGGACCTTAAAGATTTCTTATGTTTTTCCAATTTGGTCACATTGAAATATTTTAGAACAGACTAATTTTAAAATCAGTCTAACTTAGCTCAGGTAAGGATAAAACAGTTTTCAAACGACGCCCTGTTTAAGGTCATGCCACAGTATCTTAATCGAATTAAAGTCCAGACTTTACCTAGGCAACTCCAAATCTTGATGGTGTTAGGTGATTCAAAGGGGGGCATGTTGATGTGCTATGGGCCACTCTCCTGCTATATAACCTAAGCGTACCTGAGCAAACTAAAGATTGAACATTCACCTTCAGGATTTCTGGTAGGGAGCAGAATTCATGGTTCCATCAATTACAGCACGTCACTCAGGTTCTAAAGAAGCAAAACAGCCCCGGACCATCACACTACCATAGTGTTTGAGTGTGGTTATGGTGTACTTTTGCCATTACATCAGCCTTTTAAATATTTCCAGGCTAAACAATCTTTTGTATTTGTTCTTAAATTACTTTCGATTTTTGGCCTTAAAAATTAAGTGATTTGAAAACCAAATTTTGTATTTACTCTGGTTAACTATGGCTGATATCACAATCTGTTTTAAAGAGCCAAATTAGAGTCTGGCGGACTAAAAGGGTAGCCACGTTCTCCCCCTAAAACATTAATTTGACGATTGGCTCAAATATCAACTAGTTCGGTTGAAAATAACTTAAATATTTATAACTTTCTTTCCTCTGAAGACATTATGCCTCTAAATAAAAGACCTGTGCAGTCACAAGTCGCGTTTCCATCAACCTTTTTTGATGCGCATTTTGAAATATTGGAAACGGCAAAATTAAAATTAACTCACTAAATTTTGCAAAAACTGAATACACTTTTTAGAAGCATATTGTATTCAAAACATCTCTTTTATTGATCTTTTAGGTAATCTTCTGATTTTGTAAGGCACAACATTTTGGCTGTTCATTTTCTGCAAGCCGTTTCTTTCTAACTAAGCAATGGCAACAAATATTTCACTTATGTGTCTATTTCTGAGTTTCATTTTCTGAAATGAGTTACAAAAGAGAATTTTATTTCACAATTTTCAAATACCTGTATTTTGAGTTGTAGTTGTACAATCAGAGTTGGATTTCCTTAGTGTGATGACTGATTTTACTTTGCCCACCTATTACTCACAAATAACCTTGTGCAAACTAATTGACAAATATACCTTTGCTCTAAATTGCGAATATCTTGACTTGGTAAAACAGTAGAATGGAAGGTCAAAACTCTTCATGTCTCTGGACAACTGTGGACCCCTCCTCCTCTCCAGCTCTTTTCTTATCTTATCCTTAAAGAAAATACATTTGTTGGGGGAAAGGATATGTTTATTGGCACTAAGCAGGAAGTGGTCATCTTTGCTGTAAGCTAGTTCCAATATTAAAGAGCTCTGTTTATTATTGGCTTTAGATAATTACAGTGGAGCTGGCAACAGTAAATAACATTTAAAGACTCAGGCTCCTCATCTGCTGAAAACAGATCCACATATTGGATTCACAGACTAATGATGGTGGCAGCGCACTCAGATGTTAATCTTTATCTAATCCTTCAGAAATTATTACCTCAAAAGGTATAAAAGAATTACCATGTTGCCCCCTCATGGGGAAATGTGGTTGCTCCAGTTCGACATGCTAATACAGTGTTTTGCTTCTCCTTTTTCCAGTTAAGTGGGATCTGAATAAGGAACACAACCACCACAAGCTGAACAGGTGGGAGACTTTTGCCACGATCTTCACATTTTTAATAATGATAATCAACGCCTTCATCATAGCCTTTGGCGACCAGCAGCCTATCTCAGCCAACACGACTTTCCCAGCTTGACATGAGCGCAGCTCATCAAAAGATTACTCTGTTTTAGTTATTTACCAGATTACATGACAATTTCATACCATTGGTCCTGTGTGTGTGTGTGTTCTTCTCTGACTGAGGCAACAATGTTGCAATTCTGCATTTTAAGTTAATAAACTTTTTTTGCCACTAATGATCAAACTGATGCCTTTCATTTTTCTTGTGCACAGGGAAGTGCACATTTCCCTAAGACTGGCTTTTCATCTAAACCTAAATTGATGTACTGTGAAGTCTTTCACTCTTTACAAACCACAGATGGCGCGCTGTATTTAATAAACTAAATCAGATCGGACCAAGCTGGCTCTTCTTTTCTTCTGCGGCAGCTGAATCTGTGCAGCGCGTATATCCTATAACCTATTTGCTCCCCTCAAAGGTCAGTGGTATTGTCCTGAAAATCCTTCTGGTTATTCTTGCCATGGATGAGGCAAAACCCTATACAAAAAGCTCTAAATTTTAAGTCAGTGAGGCGATGTTTGGATCAGACAAATCGGTCTGTCTGCTCCCCCGCGCCACCCCACTGTGGCTCCCCACGCGCGCAGAAGTCCGGATGAGTAGCAGGAGGACAAGCTTCTCAGTTTGCCTTTGTCTGTTTGACCTATTTGCCGCCACTCACTGGAGTACTGCAGTTTTCCTCACAACTTCCCCATACCTCCCAACCCGTTTTACATAAATGGTCTTAGCAAATAGAAACACGAAAACCCAAAAGCCCCAGACTTTGGTTTACCCCAGGAAAACAAAGCCTGTGGCTTTAAATCCTGGGACTTTTAATGGAAAACGGACTATATATTTTATTGGATTCATGTAAAAGACCAACACAAAGTGGTATACAATTGAGAAGTAGAAAGAAATTAGACATTATTTATTGTACAACTAAAATACTAAAAAGGGCATTGTGCAAAATTATTCCGTCCCCCTGAGTCAATACTATTTGAAACCACCTTTTGGTGCAATTACAGCCGCAAGTCTTAAAGGTCTGAAACGTTTGCCCATTATTCTTTGCAAAACAGCTCAAGCTCAGTCAGATTAGATTTAGACAACAGTTTTCAAATCTTGCCACAGATTCTCGTTTGGGTTTAGCTCTGAACTTTGACTGGGCCATTCTAACACATGAATATGTTTTGTTTTAAACCGTTCCATTGTAACCCTGGCTTTATTTTTAGTGTTGTTGTCCTGCTGGAACGTGAACCTCTGCCCCAATTCTCAAGTCTTAAAATAAGAATTCCTTTATTGCCCCACAGTGGGGAAATTCGGGCATGACAGTGGCAAACACAGACTGGCTCCATACATCTTCCGTCCCTGCTGAAGAGAAGCACCCCCACAGCACGACGCTGTCGACACAGTATTTGACAGTGGGGATAGTGCGTTCAGAGTGATGTGCAGAGTTACTTCTCTGCCATACAGTGTTTAGCATTCTGGCCAGAAGGTTAAATTTTGGTCTCGTCTAACCAAAGCACCTTCTTCCACGTTTGCCGTCTCCCCAACATGGCTTCTAGCAAACTGCAAATGGGACTTCTATAGTTTTCTTTTAACAACGGCTTTCTTGTTGCAACTCTTCCATAACAACCACATTTGTGCAATGCACGCCTACGGTAATAGTTGTCCTGTGGACAGTTTCCCTCACCTGAGCTGTGGATCTCTGCAGTTCATCCAGTCACCAAGGGCCTCTTTGTTGCATCTCTGATCAGTGCTCCTTGTTCGGTTGTATGTTTAGGTGGACGGCCTTGTCTTGGTAGGTTTACAGTTGTGCCGCACTCTTTCCATTTCCAGATGGTGGACTGAACAGAGCTCTGTGAGATGTTCAAAGCTTCGGAAATCGTTTTATAGACTAAAGCCCTATTCGCACGGGATAACTGAAGCCTGAGATTTAGCTGAAATTGATGGACATGTCTGGTGCGTATTGTGTATGAGAAAGGCAGAAGCAGACCTGCCAACTCTGGCCTTGCTTTTTTTCTAAAGTCGCGTGTGACTTTCGTGAGTCACGGGTTTGCAGCTTGCTTTTGAACGTGCAATCGCTTGTCATTTTTTCCCCCAAATAGAAGCTCTTCTGCTGTCTATCGCACTGTGCAACCAAGAAGCATGTGTCTGCAGACCCGGAGACCACAGTTTCAGACCCACCCATTCAGACCAGCAGTTCTAGGCCCCCTTTCTTCCGCAAGAAGAAAGAAAAATGAAATATTGCACATTTAAAGTGTGCGGGAATTTTTTGTTTTCCATTGGTTCCCAAATGTGAAAATAAACCATAACGATGCCAGAAAAGGTGGCAATGCCTTATCCATGTTTCACAGGCCACAAGGACCAATGTCATCCATATCATTTTAGCACTTAATTTTCTCCTTTCAAACAACAGTCAGTTTCTCAATCCACTCCACGTAGGTTGCCATCTATCAAATACAGATACATACCTTCTCAGATGGTAATAAAGTTACAATCAATATTACAAACAACATATTTTAATGTTTTATTACTTTGTTTTTATATTTTTGCTAGTATTCACACTTTTATCACATGTATTATTTACTTTCAGTGTCATTTGGAGTTATCTGTATTTCCATGCTTCAATTTCCCTTTGCCCGAACAGGAGACAGAAAATACAAACAAAACCAACACACGCGTAATAATGTAGTTTCCATATTTCCCACAAGATGGTAGTCGTGGTAAAGAATCAGGAGGGTGGCCATGTGTTTGTGGTTTGCTTTTTGTTGTTCATTAAACCCTCTGACACTTTTTGAACCTTTCCACATTTCAATGTCACAACCGCAAACTTTAATCTTTTTTCAATTCGGGTAAATAGAGTTGTTCTGTGTAAGCTTTGTTAAAGAATATTCAGAAAAGGCATCATATGACCAAGGAACACAGGAAAGTGCTTAAAGTAAAGTTAGGTTATAAATCAATATCCCAGGCTTTGAATAACTAGCAAATCCATATTCAAACTATCATCTGAAAATGGAAAAGGTTTGTCATAATGTACACCTACTAAGACATGGCTGCACATCTGAATTAACATGCTAGTCATGGAGAGCATCAATCAGAGAAGCATCCAAAAGGCCAATCTAATAGTGCAAAATATTAGCCATGAATTTCACAAATCTGGCTTTAGTACAAGAGTTGCTAGAAGAAAGTCGTTATTTAAATAATAATAATTTTAAAAAGCCACAAAAACAATGTCCAGTATTCCATAAGCCATGTAGGGGACCTCGCGGACATTTTGGCCAACATGCAAAATGCCACAACAAAGGCGGTGTTAATGCTGTAGAAATATTTTTCTTCAGTAGACATGGAAGCTGGTAGGAGTTGACGTTTAGATAGATGGCTCTAAAGCCTGGGAAATCATGAAAACAAATAATTTATACCCCTTTTCCTAGAGGCAGAAAAACAGACTGAAGCAGAGGTTCACCCTCCAGCAGACACACAACCATACACGTACAACCAGAGCCAGAACTGAATGGTTTAGCAAGTTAAGACCTGAGTCCAAGAAAAAATGATTGTCTTTTTTTATTTCTTTTTTATATCATGTCTCCAGATACTCGTCATCCCATCTGACAGAGGTTTGCAAAGATGAATAAAAAAAAAAAAGTCTCTATGTGCAAAGCTGATTGCAGTTATATTTGCACAGAAAGGCGATTCTTCAAATTAGTCTCTCAGGTGTACCCTGGCCAGCCAGGTTGATAATGTGTAGCATTCTAGTTCTCCAAATGATCAATCCGGGACTGCTCCATTTGAATCCGTTTGGGGAAGGGAGGGAATTTCAGCAGAACTTTATGAGCTGATTGGGCGAAGCGACACCTAGCACCTGCCCACCAAAGGTTGGTTTTAGCCAATCAAGGTATCAAATTAAAACGTAAACAACAAAGATCATGAGAGACCACAAAAAGCTAAGCTAGTCAAGGCACTTCTTGCTGTTCTTCTTTCAAAGAACAAATCATGGATTCTTACCAAACAGACGTGGCAGCAGCTAGTGCGTCCTCCTGCGCTGCCATATTTCTGTTGGTTCGGCTGTGGGCTCAGCTGCTCTTGCTTTCTTTGTACCGGTATGTCCCGCCTTAAACCACAATAATGCAACCAGATTGGCCTGAACCGTTTTTGGCTCGGACACAAACGGTTGAATTTGGAGCGGTACAAGATGGATTCTTGAACCTTTGTGCACGCACAAATACCGCGAAAATTAATCTTGCAGGCAAGGTTATCTCAGGTGGGATGAGAGCTTAATAGTTCCTAGGATTTTGATTAAAACCATCATAAACATAATTCTAAACTATATTGTTGAAGTCGGTCCTATAACATTACAATAAAAAATATTAAAGTTTGTGGTTGTACTACAGACATTTCAAAATGGGGTATCAATGGACTGTAATTAAAATATTAAATAAATTAGTGATATATATATATATATATATATATATATATATATATATATATATATATATATATCACACACACACCGAGTGCTATCAAAAACTATTAAACTAACATTTCATCAGTTCAAGCACCAGTGAAAAAATTGTATGAGAATTACCATGAGAGAGATTGTGCTTTTAGATAAGAATTCATCAACCCTGTATTTAGTTATTTAGGTACATTTTTGTATAAAAAGTATTTACACCATTTCATTGCACATTAGTCATTGCTCAGTGTATTCATTGCTTCAGACCATTTAACATTATATAAAGTGTTACCAACGAGTCAAATGTGGCTCCTCTTGTCATTCAGAACAGCACTAAAAATGAAACTTTCTTTGCATAGTTCACAATGTCCACAAAATCAGAGCAAATCGTATTTTTGCGTAGTGTCGGTAATCCCAAAGCTCCAAAGATGAAAAAGACACTCATTATTTCATCATGCCTTCTTCCGTGTACCAAATAAGAACCTCTTGCGCTTTTCTTTTCAAACCGAGAGCGGCCATTCCGAGTGCCCGGCTGCCTCCCGACACTTTAGCTTCTACAAACAGAATAAGGCACTTTCTTAATATCAAAGGAGTTAATTAAGACATATTATAGTTATAGAAACACTCTGTTATTTGAACTGAAAAGAAAATTACCTCCACAGTAATAGAGAAAAGCCATTCCTGCAGCGAAGCCGAAACAGCCCAGGAAAAAGAGAGGACCTGGAAAGTGTTCATAGGAATATAAAGGTCAGTATTTACAGTCAGTGACACATAAGAGTGCTCTATATAAACAACACTTGTTTACATTGCTAAAGTTTTACTTTGAACTTTCCTCACATTACAATTAAAATTGTGATGAAAAAAGCAACTCTAAATATAAAATTAATTTTGAACATCCCAGTCTCTAAAATAACTACTTCAGAAACAAACATTTTTTCAGACATGAATCATTCTTCCTTAATGGATAAAAACATGTTTTCCAGAAAACAATCAGTAATGTGGAAAGCTAGGTCCTCTTATAAGTCATCCTATCACCTAAGGCGCAAAGAGAAAAGGCAAACAAATGCTGCACCTGATATAGAAAGTACCTGCAGCATGACCTTTTAGGATCTACCTGCAACAGATTCCTGTAAAGTGGAATCGTTGTGTCGCTTAACAATAATGCTTACGCAAACCAAAATCAGTAACAACACAGGGAGACAACCCGCACATGTGTCACGTTACCTCTCTCGTTCAGAACGTTTCTCTCTGGGTGGATCTGGGACCTTGTGAGTGGATTCATAGAGTCTGTGGATTTGGGCGGAAGAAAATATGAAAAAGGAAACGCACTACTGCTTTTTGAAACGCCTAAATAATGCTTTGGCGTGTGACCGAGATTGCATCGTTGTGACTAACCTCTGAGGCGTAACCGTGTGGGCAGGCTGTAGTATACCTCCTCCACGTGCAGGTGGAGCGCTCGGTAAAACTCCCTGCACGCTTCGTCACCTTTCCCCTGCAGATGTGTCAGGAGCTCACCCAGGCGGACACTTGTTGGTACGTCCAAATTTCTGAACTGAGAAACGGGTAAAAACAAATATATGTAGGCCTACATAGCTTTACTCAATAGCAATCAAGCCGTAGTTTGTGGGCTCTGTGGTCCTAAAGGTGTGCAGAAAGGCTGAACATAAAGGGAAGTAGAAAAAAATACAATTCAACATTTAATAAAGTCCCATGTGCTACATCTACTAAACCATCTCACAAAATAAATGGTACTTTATTTTTTTTGCGACTTACATTTATTTTGAAGTCATGATCAGAGGACCTGGGAAGTTTTAATTATTAATCATGATCTCCAGTTTCCCTGAGGTACAAACAGGGCGTAGCACAGAGACACGTTGATTTTAATCTCTCTTCTTCAAAATGGGAAAGAAAACAAGGCATCCGAGTAAGGCAGCTTTGTGGTGATCAGAGCAAGAAATTACTATTATAAAGTAGCTAACCAGGGCCATATCTACAGTCAGAGCAATATTTGAATACGTTTGAAACAACTGGAGCTGCACAGTGAGCAGAATGTTCAGGGACAGCAAATAAAATCGGCAAAGCTCACAGCGGGAGAGGCGAGGCAAGCATTGGCATCTTGGGCTCACCCAGTATAAATTACATCCAGTTATTTTGAGCATTTTGTACAGATCCCAAAAATTGTGGACAGATCTGGAATAGAAAATTGCAGCAGAACCTAATGGAGGCTTTTTAAAAGTGATGGATTTATTTTCCCACCACTCAATGGCGCCAGCAGGGGGTGGCCAGGGTGCCATGTCCTGACCACCCCACTCATCAGTGTAAATTGTAGTAGCATCAGTTTAGCATTTCCTCCCATTATGCACAGTCAGCAAGGCAGCCGCTCTTCTTAACTTTCTATCGCGCTTTTATTTGTATCTGCCAGTATCTACTTTCTCCTACTAATTGTTTTGTTTTTCAATAAATGACTAAATGTACACCTTATTCCTAATATAATTACACAGGAGGGAATTGTTGTTCAACTCAAAATGTTAACTGTACTGTTATTGGTCCATGCACATTAAATCATTAGTAACATTAAAAATCAAACAATAAACCAAAAGATATTAGTAGGCGTTTACTTAAGTCTTTATGGTAGTTTTCTACAGGCAGGCTTTACACAACAGTAGAATAAAATCCTAAAATTATGGCTTTTAGTCTCAGTTTGCCCACTGGTCCCATCTGCCCCCCCTATGAAACATTTCTGGAGGCGCCACCACCAGCGGGTGACTGCGGGACTCACTCTGGTGGCCTCCTTGTCACTGAGGATCTGCGGGTAGATTCTGTTGAGCTGCAGGATGAGTTTGTCCACCAGCTCCGTGTCCAGTCTCTGCTCGGCTCTGAGGAAAGCGGTGTCCTCCAACAGCTGCTCGCGAAAGCTGTCTGTCCAGCACAGGGAGAGAGAAATCATAAAGAAACGTCCCTCAGCTCTCAGACAGCAGCTTAGCTTTCGCTGAAGAAAATAGCAACAGGAGAATAAAGTTGGGAATTTTCGTTTGCCCCTTTTCTGTAGCAGTAGCTTCCGCGGGGTATCTGTAAACCTGCCAAACTAAACTTTAAGTGATGAAAAGCTCCCAGTCGGGATACATCTCCTGTCAAATATGTAGTTTGGGAACTTTTCGGAAACCTCAACGTTGACATTTCACCGTCAAGTTCGACCAAGCGAGGTTAAAACGTCAGGAATGGCCGTCACAGGGGCGCCACGTACGGGGTACAACAATGCGAAACAGACCGAACGATTCGGGCTAAAATGAACTTTATTTCGTTATATTAGTCAAAGAAAGACACAAACCTCCCATTGTAGAGTCCTCTCTGTCCTCTGTTTGGATACACCCCTCTGACGTCATCACGTCGCTGAAGCTGGGCCGTACGTCAACGTTCTCCAAGAGGTAGAACACCATTTTCCGCTCAACCACCATGTGGAAGGAGAGCTGATGGATGACTCTTTAGCTAAATACTGACCGTCTTTCTTATCACTCATTGACATGTAGCACAAGGTCATTTTTTATACTGAAACCTTCTTTAATTCTCTCATGAATAAAATTTATATAAGCCACTATGTAGTTTGTGTGCACAACAGAGGCGGTTTGTCAATAGGGCGCGGCTCGGGCGCCTCCCCCTTCAAAATTGCAGGAAAAAAGTTAGTAAATCACAAAATAAAAATTATCACATTTTCTGTCATAAAATTTGCACAACTTTTGATTATCAGCCTTTCCATTCCATTTTGGGTTTATTTGTTATGCCGGCCTAGTTTTGATGTTTCAATGCCATGGGATGCCTGATATAATAGCGTACCTTTTAGTTTCCTTGTCATTTAATGCTAGTCTCCAATTGGTTAAAGATTGCTCTTTAGGTGCAGTTCTCTGCACCTGTGGCCAAACAACACTTTTTGTGGCACAGCGATAGAAAATTTGGTTATTTACAAAATAATTTCACAAGGCTTTTGCTGGAAGAAAAAAGCAGATAAAGGAACTTGGACCGCACTGACTAGACTTAAAAATCCAGCAGGAGGGAAGTGACTGTGGATGGACTTATGTTCAAATACAGTTTTGTGTGGTCATCTCCGAGCTCTGGTTCAAAGTCTTGCCATGGCCTTTAAATTGGATTTAGGGCTTTAAGCAGGCAGGCAAATTTATTTGTATAGCACATTTCAGTACAGAGACAATGCAAAGTGCTTTACATGATTAAAATATCTGAAAATAAAACTGAATAAAAGCAAGTAGGAATAAAATGTAGAAACAAAACAGAACATGGGAAGAAACTAAAAGCAAACATTAAAAACAGTTGGACTACAAAGTTGAACTAATGATGTTTCAGTAGAACAGTTTAACTAGAACAGTCGAAGGCAATCCTAAACAAATATGTTTTTAATCTGGATGTAAAGGAACTCAGGCTTTCCGCACTTTTACAGTTTTCTGGAAGTTTGTTCCAGATAAGTGGAGCATAGGAACTAAATGCTGCTTCTCCGTGTTTAGTTCGTGTTCTAGGTACGCAGAGAAGGATGGAGCCAGAAGACCTGAGTGGTCTGGAGGGTTGATACACTGATAACAAGTCTGTGATGTATTTAGGTGCTAGGCCATTCAGGGATTTATAGACTAACAGAAGTATTTTAAAGTCTATTCTCTGAGATTCAGGGAGCCAGTGTAAGGACTTTAGAACTGGGGTGATGTGCTCTACTTTCTTAGTCTTAGTGAGGACGCGGGCAACAGCGTTCTGGATCAGCTGCAGCTGTCTGATCCACTTTTTAGGCAGACTTGTGAAAACACCGTTGCAGTAATCAATTCGACTAAAAATAAACGCATAGATTAGTTTTTCCAGATCCTGCTGAGACGTTAGTCCTTTAATCCTGGAAATGTTCTTCAGGTGATAGAAAGGCGACCTTGTAATTGTCTTTAGATGCTTTAGGACTCACCTTGAGCCAACCTGTTGTTTTTTTAACAGATTTTCTAACGGGACTGCCCTAAACTTTGCTCTATCCAGTTTCCTGCCAAAGAAAAAGGAAAAAAAAAAAGCCCCACAGCCTGATGCTGCCACCACATCTCACCCTTTGGGAAAGTGGGCCAATACCCTTCGAACTTCTCCACATTTTATTAATTAATGCTTAGTCTCGGTGGTGTATCAGCAGCACAAGAAAGGAACTTGAAAAGTAAATCAAGATTTTCAATACTAAAAATTGGACAGTTCAGTAACTCAGGAAAAAAAAAAACATCAAATCCATCAGAGCTGTGAAAGTTAGATTTATTTCTTCACCAGCTATAACTGGAGGTAGTAACAGAAGCCAACAAACTAGCACTTTCTTTCATAAACAAGAGTTCTGTTCTCATTATTTTGTAACCAGGCAGATACATTTAAACTCCCTCATTTACCACAAGAATGGTGAATCCTGTTGTCTGAAAGGACACAAATAAATACAAACGCAGTCATAATAAAACATAAAAAAATTAATACTTTCACAAACCACAAACATTTCCTTTCTTCTATATATCTTTTTTTTCAGCCAGGATTGCAAATTGCACTTAAACAAACAAAACACACAATTGGCACAGCACTTGTTACTGCATGACCTAAATGCTAAATACAAAAAGCTGTATTAAAAAAAGTACTTTAAAAAAAACTCTTCAGGAATAAAATCTGAATACTTATGTTTTGTTAACTTATAAATCTTTAAATAAATTTGCATTGAAATACTGTTGTTCAGTCAGGACGAGCTTTTACTCATGAGCTGGCAGAAAATTGGCAAAGCTGAATTTATGCAACAATTCTGCCAAGTGATAAAAAAAAACTAAAATCTACCGTCCACTCAAGCAGCCTACGTTAGAGTTATAACAATATGTTACATTATTTCCTGATAAAGTACGCCCGGTCAGTGGATTGGTTGCTTCGTCGTTTAAACTACCTGAATCTAAGGCAAAAGGAAGCGGCGCCATGGAAGCTCATTTGCCTTTCTTGTTTGAAAATTACCCAATAAGACAATTAGTTTTGTTCTTACCAACTAACAATCTTCTACTTTGTTGCTAAAAATAAATTAGGTTACAATATATTCAGAGGGCTCAAAATTTAATTTCGAGGCAGGCAGGAGAGCACACATAGTTAAAAATACAGAATAATACAAGCATAATTTAGGGGAGGAATTTGTTAGGAGGAATAAGTAATAAAAAGTGCTCAGTCGTGGTAACAGATAATCAGCGAGACGTCGATCTCAGTCCGTCCTCTGGGTCAGCGATCAGTGGTGCATTTCCTTGGAAGAATGATGACCCTCCTAAGGGACGTAGATGCGTTGAATCATTTCCCTCCAACACACTGTGATAAAACTCGAAGCAATCCTACGTGAAGTGTTATGGCACTCTTGTACAACGTTCTTGGGGAATACTGTTGGTTGAGTTTTTGTCTTTGTATTGATATGACCTGGAGCTTAGTCCCAGAGAAGAAACCAGGAACACGTGAACGTTAACAGTCACGCTCATGGACTTTAAGGTCACTTGGCTTCACAGGTTTACTGCGAATGGAAAGAGAGAATAATCAGGGTTTCAGTTTCCATTATCATGTTATGTTATGAATGATGTTTATTATTAAAATAAGCATTGTAGACATTTGATACAGAAAAAGGAAAAGGCAAAAAAGATTGAAGGTTTTTTGCTTTAAAGTAACTGAAATGATGCCATTAGAAGTTTTTTTTTTATTTGCATTTGTTTCAATACAGAGCAATTAAAAATCCCATTTAGCCTGAATGAATTGGGAAGACAATGTATTTTAGCCCGAACTACTCTATAAAACGTTTTAGCTGAAATGCATCGGATGCTTTCTGGTAGAATTCAGAGACGCATCAAGAAATCTGGTGGCGACGAGAATTGGACTATTTTATGACCAGCTAAGTCACAATGACACCTTTTGCTGTGGAAGCAACTGAGTGAAGAATAATCAGCGAGAATCAGTGATGTGTAGAAATTTAAGTCAGGGGATGCCCAAAATGTCTAAGAAGCGTTGGGAAACATTAAGCTTATCAGCTGTTTATTCCGGCTACACCATGACACTGAGCTGAAATTACTGCAAAGTTGCTGTGGTGGATATGTCTACCACCACCTCCCAGTGTATTTTTTTCATAGTTTAATTTATAAATTACACCACAAGTTATATTTTTAATGGCATACTTAATGTTGTTTTTTAAGTTCTGCAGACAAAGGGCCAGCTGGAGGGGTAGAAAACCATTTTAAAAACTTGGAGCCTACTACGTCAACAAAGGACTGAGGGGTGAACTCCATTTGTTTAAGTTGAGTTTAGTTATTTAATTTGTTGTAAGTCACTTTAACATTCACCCCCTTTTGTTATTCATAGTGCTGTCAAATTATTAAAACTTTTAATCGCGATTAATCGCATAATTTCAATAGTTAACTTGAGATTAATCACAAATTAATCGCATATTTTATCTTTTTATTTCTGAAAGTGTAAAAGCCTATTGGGGCATTTTAATATGCAATTTTGCAATAAATGACACTAGTAAAAAAACATGCCTGTACAAAAAATATTTTCATTTTTTATTTTCAAGCACTTTTCAGAATTGGAATGAAAACATCCTGGTGCCATAAAATGTTAAACTCAGGCCAATAATGAGCTAAATCGCTAATCATAACGCCCTGATGTTTACACAATGTGTAAACAAATGTGTAAATAAATAAATATTTCATGTCTAAATATTTTTTGCCTCTTAAACAAAGATAGACATGGTATTAAGCATTTACATATAAAGTAATGCTAATTTTACATTTTAGAGACAAAAAAGACAACAAATTAATAAGCATTAAAGTATGGTTTATGGGTTGGGTTTCTGCAATGTTATCAGGGAGTAAAAACTCATATTTAGAACCAATCTCTGCTCAAAATGGTGATCTGCACCGCGAAATCTACTTTCAGCAGTTATCATCAGTTATTGCAACCGTAAACAAGCCCAAAAAAACTGCAATCTGCAACTCATGAAATTTACAAGCGACTTTAGAAAAAAGAAGCCCAAAGTCGCATGAAATAAGCGGGCTTGGCAACAGTGAGTCTGTTTTGATAGTCTCTAGCATTCTGGGAACTAGGGAAAGAGGGTTAAAAAAAAATAAAAAATAAAAAAAACACAGTCCGGAGAGCGCTGCGGGAAAAAAAGCATTAACGCGATTAACGCTCGTTAAAAAAATGTCGCCGTTATGGTCTAACAAAGTTAATGCGTTTATAACGCGTTAAAACTGACAGCCATAGTTATTCATCATTTGATTTATTAAGCATTAATGTTTGAGCCTTTGTTAACTATTTTTGACATTATTAAATAAGATAGTCTTTATTGATCTCATAATGGAGAAATGTAAGATTCTTTTGCATTTTCCAAACACCTGTTGTCCTGCCCATGTCTGGTCTATCACAACTTTTAAGAGCTTTATTCTGTCACAGAAAAAAGCTTAACCAGGAAATGTTGGAAGTCTTTTTGAAATCTCACTTTTATATAAAAGTATAATAGACACAGTAATGCTAACTATGCTAATCCTTTCTGTTTGTAATATCTAAAATCTAAACAGTTCACAATTTAAACTAACATTTTTTTCTGTCTGTAGTTAAACCACCTAAAGTTGCTAGATATATTACCATACACATTTAGTTCAGTAATCTTCCCCCTAATGTTTCTCTGTTTTAACTTGACTTCAGTGTTCTTTTGGCTCTAATATCCTGCTTTAGGTTTCCTGTTTCTTCTTGGCTCTTTAATATATAAAGTCAGCAGTGGTCGACCTCTACTCCAATTTTTTTTAGAGATCATCTGAAATCAATTCATAACCAAATATGGGTAAAAACATTAATGTGCATACTTATAAGTTGTTTTAGGTATTCTAAACTATATAAATGCACCTTTAAAACAAATGTTGCCTTTCTCCATCCACTAAATAGATGCTTTATGTTCTTCCAATAAAATGATGAATATTTAGACCCAAAAGATAATTTATTATAGCAGAAAAAGACTAAGAAACTACTGCTGGATATTTTAGCTACAACAAAGAGACCAATGATGAGGTTTAAGCTCAGTTCTGCAGTACATCATCTGACTTACATGGTGGCTGGAAGAGGCTCCCTTGCCCTTTGTTTTACCCTTGCCTCCTCCTGCTGCTGTGGCACTGCTGCGACGGGCCTGCTCGTGGTCGAACTCCAGGTCCTCCAGCCGCTGCGTTAAAGCCAGTTTCTGCTGAATGGCCATCCGTAGCAGGGAGTTCAGCGTCTTCTTCTCATCCTCGGCTGCAGCCAGCTGCCTCTGCATGTCATCCAGCTGGGTCACGTACTCATCGCATCTGAGAGAACAGAAGAAGAGGTGGCAGGAGAGAGGTGGAAAAAAGGAAGACGGTAAGAATAAGCATTTCCGCCACCAGGTGGAGTAACGTGCTCTGGCTGCTACTCTATTCCCTAGACAACTTTTCCAGATGGAAGGATGAATTTCCTGCAAGCCGAGTCAGTATTACATCAGACTGCTCCCATAATGCTTTGTGTCTTTATAGATCGAAAGACAAAATAACTCTAGAGAAAAAGCTCTTTTACCCATTTGAAAGAAGCAAAATTGGTATAAACAGCAGCACCAAGAACAATTGTTCCTCTCTGTTTACATAGATTGCTGTGAGCTATTTTTTTGACTAGAATGCTGAAAATGTACCTGCATGTTGATCCCAGGTCTCATATGATTATATAAGATTTTTTTTTTTTTTTAAGACCGGTATGTTTCACCATACATGTGGGTTTGTTGGAAGGATGGCATTTTTTTGTGGATCAGAATGAAATCAGAAACAATTATGCACAAAATTCCCCTTTACCTTGTGGCGAACATGGCTCGGAGAGAGGAGAAAGTAGCCGCGTCCTCCTTCAGAGCCTTGAGCTCGTTGCGGAGCTTCATCATCGTCTCAGTCACCATGGCCTTCTCGCTGTCATATTTACTCTTGAGGTTGGCCAGGGCAACTTCTGCAGTCTAAATGGGTTTGTTTAAATATATTAATTTATTGCACTTCTGTAAACTGTGACATAGAAGACACAGATGAATGAAATAGGAAACGTGAAATCCTCCTCTGACCTGTTTGTTGGCCTTGAGCACAGCTCTCAGAGTAGCAATTTGTTCCCTTTTGGTGCTGAGAAGGGACTTGAGTTTGAGGATCTCGTCTATGCAAGCCTCTTTGTCCTTGTCTGCCACGGCGCTCAGCTCCAGGTTGGCGAGCCTCTGACGGGACAGCTCCGTGGTCCGGTCCACTGCCTGCTGCAGGTGGCGGATTTGATCCCTGATGATGGCTACCAGGTTATAGATGTTCATGGGCTCGGGGCGGTGCTCTGGAGCGGCGGGCGCGGTCACCACAACGCTGCTGGATGCTGACTTTCCATTTTCGTTCTCACTGATGAGCCCCGTGGTGAGCAGGACAGTCTGCTGCTCCTTCCCTTCCTGCCCCCTTCTCACCAAGGCTTTGCCGTCTTTGTAGTAGTCAAGCATGACTCGGTTGGGTGTCTCGTTGTTGCACATGCACACGTGGTTGTAGAGATTGGCCAGCTCTTCACTGAAAGTTATGAGCTCATCCTGGGCAATATTAAGGCTTCCGAGGGATTCCCCTGCCGCCTCCGTGGCCAGACGGAGCTCCTTCTCCAGACGGGCCATCGTCGCTTTATCAGTCTCGCTAATCTTCTCCAAAGAGAACAACTTTGACCTGAAATCTTGGACATCGCTCTCCAACCGAGCTCGCTCGTCTTCATACTTGGTCCGACACTGCTCGTACTGCGCCCTCAGCGTTTTCAGCTCCTGCCTCAGCTCTCCGGCTTCAGAAACCGCCACGGTGTACTTGCACTGCAGAATCTCGGGCCCGTTGATGTCCAGCTCGTAATAGTCTCCGTCGTCGTGGCTGTCCCTGTCTTTCTCGCTGTCGAGGGCAGACTGGCGCTCCTTACTGGCCTGGAGTTTGCGCATGGCGCTTAGGTTCTCACTCAGCCTGTTGACGGTTTCCTTCTGCTCAGACACCGTGCCGTAGGCCTGCTCCAGCTGCTTCTGGCTCTCCTGCAAAGAGTTCATCAGGGCCACTTTCTCCCGCTCAACCTGACACACAAAATAAACATCTTAAATTAAGTGGGTAAGAGTCTCTCTCTCTCTCTCTCTCTCTCTCTCTCTCTCTCTCTCTCTCTCTCTCTCTCTCTCTCTCTCTCTCTCTCTCTCTCTCTCTCTCTCTCTCTCTCTCTCTCTCTCTCTCTCTCTCTCTCTCTCTCTCTCTCTCTCTCTCTCTCTCTCTCTCTCTCTCTCTATATATATATATATAAAGCTTGTGAGTAACCACACGCTAGAATCCACTCAGACTGTCTGATAATGAAAACTGACTTTATATTTAGCTATTCTTTATATTTAGCTATTATTTATATTTAGCTAGCCGCTAGCTTCATGTATGAGGCAGCAGTCGATCCACCAGGCCAAGTAAGGTTGATGAAGAGCTCCCAGAAAACTGTGTGGTCGTGAGTTTCTGACTCTCCTGCTGAATATTGCTGCTGCCTCCTCTCAACCACTAAGGACAAATCCAACCCATGTTACAAGATGTACAGAATTTTTTTAAATAAAAAAAATAAAAAATAAAAATCGCCTGATGACCAGATTTAGTCTCACCGGACCTGACCAATCATCAGCCAGTCAGAAACTAGAGAACCTGATCTTTTCCTGATCAGTGAAGCCAACCTCAGAAGATACAAAGAAGGTTGAACACATTAAAACAAGGTTCCTGTTTTATCATTTCTGTGTGTTATGAAACATGCTAGATTTGGAAATATTAGCATCATTTTGAAGATCTAACAGCTAAAACATTAGATTATCCCAAATATAGGATGTCAAAGAGTGCTGCAAATTAATTTTGTGTTGTTCTTACATGAGACTAAACCTTGTTTCAGCAGCAACTGCTCTCATACACACAGTGTGACGTTGCCCAAGCTTCAGATATACCACGATCAATCATGTTAGGAAGGTAAAAAGTAATGCTTTAAATGCTGATTGTTAGTTTTTAAAAGTCAAATCAGGACAGTTAACATCAGTATCAGTAAGTCAAAGTAGACCTGGGTGACATGGACAAAAAAAAATTATCACTGTATTTTTTCTATATTGAACATTTCGATAATTATTACCAAAGGTTTCAAATAAAAACTCTAGTTTCTAAGATAATTTCTGTTTTAATACAGGAAAAAATTAACTAATTAGATTTATTTTAAAATGTCATAAACCAAACACTAAATTTCCTTAAGAATTGCCACACTTTATATAGATTAATGACATTTCTCTCCTAGCAACATATTAATGAAAAACTCAAATCTGCAGTCCATCCTACTGTTTACAGTCTCTCCTCCATCTTGAAAAGTTGCTTAAGAAATACTGAACCCAAAAACTGCCAGTGACGCCACATGTATTTTGTAATTGAATTTTAAAGCCCACCGTTAGCGATGTTGAGATTTTCAACTTTTCAATGATTGATATTAATATTATATATTATATTTAAAGTTTTACTGGCCATCACTAGTTCAAAGCTACACACAGACGAACGATCAGCGCATCTCTCCAGCCTCTAGTTTTATATTAAATAAGCCAAAAACATGAGCTTTAGCCATACAACATAACCAACACTCGGGGTGCATCTTTACATCGCGTACCTGAGTAAGCTGTTGTTTTAGCTTCTGTATCTCAGAGATGTTGAGCTCACTCAGCAGATCGTCCACCAAGCTAGGGGCTGGCTTGAAGGCCTCTCCTCTCTTGCCAAACGATGTCCTGTTGTCGTCGTCGCTGTCGCCCATCTTGATCAGGCCATTCTCGAAGCCTCTGATCAGGTCGTCGTTGTCAGGTTCATGGATGGTGGAGGGATCCTCGTGGAGTTTTGGGTTATCCAGGGAGATGTTAAAAGAGCTGCTGTACACAGACCCGCCGATGGTCATGTAGTGGGAGAGCTCTTTACGCAGCGCGGCCTTCTGCTCACGCTCTGTTTTAATCGTTTCTAAAGCTTCTGTGAGCTGTCGCTCAGCGATTTCTCTCAGACGCATGGCCTCCTCCAGCTGGCTCTGGACACACTGGGAGTCCTCCTCCAGGCGACGGATCTCATGCTTAAGGCCTTCGTATTCCACCTGTACAAATGGTCAAAGTATTAATAAAGCCATAATTACACTGTGCTGAGAGGGATTTACTGTTATTGTGATAACTGGCCAAAAGAGCATTACAGATTTTTAGATGAGACATATAATAATAGCTGGAGTAAAATACTTACAGAGTCAATTATGTCCATAAAATTATTAGAAATGTCAGGAAGTTCTTTGTGTATCGACATTTTTCATAGGGAAGACGGACGTTAACACTTATGTTTTCTAAGCTAGATGAACGATAGGTGTGGACAAATCTATCGGTATCCCTGTTCCATCAATCTTACATTGAAGCAACATAATCGGACCATGAAATCTTAAGAAAATACAACCTTTAATTTCTCTACATTCATTCAGTGGGAGAAAAAAAATCTAATGAGAAATAATTGCTAACAAAAAATATAATAAATAAACAGCAGTACCAAATACGGCTGGGCCTTTATCGTATCGTTTTATCATTTTCAAGAAAAATTGACTATCATAAGAGTTTGGTTTTATCTTGACAACGATAAATTTCGCCCAGTGATGTCTAAAATCCCCCAAAACTGCCAGTATTGTCAGAATTGTTATTTTTGCCATTTTACCCTTTAATATTTTGCCAAGCTGGTCTTTACATAGGACAAGTTTACATAACATAAGACTATAAGCATCTGCTTTAGTACCGTAGCAGTCCCTGTGTGGGTAGATTTTAATTGTAAACCAGAGACAGAAGCATATTTACATATAAGAACTTTATGTTCACCGTACCTTTTTGGGACTTTGCTCGCCTCACCTGGTTCTGTCGCAGCACAGACACTTGTTTCTGCAGGGAGATGTTCTCCTCCTCCAACTCAGTGTTGTCCTGGAGCAGTCGGGCCTCCCGCACTTTATACTCCCTGATGTCATCCCGAAGCTGAGCCCGCTGCAGCTCCGCCACCTCCGAATTCTGCGCACGGGAAGAGGGACAGAACAGGAATAACCGTATGCTGCTGCAGGTGGACACTGGTGTAGTGTCATTTCTGACCGTTCAAAGAAGACTGACAAGATCGATCAAATTAGAGTCAGCATGTTACACCACAGGGACCGGACAGGAAATGGCAGCAGGAGGACACTGTCCACTTACAGAGGCTGAGGACGTCCTCTGTGTCACTAACTGTGGACCATTACGTCATCTTTTCTGCTGGACAAACCTAGAACGGGCTCCTTCCTAGTTGCAGACACCAACTATCTCGCTAGAGGGGAAATTACTGCTTTATAATTCAAATAAATACATCTTGTGTACTTTGATCCCAGTTTGTTAACAAAAAAAATTCATGAATTTCTGTCAGACTGCATTTATTTTCCTTCACAGAACCTTTTCTAGGAAATAGTCTTTAGAGGAGGGATACCTTTTCCTGACAGGAAACAGGAGCAGAAGAAAAAGTTTCCCCAACAATGACTTTTATAGTGGAGTAGTACTTTTCGGATTGCATGGGAACTTTCTTTGGGGCTTAAAGTAGCAGAGACTGTGATAAAACACACAACATACAGACCAAATGAGTTAATGATAATTCAATAACGATATATATCGATCGATAGACGTGTGGTTCAATAGAGAAAAAAAGGGGTCAATAAAAAGTTCGACAGTATACAGTTTTCCTTCCTTTTGCATTCTAGCTCATCGTGTAGGTTAATACTACAGTCAATACTCCCAAGCAATTACAAACACAGACCCAGAAACGCTCCGTCACCAAGCTAAGCTTTAAAGGGTTCAGAGAGCACATGTTGTTTTTCTCTTTTTGTAAGACTTGAATAAAGAGTTGGGTTTAAATTCAGTGTTCTTTATCTTTAAATAGATCACTAAGCAACAGCATAAAATGGCTGGGGCTGCAATTAAAATATATTTTTAGATTTTGTTTTTATAATTATCGATATCAATTAATCTGATTTCTATTTTATCAATATGCTTTTTTTCTATATCATCCAGCCATAGTTAATGCCCACTCTAAAATGAAACAACACCCTAAATATATTGAAGTGCTCTGCCTTCTTTCAGTGATCAAATGCAGCAACCGACTGTGATGCCACCCCTGGAAATTAAGGCTACACACCAATAATCATTTGTTGTTTCACTGACAAGAATAATCATCCATAACCCATGAGAAACGGGCAACATGAACAGATTCAAAGTTAATGTCTTTGTTTTCCTCTGCAAGCTGCTGCTTTCATTTAACCGTGTTTAGAGGGAATAAAAAGAAGACTGAATTATAACCAAAGTCAGAAATATTTGATACTAAATGTAGCTAAAAAGAAGAGAACTACCTCTCTCATTTCGAGCGCAATGGCCGACAGGCGATCATTCTCAGCTTGAGCACTTGAGAGAGACGCTTTGGCCTGTCGGAGCTCGTTCTGCAGCTCCAGGACCTTCTGCTGGTAGAGCGCTTCTTTGCTGGCAGACTCCAGAATCAGCGACTCCTCCCTGCTTTCCCCATCTGCTGCCACCTTCCTGTGGGTGGAATAAGCCTGCCCAAAGGCCTAAAAACACACGAACACAGGAAGCAGGAAAACAGACTATTTTCATTGAGAATTAAAAAAGAAAGCTGTTTCAAAAAAAAAAAAAAAAAAAAAGTGCAAAAATGCATTTTTTGGTTTAAAAAATGAATTGCTGCAAATTAAATGAAAACAACACATTTAGGTTTGCATGAAAATATTTTTTGTTTTAGTTTTTAAGAATTATGCATATAAAATTCATGTCAGACCTGAAATTAAACAATGTTACAAAATATAATATTTCTATAAATCTATTTCCTTCATTAATTTGAATGAAAAGCAAAAAAATTTTTATTTCAGTGAGATTTAACCGGACAACTAAATTTCCAAACATTGTAATCACCTCTTAAACGTGTGTTTCAATTAAAAAAAATTTAAATACTGTTATGCTTTGAAGTTCATGGACGATTTTTGTTTACTGCAAGTCTTCTGTCATTTTACCCCCATAGAGAACAATTATAACACTTTTTTTTTTTAATCATGTTTGCTGTTGTCTGCTTGCACAGACGACACTGTTTGGCAAGTAATCATTCAACGTTTACCACTAAACTGAGCAAATGTAAACCCTTTTCTTTTACTTCCTGAGTAGCACGTTGTGATGAGCTACTCAGGAAAAATCTATCAGGTACATCTAAAAAAAAAATTATTAGCATTAAAAAGTTAATTTATTTCAGTAATTCAATTAAAGTGAAACCTGTGCAGATTTCTTCTCAGTGAGTAAAATATTTATAAGACCAATGAAATAAAGGGATTTTAAATACTGAAAAGTATATTTACATACTTTACAGAATATGCACTCAATACTTGGATCAGGGCTTCTTTTGCGTGAACTGCTGCATGGATCGTGGCATGGAGCCGATCAGCCTGTGGCTCTGCTGAGGTGTTAATGAAGCCCAGGCTGCTTCAGCAGCTCCTTTGCTCTGATGTGTCTCATCTTCCTCCTGACCACAAGCCACAGATGCTGTAGGGAGTTCAGGTCAGGTCAGTTTCCTCACCAATCAAGCACACCGATATCATTAATTTAAAAATTAAGTGTTTTTGCAGTTTGTGCAGGCGTCAAGTCTTTCTGGAACATGAAATCAGCATGTCCATGAAGCTCATCAGCAGAAGGAAGCATCAAGTGCTCTTAAATGTCCTGGTAAATGGCTGCATTGACTGAAGCGTTCAGAAAACACAGTGGACCAACACCAGCAGAGGACAGGGCTCCCCGCATCCTCACTGGTTGTGGGAAATTCACACTGGACTTGAAGCAACGTGGATTCTGTGCCTCTCTGACCATCTTCCAGACTCTGGCGCCTTTCATTTCCAGCTGTAGCCTGAATCCTGGCGGTGTCTCTGTGTGGTGGTTCTAGAAGAACTGACTCCAGCTGCAGCTTCCCCCGTTGCTTATGTCTTTTCCTTCCACTCAACTTTCCATGAATGTACTTGAATACAGCACTCAGTTGGCGTCCGTACACTTTACATTTAGCCTCTTTGTGCAGGGTTGTCCAGTCAGCAATCTTCCCCAGGATTGTGTAGGCCTTAACGCAGGGGTGTCAAACATACGGCCCGCCGAACAATTTAGTCCGGCCCGGTGGCTAAATGCATTATCATTATTCAGAAAGATAAAAAAAAAATAAAAAAAACTTTTTTTTTTCCCAGTGTCCTGTCTGGCAATGTGGCAATAAGAATTGTTGTCTTAATGCCAAAAAGAGCTCATCAGCTTTGACCTTCACAAGTGGAGCAGTACTGCTTTTGCCATAGTGCTCCGCTTGATTTATGAATGTGAATAGTTTTATTCTGATTCATGAGGGGAATATCTCAAATGATATGGACACTACAATGGGAAAGTAGGAGAGGAAAGGAAGAACAAGAAGAAAAAAAGAAAAGGTGAAAGAAAGAGGAGATAAAAGGAAGAGAATAAGACAATTATTGAAAAAAAAACATGTACTTCGTTTAATTGAAAATTTGCAGTTCCTATATTGTCCACGAGGGGCGCTGTGCTTTAATCAGCAGATGGTAGCGCTGAGCTTCAGATGTGGAAAATGTATTTTAAATCATTTTTTAATTTTTATCTGTTTTTTGTCATGCAGGACAGTGTTTTTAAGTTCCAAAAAATGTGAATAAATGTTTTTCAACATTGTACAATCACTGTGATCAGTTCTTATGCATAATGCACAAGTAAATGTTTAACTGAGTAAAAGTATTGTTGAAATTGCACATACTTTTCTTAAAAACGCTGAGGTTATTCATAATATATTGTGTAAAAGTGAAATTAATTTAATATAAAAATCAACAACAAGTCCACTTTTATTAGTTCTATTTAATCTTGCAATGAGTTTACTCGTGTGGCCCTCTTGAGATCAGATTAAGCTGAATGCGGTCCCTAAACCAAAATGAGTTTGACACCCATTCCTTAACGTGTCTATATTACAAACTTCTTTAAATTAGTATTATGTACAATTTGTATTTTATGAGAAGCACAACGTTGGCTTTTCATTAGTTTTAAGCTCTAATAATCAAAATCAAGAGGGATGAATGCTTGGAATACACCAGTCTATCTGTAATATTACAACATATTCAAGCTTCACCTTTTAAAATCCAATTACTGAATAAACTACCTTTTTGATGATATACAGCTTTCAGATGCACTTGTATATTTGCTGCTGATCTCTCGTGTTTTATAGCAAAAATAACTCCTGACCACTAAGTTGATCAGAACTGCAGCCTTTAGCGACGAGCTGCTCTTTGTGGAACAAGCAGCGGTCCACTTTTATGATCCGTTCTGCTGATAGATGACTCAAGATCAACAGTCATGAGACGCCGTGCCAATGATGACAACAGTATTAGTGATTTAAGTGTGATGAGCAGTGGGAATCACCTAATGTGGATGAAACTCACATGAGTCTCTAAAGTTGTTACTCACTAAAACCGAGTTCCTCATTTTGACTCGATTTTTAGCCCCTTCAGGAACGCATCAAACGTATTTGGTGTCAATGATCTAAGACTGAGCACATTTCTTGTGCTATTAAAACATTTTGAGCTTCTGACAGCAAGTAGGAAGCTCCACGACGAGCCATTCCCAACGCTGAGAGGCTGAGAACACCGGATGAGCCGCAGGACAGTAAAACCGAGGCATTACGCTGAATAATTCAGAGGAGTGACGGTGGAAGAACATTCAGAAACCAGCAAACGCAAAGTCTCAAAAAAGCCGCAGTGGAAATCCTTCGGGGAGCAGTTCCTCTACTGGCGAACTGGCTGGAAGAAGCTCCAAGAACACTCAGAGGGGGAAGTCGAACTTCTCCTTTAAACCGTGGAGTGATCTTCCCACAAGTTGGGACTTTAGACGCCACGGAAACAAAGAGATGAGAGGCGTTAATGTCTTTCTGCTTTGGATTCATAGCAAACACAAAAGATGATGAGTAAACCAACCAGCTAGTGGGAAAAAAGATGAATTCATCATTTCTACTTTAGAGACGATTTGTTTTAAAGCTGCTTCTGGCAGACATCGGATATTTTGACATTGAAACAAATTAGTTATAGTTATTTATTGACTATACCACTTTTGTACCTTCTGAAACATTTTAGGATGCATCAAACAACAAATCTTGCAAAACCTATTACTGGCACAGAGAGCCTGAACGTACAGTACTCTAACAATTAGCGAACACTTATTAGCTATGTTTCCATCCTACTGTCATACGAATTTTGATCAAACTTTTACAATGTCGCCAAAGAAAGAAAACAAAATGAAAATGCAAATTAGACACATTTCCATCAACTGGTTTGCTAAGAATTGACCAGGCTACGCTTCGTGTGATGTTGTCAGAAGTTAACATTAGGCATGGCTGTAACAAACAGGAAGTAGAGGTTTGCACACCAGCATGGACCAGACATCTGTGAGAAATGGAGAGAGGTTTTCTCCTCGGGGCTCCACTGAATGTGGAAGTGGTGCGGGAGCGCCCTGCTCTCTGCCAGGCACCCTATCCCACCGCCAGCGTTTCAGAGCGGAGCGCCTCTGCTCGGTTGGACTCGGATCACGTGAGGACTGCGCCATCGCACAACAGCAGTGAACTTGTAGGCTTTAAATCGAACAATAAAGCGGTAAAGTGGTTGTTTGGTTTATCGGAGGCAACCGGACTTTCGTTCAGTTCTTCCTGAAAACGTTTCACCGCCTATCCAGGAGTCTTTGTCAGTTCTTGTGCCTCACACTTGGTGCCATGCTGTTTTTAAGGACATGGAGGCCCATCCTCCTGGGCTCATTCTAAGTCAGATGCAAATCAATGACCCACCCGCCACTGTTCTGGGTCAGTAGAACCTGTAGCTTGGTGTGAGTGGAGTACTTGGTCACCTGAATCATGATGATAAAACTGCTGATGTAATCTCTTTGGAATATGTTGCAGGACCAAGCCGTAAAAACACTGGGCAGTTGGAAATCCTCCCCCTCTGTTTAGTGATGGCTTCTCTCTTTTGACCAAGACGGCTTCTTTCACCCCTCTTTCAAACCATCTGTTCTCCCTGTTGGAACAGGGACATTCTGGACATCATTGTTGTTGAAAGAGCGCCCTTTGTTCTTGAGGTGCAAGTGGTCTGCTGAATCCTGCCCCGAGCTGCGGGCCCTCCTGTGCTGTGCCATGCGTTTATGTAGCTGTAGCATTGGAGAAACTAAACAACAGCTACACAAACGCATGGCACAGCACAGGAGGGTCCTTATAAACAACAGCGCACCAACTGCAGGTTGCTCAAGTGCGAGCCACCAGGATTGAAAAAGACTCCTGGATAGGCGTCGAAACCTTTTCATAAAGAACTGAACAAAAGTCCAGTTGTCTCTGATTTCAGCCTGTTTGCTGTTGACGGAAAAATGGCTACTGATAATAAATATATTGTATAATCCTAACTATAACACCAATTTGCTGTATGTTATGAACTCGTCATGTACAATTTGTACTTAATTTAACACAAGAACTCGTAGCAGTCCTTCTTTCCGAACATTTCAACATGTAAAATAACTAGTAATACCATTTCCGATACTGATAAGGTGTTGTACAGAAGGTTAACATCCAATTATTGTTGAATTGAGGCACTTTTATTTTGAAATTGCAAAATGTTTCCTTGAAATGAAGCTGGTTTTAGATGTCTGAGGCAAGTTAAGCTTCCTTTGCTCTGAAACAACGCAAAGGGAATTGCTGTAGTTTAATCTGATAGACGTCTGGGTGTTCATCCCTATGAAGCACTACAACAGCAGAACGTTACGAGCCATTAATGTGCCGGCGGTCAGCAAACGCCCTCTTTCAGAGGAGAACATGGATGCCTTACTGATTTTGCTTTGATGATTACATGAGATTATGACTGTTCATGGGAATCGAGTCACAAAACCTTGAGTCCGAGTTAAGTCTCAAGTCTTTAAGAGGATGAGCCCGAGTCTTTATGTCTGCAGCCAGTTGATTTAAACCTACAAGCACAGAGACCTGTTGTGCCCGTAGAAATCAGCTAAATCCTGACTGAAGAAAAAAGAAAAAAAAAAGTGAAAACAACCTGCATGGAAGGTGAGCCACACAGATCCCTGCATCACCTGACACAATGGTCAGTTCTGCACCAGAAAAAGAAGATTGTTTGCTCCACGACATAATTCAAGGTTTATATTTATCACAGAGTTTCATCTATCAAGCCTGTCTTAGATTTTAAGACCATTTAATGCTCTGTGGGGCGAAATCGCTTGTTTTAATGCACAAACTCAGTTGCAAATAGGCCTACTCCAGTATCTGTTGCTGCCATTTACTGGCATTTCAACGGTGAAGTGGGTTTGTGCATCCAGGATAAAAAAAAAAAAGAAACATTGAAGTTTACTGTAGTTATGAGGTAGAAACGTGTATCTAAACAACCATTGGAGAAACGAAGAGGTGGAAGCAGATAAACCCCGATTAGGAGACGTTATCTTGCCCAGTGTTTACTTCTGAGTAAGCAAGAGAGGAAATGTCTGCAGCGTGTTTGTATTTTCAACCACCATCAGACTTTTCTTCAGAACTCGACCCGAGAACAAACCAACTTCACGGCAGGTTCAAAATGTCTGTCACGACTTGCTGAGGTTCATTTGATTACAGGGCTTTAATTTTTTACATACCAAGGGCAAGTGTAGGCAAGCGACCCAAAAATATGTTATTGTTTTTTTTTTTTTTGTTATGCCTTGAATGAAAAGTTAGTTTGTTAACGTGTAATACAAGAAAAATGCGCTGTGTGGAATAAAAAAAAAGACAATTTTGTCTGCTTGGTGGCCATTAGCGGAGCATTTTAACCAGTGTGTGCCGTGATAAGCAGGCGGTTCCTGCCAGAGTTACAGCTGACAGCCCGCCAGCACTTAGTTAAACATATCCGTCTGCGTGGCTTTGACCTCGGCGTACCTCCTTCAGCTGGTCCAGCTCCTGACGGACCGTCTCGTGTTCCGTCTCCAGCTCGTCGAACCGCTGCTTGAGCTGCTGCTTCTCCTCCAGCACGGCCAGCCCGTACTCCGCCGCCTGGATCTTTTCGTGCGTGGTCTCTCGCAGCTCGCGGGTAAGACGCTCCAACTCGGCTCGGAGCCACTGCGGCCCAGCTTCGGTCACCAGCACCGCCTCGGGATAATCCTGCTCCTCCATGGACATCTTGGCGAAGCGCCGATTCAGACTGTAACGGGACCCAGCCCTTGACTTGAGCTTTAGCGGAGCGGGAGCAGCGCAGAGGGAGAGAAAAAAAGGGAAAAAACTCGGGACGCCCGCAAATCACTGCCTTCTTTGTTTCAACCGCATTGTCGCGGTTTGAATGGCGTCTAGCTCCATCTGCGTTTTCCCACCACAGCTGTCGACGGGCCGTTTGAATTAAAGAAGAGTTTTGTCATTCTCGGAGACTTTCCTCAGTATCTTCACGAGGCAGCCGGAGGAAACTTCGGTTGAGATCATCGATTGGGAAAAAGCTCTCCGCACGGCATTCAAATCTACGTAACTGTAAAGGGAATTGTAGTTTCGAGGGAAATGCTAATGTCACATTGACAGTCTGGCATATCTGTGACGTTGACTTCAACTACCAGACTGCATAGCGTGACTCTCAGAGAACGCTACACCCGAACGCAAGCTTTAGTGCAAGGCCGCCATCTGGTGGCTTTAATGTGAAACTGCATCTATGTCCACGAAACGGGTACAATTTATAAAACGTTGAGCACAAAATCTCCAATCACGATTATAGCTGTCTTGCTATTTCCTTTACACACAGTAAGAATGAACTATTAAGAGACTTTTTGATGAGAGATTTGAAGGTGGCAATATACGCAGTGCCTCTGAATGTTGCAGAGATACATATGGGGGGTATTAAGGAACCTGAACTGGGAGCGCCATCTTCAGGTCAACGTGTCCCACAGTGGCGTTAATGTAATGAAGTCAAGGTAGGTGTATTTTTTTTAATGGCGAGGACTCTTAAGTTTTTATAGATCTGCAGTTAGACTTAAAAAAATGCAGAGTAAGGCCTGAGTTCAAAGCTTAATAATAAAAATAATAGTAATGAGTAAGTAGACTAACTGGTTGTGGCTGAGAGCTGTGACAGTGCCTCACAGTAAACTTTATTTTTTTTGTGTGACATTATTTATTCTGTTGTACTAACACGTACATAAAAAAACCTGTGAATGTGAAAGCAAAACAACCTAAGCAGGGACTTTCCTTTTGTGGCAGCTCAAGGCTGAGTGGTTGGACCGGCTTCAGGAAGTTGTCGGATAAAATGTTTATTGTCTTGTTGTTGTTGCTGTACCTGTCGGGAGACCTCTCTCAGCACCAGCAGAGCTTAAATGGTATGTACACCTGTTTCTGAACGGTTTTGCTGTGGCCTCTAACCAGTGTTAATGCTGAGTCGCTCTCAAAGTCTTTACATACATTTTAGTATTTTATTGCCTTATATTCTGCTCAGTTTTCTGTTCCTCTATTTTTTTTTGGATTATTTGTAAATGTAGTTCTTGTTTTCACCTTTTCAGGAAAATGAAGGAAATCTTATCATCTGCTTTTACAAACAATGTGCGTACCCTTCAGTGTCTTGTATTTACAATAACTACCTGGTGGTGGCACAAAGTTTCCTAAATCAAATTGCCCTTTTATTTTGAAAATATATTGACTCTGATTATTCTGACATTTTTCAGACAAATACTTCCATTTTTATTCAGTCTGCTTTGGACTGGGATGTGCCATGGCACTCTATAGGCCGTTTCATTGTAAGTATGCTCTGTTTCATTAATGTTGTTCTAATGTCCAACTACTTCAGTAAACATTTCGCTTTACTGTCTTTTTTTATTTCCAGCAGTTTTGGTTCCTTCTGTTCTAGGTGTGTTTTTCACTATGGTGTTTGAAGTTTTAGGCATAACTTTGGGTAAGCTGACCCTTGTTTTATTGCACACTCTAACATTTGTTAATTTTATATATGGCTACATTCTTTCTCTTCTTTTTTGATTAAGTACTTCCTATTTGTTTGTGGTTTACAATCATACATGTGCTTGACAGAGCATTACATTTTTTCCCCTCAGACCTACCAGCCCACACTAAACGATGTAAAGGGCCTCCTTATGACAAAAGAGGTACTTTTTTTCCCTATCAGAATAAAAGCCATCTAAACCACAGCTTCATCCAAAGTTATTGTCATAACTGGTAAAGATGTCTAAATAGCCTTTAAATAAACGAATCTTTGGTTGCGGTAGCATATTTTGTTGCCGTTCTCTCAGCTCGAGCCTCCGTTACAATCCGTCTCAAGGTGCATTTTTATTACATAATCTTGGGTCCTTATCCAGCTTTTGTCACAGTCAAACACCATGTTCTCTTGTTTTTTCCTTTTTGAGGAAAGGCTAAGATATCTCTGCCTCACCTCATACACGGCCCCCAAAGAATTAAAGGAACACTTTGAAAGCATATCGGATATCAATTGAAAAAATAAAACAACAATCGTGCAGGATATCCATACTGATGTGAAATGAATAATGTGTTAGTAACAAAAGGATACCACATCACTTGATAAAAAGAAAAAATATGAACCTACAGAAAGCTTAATCAAAAGCAGGAAGAAAGTAAAACTGAAAAACTGATGCCGCAGGCTGATTCAATCCGCTAAAATGTCATTGCAGCAACTCATAATGGGCCTCAGTAGTTTGCGCACGTATGTCCCTCACGTGCTTGTAGCATGCCTGACAACCACAGTGTATGCTCCTTACGAAATGATGCACAGTATCCTTAGGTATCTCCTCCCATGTCCTGACCAGGGCATCACTGAGCTACAGGCCAGTCTGTATCAAATACTTTTATTTAATATATAGAACATAATCATTGTACGCACATCCCAAACAAATCGTTTGCTTCAGTTCTGTATTTCATACTTTAATCTGTGAGTATTCCTGCAGTAGGATTTCTATACAGTGGCACAGGAGTTAGGGAGTTTGTCCCGGGTTGCCGGTTCATTCCCCGCTCTGACACTATCTCAGTTTTTCTTGGGCAAGACGCTTCACCCGCATTGCCTGCAGGTGGGTGGTGAGAGGGCCCAGTGGCGCCAATGTATGGCAGCCATAGCTCACCACCACCAGGATGTGAATGGATGAAGACTGACTGGAGTGCAAAGCACTTTGGGGTTGTCGGACTTGATAAAGTGCTGTACAAGTACAAGCCATTTACCATGTTACTATTTGATCACTGTATATGATATGAGAAATCTCTGTAAACGCCATAGACCCTTTATTTCATTAGAAATCCCAAACATAATCAGAATTAGACTTGGATCAATCTTAACTTTTGAAACATTAGATAAATATACAAAAATGTCACATCAAAAGCCCTAAAGCTTTAAACATTAAATGGGCCTCAGTAGTTTGCGCACGTATGTCCCTCACGTACCTCCTGATACCATTCGTCTATGGTATCAGGCTTGGCAGTCTCAAAATAAGGCGAGTGTTAGCCAACATAGCTTCATAATTGAAGATATCTAAAAAAATAATAATTTAAATTACATTAAATGGTAAATGGCTTGTACTTTTAGCGTTTTATCAAGTCCGATGACTCCAAAGCGCTTAGCCCATACATTCACACTCTGATGGTAGTGGGTTTTGTTAGTAGCAGTAGCTGCCCTGGGGCAGACGGACAGAAGTGAAGCTGCCATACATCGGCGCCACCGCCAGCAGGTGTCTTGCCCAAGGACACAACAACTGAGACAGTGAGAGCAGGGGAACGAACCAGCAATGCACCAGTTACAGGACGTACTCCCTAACTCTTGCACCACTGTCGCCCATTTTAGTTTTGAATTGTTTAGTCATCTGTTTACAAACTCATACTGTGCTGTAGATCACTGGGTTATGATTGTAATGCCTGCTTTCAAAAAGACAGGTAAAAGCATATTGCATCTTTAGAATAAGGAAGACAATCCTTCTGCTCCATCTACAACCCATTGGGAAGCTGTGCTGTTTCATCCAGCAAGAAAGAGATTGTTAAATTTGTAGCCCAATAAGATTACATAAAGTTAGGTAATCCCACGTGTCCAATACGTCTGTGTTTACATAAATGTTCTTTTTTTATTCTATGTGCTTTGTAACTCCATAGGTATGGCATAACAATGACATCTAGCTTTTTGAAAAAGGAAATGGGCAAGAAAACAGGTAAATCGTGGCAAGGATATTGTGGAAGAAAAAACATCCTTTTTGAAATCAACTTTCCTATTAATGAGATAAGGGGCACTTTCCAAAACTGAATATTATTTCTAAGCTTGTCTAACACAGGAAGAAAATTTTCTCTTACCAAGGAGATATATTCTGTTGTTATTATGATGCCCAGGTAGGCAATCTTCTCAAAAGTTACTTCAAATGGAAGTGATTTAAACCACTCATAATTTAATGGCGTAGTTTAATGGGTAGTAATTCACTTTTCCCCCAGTTGATTCGATCCCCTACAAAAGTTAAAAACATATTGGTAACAGACAACATTGTTAGAACAGAGGTCTGTGGCCAAGTTATATAGAGTTAAATGTCATCAGCATAAACTGATATAGTATTAGTAGTGTATATTGTGTCAAAAGCCATATATATCTGGATGATTACGAATTGTGTGTGCCAAACGTCATAGTGCAAGAACAAGCAACACTGGATTAAGCACACATCCTTGTCTAGTTCCTCTACAGAGCTTAATCTAGGTGGGTAGTGTGTGATTTGTGAGTATTCTTGCAGTAGAATTTCTATACAGTATGTAATTTTATCCATGAAATAAAACTATTCCAATTGTAATTTCTCTGGTACAGCAAAGAGGCATGGCCATTCGGCTTGATGAAATGCCTTTTTGGCATATAGGCTAGGTCCTTTTGTGTCTTAGAATAATAAATAACATTGAGTAAGCGCCTACATTTATTAAATTAACTTCTACCTGGTACAAACCCAGTAGGACCTGGATGCACATCTTTATTCACCAATATACTAGGTCATTTCGCTAGTACTTTTGCCAGGATTTTTTACTCCTGGACTGTCTGAGATGCAACCTGGTGGCTTCGGAGGGACCTAAGCATGATGTCCCAGAAATGTTTTATTGAATTTAGGTCAGAGGAGCATGGAGATCAGTCAATGGTATGAATCCCTTCATCCTCTATGAACTACCCACATACTCTTAGCACATGAGGCCAGACATTATGATGCACCAAGAGGAACCCAGGACCCACACCACCAGCAAAGGGTCTAGCAATGGGTCTAAAATTTCAAATTGATTACGGTGCCATCATTTATCCAGTATGTGTCTGTGTGTCTCTCCATGGATATGCTTCCCCAGACCAACACTGACCTACAACCAAACCAATCATGCTGAACAATGTTGCAGGCAGCATAATGTTCACCAGAGCTTCTCCAGACCCTTTCACATCTGTCAAATGAGCTCAGAGTGAACCTGATCCCACCTGTGAAAAGAACAGTGAACCAGTGCTGCCCCCCCCCCCCCCCACACACACACACACACACACATACACCATCCTTATGAAATCTATTTCTAATGGTCTGGTCAGAGGCATTGATGCCAGTGGCCTGTTGGAGCTCCTTTTGTAGGCCTCTGGCAGTACTCCTCCTTCTTGCACAAAGGAGCAGATACTAGTCCTGCTAGTGAGTTAATGGTCCTGTCCAGGTCTCATAGATTACCTTACTGTCTCCTGGAATCTCCTCCATGCTCTTGAGATTGTGCTGGGAGACACAGTAAACCTTCTGGCAATGGCGCATATTGATTGCCATTCTAGTGGAGTTGGACAACCTGTCCAACCTCTGTAGGGTCCAGGTATCGCTCCATGCTACCAGCAGTAGCCCTGACCATGGTCAAATGCAAAAATACTGAGAAGCAGTCAAAAAAAATTAGGAGGAGCAAAAAAATCTGTGGCCTCCATCTGCAAAACCATTCCTGTCTTTATTTACAAATAATTGTAAAACCAGTGATGTTGTTAATTTTCCTCTCTGAATGAATGTACTCGAGTTAAGGGTTGCATTTGTATTACTATTGTTATTTTCTTCCTCAGTACTTAAATTAACAATACATATATTCAGACCCAAGGACAAAAGGGGACTAAGCACCTGCTTAGTGTCCCAAAATCACCAGAGGGCCCTCAAGTGCAGTATAGTTACATAAATTAGGTTTCGAAAAGCAAAACAAAGTATCTAAATCTTATTATTTTGGAAGCAGCCAAGATGTTTTTAGACTGCACCATGTTTCACCAGAACATGTATGATGTAATGTCAAACCATTGTAATAAGGGTTAAGTTGTATATTATGCATAAATATTTGAACAAGGATGATTAAACAGGGATATTAGTTGAACTGTGTTGATTAGTGGTATTTCGAAAATCTAATTATATTTAGGATCCCAAACAACCTTGGACAAACTGAATTTATTTTAAGGTTGCTCCTTGTCTTTTCTTAGGATATTTTGTTTACGATGTGATTCTAAATAAAAAATTCTCAGTTCAGACTGCATTTAAAAAAATGTTACTTAATCACCAACAATATTACAGCATGGTATTAATGTATATCATACGTATGCTTTAGAGTAGCTCAGAATTGGAAGTAAAAAAGCTAATTTCACTTTCTACCTCTTTTCAGATGTATATTGGGGATTTTGTCTTGCACTTTTTGTGGCCTACTTGAACCTTCACTCTTATCACGGTAAATGCCACATAGAACGCAATACGCATGATAGAAACATACCTTGGGTGGTAAATGCTGTTTCCTGTGGTTAAACAGTCTGCTTTCATTTCAGTTTACACTCTCTCTTATGGATGTGGTATCATAATGTTTGCTCTAAGGGGTGCCAAACGGAAATATAGCTTTCTGAGGTATGGAGGCTTGAAAAGCTGTTTACAATAATGTTCTTGATAATTCGTAGCTTTTGTACCATTCATCAAAAGTTAGGTTCAACATATTTGAATGCTTTTTGAAAATTAAAATATAAGTGAATATGGGATCTAAAGCATTTCGTGTGTTTTTTTGTACAGGAAGCTGAGACAGAAGCAGGGGGCCTGGAGGAAGCATACATTTACAAGCTCATTCAAAAGAGGGCGGGTATGAAATCATAAAGGCCAAAAAGCAAACTTGTGTTTGATAAGATAAACTATGAAGCAACAGAGATGCCAAGAAGTCATCTTTGACGCCTTAGGAGAAAGAGGACGTTGGTCTTTGATTTATTTTTTTAATCTTTTTAGATTTGATCAAATGTATTAGCTCCCCATGAATGTACAATATAAAAAAACTTAAATGTGCTACCAATACAAATAAGATGTAATATACTTTTGTAAAAAAGACAAAAACTTTTTATGCTTTGAATTCATGTAAGTTATGTAGACACTGGTCTAAATGAACAGAACAGAACACAAGTTTCAAAGTCAAATGCAGAGGGTTTTATTACATGATGGTATGGGAGATACAAAACTTCAAGTAACCAAGATGGGTTTTTTTCTCATGTTCTCAAGTCAGATGTAACTGACATTGCAGCCACAGCCTTGATTAGTCATAATCTGTACTGGATGGACCTGCAGCCCTGAGGTGTGTTTGTTTGGACACCTTTGAAATCAATATTAAAAACAGTGCTGAAAAGAAATAACAAGGACGTGAAACCTTATCTAGTGGCTTATGGTTTATAACCTCACAACATTTCTTTGATTATTTTTTTGCCCCCACTACCTTCTACAAGCAAGAACCCACATGTCTTCTTTCTGACACCGTTGACACAATAAACACCGACATTAAAACTGGTCCCCACCCAGTATTAGAACATTAGAGCAATACACAACTATTTCTGGCTGAACAAGGTAAATCAAAGAGCGCTGAAAAGCGCATGAAAGGGTAAGTAAGAGGTAGAGATGCACCGAGAAATCAGCTGGTGATCAAAATGGGCAGATTTTCAGGCTTGACCAGGAGACCAACCAGCTGAATGCTCAGATTTTAATCAGCAGACATACCATACCTGAGCATTTCCAAACTGCTCTTATAACAAGTAAGATGAGTTATTTTAGCTAGTTTCCATTTCATTTAGGGTCATAAAAATTAAGTCAGAGGAGACACCCAAGGTTTAAGAAACAAATTGTCAAAGGAAATGTCATGTGCTTCCTCAAAAGAGACCTCAACTTCTAGCAGTTTCTGGTCATTTTAATTATTTTGCACCAAACCTTTTTTGAAAATTTTTTATCTACCACAGGAGTTAAACTTTCACCAGCTTTGAAAATGTAGCAAAGAAATTGGTGAAGAGGCAAACTGATATATTCTCAGACGCCAGGAAGTCTGAATATATTACAGCAAAGTTACTCCATGTTAGCCTTTAAAGCTTCAAGCTGTATCTGTCATTGAAAAAGATGGACTGGGAAATGCTGACATCCTTTTGAAAATCTCAGAGTCAGGGTAAGGATCTACACTCAAGTGAATACACACAGAGATGGATGTTTACAATTGCTAATGCTAACCATGCTAATCATGCTAATCATGCTAATTGCTAAATCTAAACTCGCTGACAATTTTATTTTTATTTTAAAAGTTGTAAAACACTGCTTCACATGGACAAATCTGTCATACAGGCTTTGTGACATTGCTCCTGATAAAAATAATGTTATTGTTTAAGATGACAGGAAAAAAAATTGAATGCTGATATTTTTAGTTCTTCAACAGAAATGGATTAAAAGAGCAGGTCAAAACTTTAAAAATATCGGAGATCAGGACCACAAATATCAAACTGGTGCATCTCTAGTAACGTGTTAAAGATAGGACAACAAATTGTTTTACACGGTGATCATCCATCTAAAAACAAAAAAAGGAAATGGCAACATCTTATTTTTGGACTTGGATCACAACAAGGTAGAGATTATGAGTGAAGATGTGTGTTTTATAGAGATTATGTATCTCTGTAAATGTGTTTGGATGAATGCACAAAAGGAAGGATGATGCAGAAGTCTACTTGAAGGTGAACTGCACACAATTACAACACTTCAGCACACATTTTTTAATGAATGATTCAATAATAAAAATGGGTACTGTGCTTCAAAAACATATGTGACTGTCTATCTCCATCTGAAGGGGTGCGTTAAGAAAAGTGGGTGGGGCACAGAGAAAATTACTTGGCATTGGCCGAGCTGCTGAGCATCTTTCGGATTGCCTGAGCTATGGCGTCGCGGTCTATCCCGTAGATCTTCAGGAGCTCGTGAGGCTTGCCGCTTCGGGGAACGTGGGACACAGCCAGACGGTGCAGAGTAAACCCAGACTCATTGACCATTGCTGAGGACACTGCCTCGCCTAGACCACCTGTTGAAGAACAATTTAGTCCATTGGAGAAATATATTTTGCATACTCTGACAGAAGAAGGAGATTTAATTTGTTCACAAATCTTAAACCCTGCAACCTGACTCAATATAGACTAAAAAAATTTGTTACAAAGCATCAGACTGACTACAGCTGTTAGACATTCTTTGTCCAGCCCAGTGTACACTATCACCCCGTGCTTTTCTCCTGCAAAGAGCTGTGCAAGTCAGACTGTGCTATCTAGGTCACACTCTGCCCCACAGGCACATGCTCAGTTAAGGAAACCTGACAGCACTCTGCCTCTCTTTCTTTACCATTTACAAAACATACAACAGCACTAATACATTCTCTCTGCTGGGAGCACACAACAAGCCATCCTCAGCCAATAGGTTAGTGCCAACACCGCACGTTTGTGTCACTGAACCAATGGAAACATGCCACCACAGCAAGTAAAATAGATGAACCAATAGGAAGGTTCTAGAGCGACATTATTCTAAGATGCTTTTGGCTCTCAGGTTGGTGGTGTTCATACAAAATGCAAGAGCTGGGCAGCATGAGCAACGTTTTCTGAAACCTACCTTCATAATAGTGGTCTTCAACAGTGAGGATCCTTCCCCTGGTGACACGTGCGTGGTCGATGATGGTTTTAACGTCCAGCGGTTTGATTGTGAAGGGGTCGATCACTCTTACAGAGATCCTCTCTGGAAGATGAGTTTAATGGAGTAAAACTATCCATAAGCATATGAGCTATTTTACAAGTAGGATCTAGGAAAATTGAACATCATACATATTTTTGCTCATCCTTGTTTTTATATAGCCCAGAAAACTATGTTGAAAATCAGACTTTTTATCAGACAGGTCCCATTCATATTTAACCAAAGCAAAGATGCTTAAAGTCAAGCTTGGATAGCTTTTCAACTTCCTTTAGAAATTAAGGGATGTCTTTCTTTGCACATCATTTCGTCTTTCACTTCTCAGACACATTTCAAGGGTGTTTAGATGGTAGGAAACTTCATCTTTTCTTTCTTGACAATGAAATTTTGTTCTGGGAGTATTGTTAAAATATTTTTTTCCTTGCCCTGTACCTTTCTTGAGATGCTCAGCAGCAGCAAGGGCTTCATGCACAATCACTCCAGCTGCAACCACAGTCACTTGATCGTCTTTGCTCTGGAACACCACCTGGCAAAAAAAAAAAAAAAATCAAATTTCTCGTTCAAGTCATTATGTTTCAGCTATGGAGCAGTACATTTTTGTCCATTAATAGAGGCCAAGTCTGAACTAACACCCTCTCACCTTTGCCTGTCCAACATGGAAATCTTCATTGCTATTATAGATGATGGCATTGTCTTGGCGGCTGGTACGGATGTAGCAGACACCCTTATCAAAAAAGAGAATTAGGAAAAACATGACGACACGGGACATCTTTTACTTTACGTAAGGGTTTCAGAGATCCTGTAATAAAGAAGCAATATGTACCTTTGTGGTTGCAGCCAGCTCCACAGCCTTTTCTGTGGTGACACCATCACTGGGGTAGAAGATTGTCGCAGTGGGCAGGGCCCTGAACATAGTCATGTCCTCTAGAGCCATCAAAGAGGGGCCTTCCTCCCCTGTTAGGGTGCAAATTATTTTTATCTATTTGGTGCATCCAACAGCAAGGCAATTTTTTTTTCTTTGTGAGCTGGTGCATGCAGGAGCAAAAAGGTAATTCTGGGTGCAGGGTACCTGGACTAACAAAGGGATACTGGGTTCCCTGCTGACTGCTTCCAGTGTACACACAAAAGGAGAAAGAGGGGAGGATTGAGTTAAGGCCAGTGGGGGAAAACAGTAAGGAACACACACCTCAAGAGGGAAAGAGAAATGATAACTGCAGATTCACAAAACAAGATTCATTTGACCTACATTTACTATTTTACAGTGAGTGCAAGATCTAGTCTGAGAAGACAGAGGCTGTGAAGTGGTTGGACACAGTGTGAAGGAATACAGGTGGATTTGGTGATGGGAAATGTGAGAAGACTTGTGCTGAACATTGCTTGTTAGCAGTCTACTAACCAGTGGACAGACCACAGTGGGAACCACACAAGTTGATGTTGCTGTCTGAAATCGCTGCCATGCGAATCTGATCATAGGCACGAGTGAAAAAGGAGGCAAGGGTGCTGGCAAACACAACGTTCCTCTCTCGAGCGGCGCATCCCATGGCAACATTGACCTGCAGGAAGAAATAATTGCTGGATTTAATGTACATAGTGGCAAGATTCCTCTGCCAAGTGAGACAGACATAGGTCAAATGAACCTAACCACAAAAAGATTTCCCAGAGGATCCAATATTTATTGCAAAAAAACTTCCCCTGAAAGAGTCTTTGAACCAAAGACCAGTTCAGCTAAGAGTTAGTGAGAGGAGATTTCCAAAGATCTCTGCAGCTTATTTTCACCATATGGGGGGAATCAGTGACATACCACATTTTATGAATAATTTCCTTCCTTCCTTTTTATTCTTTCCACAGTGCAACAAATATGTTGTGGCAAAAGAAACCTCTGTTGGTAGGATTTTTATTTATTGTTGCAATGATAAATAGCGTAGTGCACAGAATCACATTACATAATCATGGTGATATTACCATATTCATTTGCAAAACACTAGATTTTAACTTTTCTCCTGCATTCAGCCAGATGGTCCCTTCCTCTGTACTGATAAATATTTCACTAGCGAATACACTTGTCATGACAGTTTATCGTCATACGCATGCATGACCTACATTTGAGATGACTGCAAGAGCCATTGTCTCTACATTAAGATTAAATAAAATAATGAAAGCAAAGGTGTCTTCTAAACAGGATGATTACATGATGCCACATTCAGCATAAGAAGGGGGGTTAAAGTCGCTTAGGAGTCAAAGTAATATGATTCCATTAAAAAAAAGGAAACAATAAAAATAAGAGCATGAGACTGAGTGCATCAAAGATATACATCTTCTTAAAAATCAAGTTCTCTGGTTTAGTGAAGGTTTTAATGTGCATTTATTTGAGTATACTACCATGTTCTGCTGAGCGATGTAGCACTCAACAAAGCGGTTTGGATGTTCGTTCTTGAAGATCTCAGAACAGGTGAGATTATTGGTGTCTCCATCGAGGACCACGACACGTTCATTGTAGCGACCCAATTTAGCCAGTGCCATTCCATACGCCTTGCGAGTAGCAATCTGTATAATAAAAAAAAATTAAATAAATTAAGCTATCAGTTTCAACAGAGAATCCCAGTATAGTTATGTTGTAGTTATGAATTTGCATGTCACTTGGAGTCATATATCACAATAAGTTATGTCAAAAATAGCTCATGACAAAGCTAATGTTCATAAAAATGTAATTTTTAAAGTAAGCTTGTTTTCTGGAATAACTTGTTTATTCTCAGCATAAATATTTTTTTTATCCCCACACACTAAGCCCCTAACAACTCTGCACAGATAAGCGGATGTAGACAATTGATTCATTCTTAATATACTGAGCACTGTTAAGGAAATAACATATTACAAATAGAAAGACATTTTAATTTAATGAGATGCTTACTATATTTAGCTCTAACAATGACATAGTTTGTGTAATTGCTTATATTTAAGCAATGTCCATGCATCAAACCAAAAAACTATTAAAAACAGAGAGTATATGATAACTGTCAGAACCAATACCACAACGTTTAAGCCATTAACCAGCAGCTACCTATCTAACTTCCAGCAGGAAGTAGCTGTGCTGCAGAGCTAATGCTACTTTGTACATAAACAGGAACAAGTGAAGATTTTGTTGCACTTGTGTAATCTTTTGTTTGTAATTTTATACTTAATATTAGTCAACAATTATAATAACTAATGCAGTTATTTCCATGATAAAGCAACACTTTCTTTGTATCTTTTCATTAAAAAAATACTGTTTGGGTAATTGAATAGTTTGTTACATTGCTGTGTGGGAGCTGCCACTTCTTCTGTTTTAAAATTATTTTTATTTTAATGTTCAGAGTTAATTAAACTTGCATGACATTTATGTTATGTGCGTTGTTTCATGCCATAATACAAAAATGGTAAATATTGTACTGAGAAAAGTGGAAGATCAAACTTTTTTTGAATGTATCTACATATTTCAAAAAGCTCTTAGGCTTAGAAAAGTTGTTTTCAGACTGTCTGAAAAGTGCTGATTTTGTATTTCTTTAGTTTTGAATATTAAGGCTGTAGTAAATGTTCTTAGATTAGCTATTAACCTAGACTGAGCATAAGCATCCAAAAGTGATGTAATGTAATTTGATTTTTTTTTTTTTATTACAGGTATTAAAACAGTAGTGCAAATTACAAAATAGACAGTAAATGATTTAATTTGTTATGCACTAGTATTTGCATTTGCAAACAAATGTATTGAACAATATTGGTAAGCAAAAATACTGATGCCTAATAGATATATTCATACTAATGTTTTAACATGAGGGAAAACACATTGTGATTTGTCTTGAAATTGATACGATATATGGAGTTTGACTTGCAATTTGAACACAAGTTTTTTGTTAAAAGTGAGCTTTTACTGCATTTACGAAGATTTGACAAACCTTTTCTCCAGGTTTGTAGTTGGGTGCGCTTGGCATGCGGATGTTCCTCAGGCTAACAGGTGGGGAGTCCTCGATGGGAGCAGGGGGATAAAGGTGCTTGCTGGTGTTCATAATCCGGCTCTGCAGATCCTTCATAACCATCTCAGCCATGTCTTTGGGCAAAGCTTTAGCATGCCAGCCCAGTTTATCTTCTGCAGCTGAGACAGCACAGATAAAATGCTCAGATAATTTTTCGGTGGTATCGTTCAGAAGTCACACTAGATTGTGAGAGGTTTTGGATGTATTTGATGAAAGAACAGAGCTGTTCATTCGCAGCTGAGGAGGGATAGAGTATTACCTGGAATGCCTTTGCCTTTGATGGTTTTAGCAATAATTGCAGTGGGTTGATGACGTGGCTGGCTAAAAGCTTTGCAAAGCTCTTCAATGCTGTGACCATCCACAATAATGGCATGCCAGCTAAGCACAAACACACAGATAGGCTCACAATAAAAATGTACATCCTTTTTATTATGGATTTATATGAAAACATCCGTGTTAAAATTAATAAAAACAATTCTACCATCATGATAATCTAGCCTCATGCTGAATTATCGATGTTCATTGTTACCCGAAAGCCTCACAGCGCTTCTGGTATTTCTCTACGTGATGCTGCAGGGGTGCAGGGTCACTTTGGCCTAAGCGGTTGACGTCCATGATTGCCACCAAGTTGTCAAGCTGATAGTAGGAGGCAAACGACATGGCTTCCCAGACAGAGCCTTCCGACATCTCGCCATCCCCCATCAGGCAGTACACACGGTAACTGAGGTGGATAACAAAATGAGGGGCTTTCATGAACATCTCTGAGAGCGATACATTCTTGGTTTTATTTGTTTCACTGGCTAACGTTTTCCAGTCAGACTGAATTTATGTTCACGACTTGAGCAGTGGGTTTATTATCAAACCTTTTTCTAAAAGTAGACAAAAAAAATCTCTTTTTTAGACAAATATATTTCTGCTTACGTAGTACTGGCTAATCTAAATATAAAAAAAATTTAGTTTAAAATATTTTGAATTTTGCACAGTTGAAAAAAATTATAATGACTTAAAATATAGAAGCTAGAACCGGATTTAGACAGAATATTTGAATTTGAATCCGAAGTTAAATGTGCTTGGGTGGTTAAAATAATTGAGATGTGACTGCTGCGCCTGTGGTTATTAGAGCAGAAGAATCGTGAGTGCAGAGCATGTAGCTGCAGCACACGCCCACTGAATGTGGAAATCCTCATGAAAAGGCATAAAAAAGCAGCATTCCTCAAACCCAAACTTTAAATGCTGAATTTTTAAGTACAAGAACATTTTAACTTTATTATATCCTTCCAAAATTTCAAGATAATATTATGGTGTGTTTTTCTGCGACCAACAAATTCATCATAAAAACACGGCTGGGTAATAAAATATGGATTTCCAGATAAAAAAAGCAAAATTTTTAAAACTATATTGAAGACAAAAGCTGCTTTACTTTGTGTGTATTTGGATTGATGACATCACAAGAAGCCCGAGAATTAAGCTGATCAGCTGTTATTAGAAAACACCTTTGATAGGGATATTTGTTTAAATACATGGTGAAAAAAAAAGAAAATCACAAAGGCAACTCTTCAAAAAAAAAAAAAAAATCAAAAAAGTTGCGTCATGTGAAGTCACCAGAGGCATTTGTGTTTGGAAGCTTGTTTTTGGAGCGCTTATCTTTAGTAAACATTTTACAACAAAATAATGAGTAAAACAGACAAGTCTTGGTTGTTATAATGAAATCCTCATGCAATAGATTATAAGGTGCTGAGGCCCCTTGAAATAGCCCCTAAAAATCTTTTTTCTTCCCTGATGTCCCACGTATAAATTTGTGATCGTTTACCTGGATTTATCAAAGTATTTCCCAGTGTAAGCCATTCCACAGGCCACACCAAGACCCTGGCCCAGTGATCCAGTGGCTACATCGACAAATTGTTGCCTCTGAAAACACATGAAATATGAGAGTCATCAGGAGGTGGGGGTGGTGGTGATTCATTGGGTTTGCTGATCAAGGGTAATCCCTGAGGGTGTGGTGTAGTACGTGACAGTTTACCGGAGTAGGGTGGCCTTCCAGGGTCGAGTCAACCTGGCACAAACTGAGCAGATCGCTCTCCTTCAGGAGACCCGTTTCAACCCACATGGAGTACAAGGCAGGAGCAGCGTGACCCTGAGAAAAGACGCAGCAGCAGTTCAGAATGCAATGAGACAAATATGAAGCAATTTCCTGACCAGCCCTGAGAGCACTGCAGCTCACCTTGGAAAGGATGAAGCGGTCATTGTTGAAATTTCTTGGATCTTCGAAGCGGTACTTCATGGTGTGGAAGAAAAGGACAGACATGATCTCTGCTACGCTGCAGCATGATGTGGGATGGCTGTACAACAAAGGAGATGGGCCTCAGAAAACCGCAAAGACTCCAGCAGACTGCTTTGTAGTTAAATCTTTAATATCAGGAGTATATACTAAGATAGAGTTTCTAATTATAAGATGCGTCATCTGGACAAATTTCTGCAGGGAAATCTTTCTGAGTATAGATATTGTTCATGTTCGGAAATACAAATAATCCAGCAAAACAATTACCATTTGTTTTCAGACATGCATGTTTTTGACAGAATATTAAAAGCTGAATATAGGCTGACCTTTTTCTGAATTTAATCAGTGCATAGCTGAGGAGCTGCTGGAAAGGCAGACTGGTACCTCAAGATAAATTGCATTGCAGCTCTAACTGCAATTACTTTTTTTGGATTGGAGATACAAATGTGTAAATGTCAGATTAGAAATTATTTCAACAAATAAAACATAGTTTTCTAATAAAGACTCATAATCACTTCTTCCAGCACCGTGAAATACAAAGGACAAAGCCGTTTTGAATGGTCCAGGAAATATTTATCGGGGAGTTATGACAGATATACCTAAGGCCCAAAGGTTTTTATTTAGTTATTGATATTTATGTGAAATGTCGTGTCAGACAATGTGCTCTCTTTGAATGACCTCTAAATCTAATAATAGTTCAGAATTTGGATTTCAAAACAAAGCATTCACAAAAAGATCAAATTCCTTGCAGTGACTAGTTTATAATTCACACATTAATGCACACAGTAGTATGCATTATTTGCACTGAAGCGCCTGATCTTGCTTTTGTCAAGGATCAAATAAAATGGAGTTTATATGAATATTGTATTATTATAACATACATTTTGAAACAATAATACCACAATGTAATTTATTCATTGGATATGAATAGAAACACTATATTTCTTTTTAAATAAATTCAAGTTAAATTAATTAAAGACAACTAAATGCAAAATAAATAAATAAATAAATATTTTAAAAATATTTCCAAAAGCATGATCCATACAGTTCTTTCCTGGTTTGACTATGGCTACAATATTTTATATTTAGCTATCCTACAGTTAAAGAAGCTCATTCATTTTTAACATTCTATATGTGGTTAATTGGGACAGATATGTATAGATAGAAAACTGTTGCAAGGGAAGGATTTTTGACCTAATGTGTCAAACGGTTAAAATTTGTAGATTACAGGTCAGAAAGTTTTGGAGGGGAAAAAAAAACAAGAAAAACTTTGAATGCTACCTATTTTATGTCAATAGCCCAAAGGAGCACAATGCCAGAACACACTGTTCCTCTGGCCCTTCACTTGCATTTGTGCTCTGGTGGGTGCATCTGTGTGTGCACGGCTCAGTAGATTTGCTCATATTTATTTGTGCATGGTGAACAGCAGCTTGCCCCAGGATCTATGCACATATTTTTTAGTAAAATATCCTAATCCGAGTATCAACATATCCCACCAACATCCCTTAGATATCCAATTTTTCTAGAATTAAAGATTAGTCAGTGTCTGTGGATGGGACTCACCCGCTTCCAGCTGCAGTTGTTGCCTTAATGGAGTTTATTCGGAGGCGGTTGGCGATGTTCCTCAGCGCCTGCACTGTCTGTTGGTCAGGTTTGTGATAATCCTCCATGAAGTCAAAATATCAAGTTTCACAGCACCAGAAAAGTGATTCAACTAATGGTTGAGTTTGTGTGTTTTTTGTGTAGGGCTGAGCTTTACCAAAGAGCAGCACCTGTGTTTGTATGTGTGAGAGGGACAGAGAGGAAGAGGGAGAGCAGAGAGCAGAGGCTGGATTTTATCCTACAGGGTTTGCAGACAAAATCCACAAGGACAGATGCACAAACACACCCACAGACAGGCTGGCACAGACGAGGGGGTGGGGTGGTTAGGATGAAGTGACGTGGGATGGGTGTTCCTCGCAAAATCTAAAACCACTTATTCTACGCGTTCTATTGGCTGCTGTGTGACAGTGATGTTGATGTGAGAGGTGTGGTGTTTAAGCATCTCACCCTGATCAAATGTGACATTAATGTCTCAACTGATATATCAGAAAGGAAGGTTGATTATTCTTTGTTTGGTACCGACAAAAAGCCACCTATTTTTGTAGCTAAGGCTTAAAGCAAGTTAGGGGTTTCATTTAAGGTTAAACGTATACCAATAAGGACTAAATTAGGTCTATAAAAGAAGGAAAAAAGTACAAACACTAACTAACTAACCAACACTCTGGAGCTTGAGATATGAAATACTGATGACCTTTTATTCAGCTGTTGGATAATTACACGTTTAATTACTAAATCCACAATGCAAAAGAAAAGAGGCGCATAAAAACTGATTAGATCAATCTGTATATTAGTCTTCTTGTCCCTCTGAACTTCTCACATTTTTTTCATGTTACAGCCACAAATCTTAATGTATTTTAATGGAATTATGTGATAGAAGAACACAATGTCATGAATAGTTTTGAAGTGGAAGGAAAACGACACCCGGGTTTCGATTGAAAAGAATCCAAAACTATTCGTTTAAATTTATTTCGCACTAATGACTGAATACCTTGTGGAACCACCTTTCGCTGCAATTACATCAACTGCAAGCCTTTTGGAGCATGTCTCTACTAGCTTTGCACATCTACAGTTGGAAAGGTTTGCCAGTTATTCTGTAAAATAGCTCAAGTTCAGTCAGATCGGATGGAAGGTATTTTTTAAAGGGACAGTGTGTAACTAATTCGGCTTTTTACTATCAAAAACCAAGTATCGCTTTTATAAATACATATTCTGCCAAAATCTAATAACAGTCTCATCAAAAATGAAAGCGTTCTCATAGCTACATTGAGGCTACATTGGTGTAACTATTACCAGATCAAGACAATTCATGAGAGAGCAGGGATTCAAAACGGATGTGAAGGATGCAGACTTTCTGCTGGACAGGTAAATTAATTCAATATAACAGTGAAGTTTATTTTGGCATTATGTTAGAAACAGGGCAGTGTAGTCCAGCTACTAGTCTGTCCTCCCAGCAGAGACGATTAGTTTGTTCGTCTATGTCTCCCTTTCCCTCTTCCTCTCAATTCATCAGATGATCTCTGAGTCTTCAGGTCCCCAAAAACTATTTCACATGATGACCATAGCTGTTAGCTATTAGCAGTAGCTTGGTACCAAATACATGGAAGACATACTTGTTGACATTGTCACATTTATGAAACTCCACAGCTTCTGTAGTAGTTATTATGCGTTGAACGGCAAGGTGGTTTTGTAATTCATTTTGTGCACCACTAAATGGGTGTAAATCTGACACACAGGGGCTTTGTCTTGCCACAGATTCCCTATTTGAAATAGGTTTGGCCTTTGACTGGGACATTCAACTGCATGGACATGCATTCCATTTGGCTATATGTTTAGAGTCAAAGTCCTGCAGGAAGGTGAACTTCTACCTTGGTTATGAGTCTTTAGCAGGCTTTAACATTTTGCATTTTTCTCCATAATTGTTCTGTATTCAGCTCCACCCATATTCCCATCAATTCAAACAACTTCTTATTGAAGAAAAGCATCCATGCAGCATGATGCTCTCATTACCATGTTTTATGGTGTGGTCTTGGTTTTCTGCTCCGCATAGCATTTTTGCTAACAGTTCAACTTTGGTCTCATCTGTACAGAGCGCCATCTTCCACATGTTTCCTGTGTGTCGTCCTTATGGCCTTTGGTAATCAGGACTTCTTAAAGCTATCCTTCAGCAATGGCTTTTATTTAGCCACTCTTAGAGTGCAGGATGAATAGCTGTCCTGTCAACAGATTCTTACACCTTAGCTTTGAATCTCTGCAGCTCCTCCAGATTTACCATTGGCCTCTTGGGTTTTTCTTTGATCATTGATACCCTGCTCAGTTTGGCTGGACGCCCATGTCTTGGTGGATTTGCAGTTGTGCTATGCACTTTCCAATCTTATGTTGAGTCGAACAGTGCTTCACATTGTCATCACAGTGCAATTGTTATGAGAATGAACATTTTATGAAAGGTTTACGACCTCTGCACTGTTGAGTAGGTGTGGGAATTTTGATTCTACAAATAATCTTAGAAATTCAGTCAATCTTTATGAGAAAGCATTTTCCTATGTAGCACTTTACATTACTGTATGTGTGAATGGTGGCAAACACATATTTAGCTTTTTTTTTAAACATTAAACCTCAGAATATTTTAACCTCACATGATTGTAGCATACAGTAAAGAAAAATTCTAAATACAAACTCTATATTGTTTTTCATTTAAATTGGGGAATGAGGTTGCCTCCCCCAAAAATATGTATTAAATAATTAAATCCTCTTGTCATACTACAGTACTTAAGTGTTTGGTCTCATGTCAAGGTTGCACTGCCATCTGCAGGATAATCTTTGTCAGTACATGTTACATGTTTCTACGTTCCATCAGATATTAGAGACAGGTAGTAAACGTGTAAGATACGAGGTATTTGGAGTTTGCACATTTGAAAGAATGATATGAGCGAGCCACATTTGGTCCCTTCTCTCTTTGGTTTTATTATTCTGACAGTTTCGTTCAGGAACCAGATGTTGATCAGTTAAGAGTTATGAGTCGTTCCCACACAGTGAAGATCCTGTGTTGCTCAAATACACTACATTTTCTTTGAGAAATATTGTTTCAGGACATTGCGTTCAAAATTCTTTACGAATGACATTATCTGAAAAATATTCAGATTTTCTCAGTCATAAATTGTCACAATGCTGCGAACGTTTGCCTGCTGCTAGAGTTATAATTCAGTTGTTCATGTTTCATTTGTGACTGAATAGAGGAAGAAGAATTATTATTTTTTTAAATCAATTACCTTGTGCATGACTGTCGAGTATGTGGTGCTGTACTGTAAAGACTGGGATGAATTAAAGTGAGAATAAACATACTGTAATAAAATGTATTTGCTGGATAAACCCTTGAAATTGTATGGAAGAAGGGATTATACTCCCCTCACACGGTCCAAAGACATGCCTGTCAGGTTAATTAGTCTCTCTAAATTTCTCCTAGGTTGATTGTGTGCATTCATGGCTCTTTCTCCTTTTTGTTTCCCTGCAATGGACTAGCAACCTGTCCTGGATGTACCCAGCAACACCCCCCTGGCTTTATCTATTCCAAAATCAGTTTTTATGTTATATTTGACTCATCAAGAATTTCTTTGACCACATATTGTCAACAAGAAATTCCACAATATATTAAAATTATTTTTATATTCCTTACCACATTTTTGTATGGCTGTCTTAATTCAATGTTGTCTGTATGTATTGCGACGTTGCTTTGTCCTGTTTTGTTGTATTACAACATGTTCTATGTCTATGGGATTTCCCCGTGGCCCTGCCCACAGCGAACTTCCCTTAGGGTACAATAAAGTATGTTTTGTCCTAAAAAGTGCACAAAATGCTTTAGTTTGCATTTTATATAATAATAATTCTACTGGAATATAAACAGTTCAAATGTCTCATTATGTAAAAAGTCCAAAATTAATAAGAGATACATACCTATAATGAGGGTATGTGAACTTCTCATTGTAACTTTATATTCAGACATTTTGAGATACAGTTCAGCTTAACACAGACAGTCTGTTGCTTGAATCAATATTCAATTCAATTAAATTTTATTTATATAGCACCAATTGATAAAACATGTCATTTTAAGGCACTTTCCAAAGTCAAATTCACTCAGATTATACAGATTGGGTCAGATTATTCAATTCAATTCAATTCAATTTTATTTATATAACGCCAATTCATGAAACATGTCATCTCAAGGCACTTTACAAAGTCAAATTCAATCATATTATACAGATTGGGTCAGATTATACAGATTGGTCAAAAATTTCCTATATAAGGGAACCAGTTGATTGCTTCAAAGTCCCGACATGCAGCATTCACTCCTGGAGAAGCGTAGAGCCACAGGGAGAGTCGTCTGCATTGCACATGGCTTTGCAGCAATCCCTCATACTGAGCAAGCATGAAGCGACAGTGGAAAGAAAAACCACCCATTAGCGGGAAGGTAAAACCTCCAGCAGAACCGGGCTCAGTATGAACGGTCATCTGCCTCGACCGACTGGGGGTTACAGAAGACAGAGCAGAGACACAACAAGACAGACAAAAAAAGCACAGAAGTACACATTGATCCAGTAATCTGTTCTACATTAGATGGTAATAGCGGGTGAGCCGTCTTCCCTGGATGATGTCACAGCTAACAGAACGCCAGACCAGGTGTACCTACTATGAAGAAAAAAGAGAGAGAGCAAAAAGTTAAAAGCTGAAATGGCGACAAGCAATGCAGAACTGGAGAACAGTAGACTGGAAAACAGTAGACTGGAGAACAGTAGAACTCAGTAGAGTGAGAAAAATAGACCTTGATGTCCTCCAGTAGCCTAAGCCTATAGCAGCCTAACTATAGAGGTAGTTCAGGGTAATATAAGACACTCTAACTATAAGCTTTGTCAAAAAGGAAAGTTTTAAGATTAGTCTTAAAAGTAGACAGGGTGTCTGCTTCACGGACCAAAACTGGAAGTGGGTTCCACAGGAGAGGAGCCTGATAACTAAAGGATCTGCCTCCCATTCTACTTTTAGAGACTCTAGGAACCACCAGCAGACCTGCAGTCTGAGAGTGAAGTGCTCTGTTAGGAACATACGGGGTAATCAGATCTCTGATATATGATGGAGCTTGATTATTAAGGGCTTCATACATTAGAAGAAGATTCTTGATTCTATTCTTGAATAGTCAATGAAGACGCTGACAGAGTACTTTAGTTTGATTTTAAAAGGAGAGAGACCATCCAAAAAACGAGTTTTCTTATATGCCAAGTTTTTTTTTTTTTTTGCCAACATTAAAACACCAGAGGACGCTGTCTCCCAATAAATGGTGCATGGACGCTGACAGGAAAAAGCTTTAATATGGAAAATCTAATATCCAATACTAGCTGAAAACTGATGGGGAAAAATCAAAAGTTCCCCCATGTTTACTTCTGTTATGAGCTTTAATTATAATAAGAAAAATTGTTTGTTATTGCAATACTTTGAGTGGAACTGGTGCAGTTGTGGCACGTGCTTTAGGCTGTCACTGCTGCAAATACTTTGTTTCGATCCTTCTCTGCCATGTTATCATCTCTTCCCTATCCCACAGTTGGAAGGTCACAGCCCAACACCTCTGCATTTACTGTCGGGCGCCGATGCCCTCCTTTGAGCCCCCCTCTGCTCCACCGACATTGTCCTTCTCTCAGTTTGCATCAACTCCTTTGGGCTCCTGGGTCCTGTCAGAAAAGCTTTCCTTCACAGAGCCCCACAGGTGCCAGCCAATGGAAGCCTGGGAAGATGATGACACGTGATGGTGTTTGGCCAATATCTGACATGCACAGTTGCACACTTCCTGGAGGGAAAGTACATTCAGAAAGCATGAATGTTTCTATTTTTAAATCACTTTGGCTGAAAAAGAGGAGCAGAAGCACCACTATTAAAACAATACCTCAATATGTAGATAGATAGATAGATAGATAGATAGATAGATAGATAGATAGATAGATAGATAGATAGATAGATAGATAGATAGATAGATAGATAGATAGATAGATAGATAGATAGATAGATAGATAGATAGATAGATAGATAGATAGAGGGGTGGGTGGGTGAATGAATGGATGGATGGAACAATCACATTGTTTTAATGTGTGCCAGTCACTCCCTTGGGGTTGAGCCTCTTTCCTTTTGGTTTTATCAGTCGATTTCCTTAAATTGCTCCACAGTCACCATAATGGCACAGGGCTTGTCCTTCTCAAGAGCTGTCTTTCACCCAGAGATCTTATCCACTCACAGTGGGGAAAAAAGACCAATCCTTTTAGAACCTGACACTACATTGTGCACAAAGCAGTCACGCAGACAGATGTCCCCAGATGTATTGAGAGATCTGCTGGGGTAAGGCCTGGATTCGGTAGAGAAATGATAAAACACGACGGAGAAGGAGATGTATTCATTGCCTAAAAGTGGAGCTATTGATAGAGTGAGGAAATCAGAGCCAAGAAGATTAAATTAACTATTATGAAGATTCAGACGGAGAGCTTCAAGAGGAACAGAGGAAGTGGATGAAGAGGGAACAGAGAAAGGAAAGGGAGATTGTGTGAGCAGGGTTGAAGCATGCATTCTGGGCTCAGCAGTGAAGTTGACGATGCACTGGGAGAACAGCTGCGCTGCAGGGCTTTCAGGCTCCATCACTACTGCTCTCCTTCAACCAGCTCCACACATACACATGTCCACATACACATGCATACATATGCACTACACTCTCATAAACATGCAGAAGCACTGATTAGGCTCAGTGCACACAAATGTTCCACAGTATAAACCAGGTTTCACATGCACATTCAGGCACAGGGATCAGATCAAGTCACATGTGATCATTTTTAAATTTGTTCAGTGTTTCAAAGATTTTTGCATTTTTGAAAGCAGTGCCAGAGTGTGTCCATCTCTCTCTCTAAAGCCAGTGCATAGACCTTCATCTATGCTCATGCTTCCATCACGTGTAGAATAGATTATTGTGATGCAATTCGTTCTGGTCTTTTCACACCCTTGGAAGAGCGGGCCATCTAGCTTGGGTCTGGGCTGGAGATGGACGTTGGGTCTGGTGGGTTAATCGGGGCTGGGGCTGGTGCTTCTCCCCCACCAAACTGGGTTGTTTGTCGTGTAGCCTCATGTGGGGGGGGGGGGGGGTACTGGCCAGTTGGCTTGATGTAGCCTTCTTGGCAGGGGTGTGCCAAGTGGGGATAGCATGACAGTCTGGTCTGGCACCTATGGGTACTTGGGGTGGGCTCTGGATGGCTTGCTCATTCAAATTGTGTTGGCCCCGTTTCTGCATGGATGGGTTTGGGGTTGTCGGAGGTGGGATCAGAGCAGGGGTGTAGGGCTGGGGTATGGAAAGGGTTTTCCCAGGTTGGGGCGGTGCTGCCCAGGTTGGGGATCTCTGCCTGGGCCTGGATGCCCCTCTGGGACATTGGTACCTGGCACAGCGTCTTTTCTCATGTATGGTTATGAGAATTTGCATGTGTTGGCATTAGGGTGGGAATGTGGGAATGTTACTGTGTGCCTGCAATTATGAGCTTGACTTCTTGTCATGTTGGGTTTTGAGCTGCTCCCTCTCCTGGGACATCTCAGGTCTTCACTAAGTGTAGAGTCCATCACCCCATCAGGCTCACATGCTGGTGCTTGGTGCCTTGACTCATGGCTGGAGCTTCTCTGGCGTAGCTGGCTACTGGTGGAGCCCGCAGTTTCTGTACTGTGGCTGATGGGGGGTTTCCTTGGGTTCTCTTCTGCTCTTCTCTGGGATGGGGGATGCAGCTATCCCTGTGTCGGTCCTTCTTGGACTCCTGTGCTCTGGGGGCCCTTTCTGAGGCTCTGGTCTCCACGGGTGCTTGAATCCAGGTGTTTACAGATACACTTCTATAGTGGCTTGCAAATGTATTCGTATTCAATTCATCCATCCATCCATCCATCCATCCATCCATCCATCCATCCATCCATCCATCCATCCATCCATCCATCCATCCATCCATCCATCCATCCATCCATCCATTCTCTTCCGCTTATCCGGGGTCGGGTCGCGGGGGTAGCAGCTTCAGTAGGGAGGCCGAGACGTCCCTCTCCCCAGCCACTTGGACCAGCTCCTCCTGGGGAATCCCAAGGCGTTCCCAGGCTAGCCGAGAAACATAGTCCCTCCAGCGTGTCCTGAGTCTCCTCCCGGTGGGACGTGCCCGGAACACCTCACCAGGGAGGCATCCAGGAGGCATCCTAACCAGATGCCCGAGCCACCTCAACTGGCTCCTCTCGACGTGGAGATGTGGAGGTTCCCACGCCCGACTTTTTGTCTCAGCGACGTGCCAAGCTGCCTGCCGCTTGGACTGCCGGTACATATCAGCTGCTTCCGGAGTCCCACAGGCCAATAAAGCCTGATAGGACTCCTTCTTCAGCTTGACGGCTTCCCTCACCGCTGGTGCCCACCAGCGTGTTCGAGGGTTGCCGCCGCGACATGCACCGACAACCTTGTGGCCACAAGTCCGACTAGCAGCCTCAACAATAGAGGCACGGAACATGGTCCACTCAGACTCAATGTCCCCCACCTCTCTCGGAACGTGTTCAGAGCTCTCCCGGAGGTGGGAGTTAAAGCTCTGTCTCATGGGGGACTCTGCCAGACGTTCCCAGCAAATCCTCACAATACGGTTGGGCCTGCCAGGTCTGACGGGCTTCCTCCCCCACCATCGGAGCCAGCTCACCACCAGGTAGTGGTCAGTGGATAGCTCCGCCCCTCTCTTCACCCGAGTGTCCACATGGTGTTTGTGATGGACAATCCATGACGAGCACAGAAGTCCAACAACAGTACACCACTCGAGTTCAGATCAGGTGGGCCGTTCCTCCCAACCACGCCCCTCCAGGTCCCACTGTCATTGCCCACGTAAGCGCTGAAGTCCCCCAGCAAAACGAGGGAGTCCCCAGGAGGGGCACTCTCCAGTACCCCCTCCAAGGACTCCAAAAAGGGTGGATAATCCAAACTGCTGTTTGGCGCATAAGCACAAACAACAGTCAGAACCCGTCCCCCCACACGTATGCGGAGGGAGGCCACCCTCTCGTTCACTGGGTTAAACCCCAACGTACAGGCACCTCGACTGCCACCCATTTCACAATGCACCCGACCCCTTTGGCTCCATGGGTAAAAGCCCGGCCACCAGGCGCTCGCCAACGTGCCCCACCTCCAGGCCTGGCTCTGGAGGGGGGCCCTGGTGACCCACGTCTGGGTGAGGGAACACAACATCCATTTGTCTTATTCATCATAAAGGGTCTATGGGCTGCTCTTTGTCTGGTCCCTCACCTAGGACCTGTCTGCCTTGGGTGACCTTACTAGGGCCATAAAGCCCCTGACAACATAGCTCCTAGGGTCATTAGGACACTCAAACCCCTCCACCACGGTAAGGTGGCAGCCCAGGCAGGGGATATATTAATATTATATTAATATTCAATATAATATTGAGTATTCATATTCATATTGAATTCAATTCAATTTAGTTTTATTTATATATTTTATTTATATAGCGCCAATTCACAAAACATGTCCTCTCAAGGCACTTTTCAAATCCAATCAAATTATACATTGGTCGAAAGGTTTACTATCTAAGGAAACCCAGTAGACTGCTGCATCAAGTCTTGACAAGCAGCATTCACTACTCATGAAAGAGCGTAGAGCCACAGTGGACAGTCATTTGCATTGTTGATGGCTTTGCAGCAATCCCTGAGCATGCATTAAGCGACAGTGGAGAGGAAAACTCCCCTTTAACAGGGAGGAAAACCACCAGCAGAACCAGGCTCAGTGTGATCGGTCATCTGCCTTTACCAACTCGGGCTTAGAGAAGACAGAGCAGAGACACAAAAAGCACAGAAGCATACATTGATTCAGGAATCCTTTCTATGTTATATGGTAATAGCGGATGATCTGCCTCCCCTGGATGACGTCACAAACAGAACACCAGACCAGGCGTACATATGATGAAGAAAAAAATGAAAACGTTAAAAGTTGAAATAACAACAAAAAAGCAAAATTGATGTCCTCCAGCAGCCTAAGCCTATAGCAGCATAACTGCAGAGATAGCTCAGGGTAACCAAAGCCACTCTAACTATAAGCTTTGTCAAAGAGGAATGTTTTAATCCTAGTCTTAAAAGTAGATAGGGGGTCTGCCTCACAGACCAAAACTGGGAGTTGGTTCCACAGGAGAGAAGCCTTATAACTGAAGGACCTATCCCATACCCCTTGACCTTTTCCACATTTTGTCACATAACAACCACAAACATTACTGTATTCAGGAGATGCTACTCCTCCCTCCCCCTCCCACTTTTCTGTTTCAAGAATCAGGTGAAGAGGCAGCTGGAGAGACTGAACCAGAACAAGGCTGCAGCTCCAGATGGTGTAGTCTCAAAATAGTCTGAAAATAATATCAGATAAAGTTTTTTTGCATAACTATAGCGAAAGCAGTAATGCTTCCCTTGTGAGAGTAAATCTGTTGGACTCTCTTTGGCGTTAAAAAAGCAATGCTTAGTGCCACACAGCCAGATAGGACATGTAAAATAATTATTAATAATAATTGAATTACTTTTTCCACTCTTGTCAGTTTCATGTATCCTTGTATGCTTGTGATGAATTATGGGTGGCTTTGAGACTGATAAATACCTTCGTTTTCAGACTTCCGACTGTCCTTAGAAGAAGAACAAAGTCATTTTTCAGAATTTCTGATTTTTGCTTGACCAGGTCATTAGCTCCAATGTGTATGATAAGATTCTCAATGTTCGGCTGATCAGTATTTATTGAAGGTATTTTCTCTGTTATATCAGACGCTGTGTCAATCGGGAAGCAGATTACCTTCGATCTCTTTGTACTGCAAACACAATTGATTGCATTAACTGCTGTATCCCTGACAATAAGAACCTTTTGGCATAAATTTTGATTTCTCGGTAACTTTAGGAAGTGGTTGTGTTGATCTTGTCTCATGCTTCTTGTTGATGTATGGAGGAGAGGTTTCCTTCGTAGGCTCCTGCTGAAGAGCAGCAAACCTGTTTTTCAGTGGAATTCGAGCAAAGTTTATTGCTCAAGATGGCTGATTAGTCCTTAGTACCAGAGTTAAGGAAGATGAAATCATGTAGGCTCCAGCTGCTTGTTGTTTTTTAAAAAATATCCAATGATTGGTAATTAACTGGACAAAAATGAGAGAGGGCAGACTGGTTCAAGATGATAGAAAGGCAACAGAGGTTTAAATTATCACTTGTTACAAGTTACAACCAAGTAATGTTGGATACCGTGTCTGAACACACAACACATCAAAGCTTGAAAAAGATGGGGCTACTGCAGCAGAAGACTTCTGTCAACTAAGAACAGGGAATAAAAACCACAATTCACTCAGGCTCACAAAAATGAAACAACAACATACATTAAAAATGTTGACTGGTCCAATAAGTCTCGACATTCAAATTGTAAGGATCCGAATTTGGTGTAGACAACACAAAGTCAGGATCCTTCCTTCCTTGTGTTACTAGCTATGTTTCCATCCAATTCTCATATGATTTCTGAGTGAACTTTTAAAATATAGCAAAAAAGAAAATGCGCATCAGATGTGTTTCCGTTCACTGGTTTGTAGTGAATTAACCAGGAGATGCACAGCGTAATGTCATCATACGTTGACGTTGGCTATAATAAACAGGAAGTAGATGGTGCTAACTAGCATGGACCACAGATCAGTAATGGAGCAAGGCTTTGATGAATATGCCGAGTTTTGTTTTTTTCACAGATAAGATATAAAAAAAATGCTGATGGAAGCGCGGCTGATGCTTCAGGATGCTACTGGTGGTGTAATGACATGAGAGAAATTCTCTTGGTACCGTTATGTACCAACTGAGCACTGTTTAAATGTCACAGCCTACCTATTTATTTTTGAGGACCATGCCAATCCTTCATGACCACATTGTACCCCTCTTGTAATAGCTACATCCATGGATGTGCAGCCTACATATCTGCAGCAACTGTGTGATACATTCATAAGACCAAAATCTCTGAGAAATGTTTTGGACACCTTAAGGCAACTAAATAATATTCAATTCAATTAAATTTTATTTATATAGCACCAATTCATGAAACATGTCATCTCAAGGCACTTTCCAGAGTCAATTTCAAGGTTTCTGTAAAGCTCTGTGCTATATTTCTCACGCTATATTGTTCTGTCTCTCTTCGAGGTCTGTTGTTTTTCTCTCTTCTCCAGCTCTTCACCCGCCCTCCCCCTCTCCTGCTTCTGCTGCTATGTCTTGTCTTTCTGAGCATTTTCTTCATATCACCCGAATTCTGAAAATCATGGATCTGGTAAGCTGGTCTTGCAATGCTATTAATCAAATTATTTTGACGGGTAGGCAGCGAAAGGGGGACCCGTCGTGTCCCGATTTGACTCATCTTGTGGGACACACCCTATATTCTTGGATGGAAAACGGTGTGTCTTTCGACTTTGTCAGTCCTGGACATGGAGACGTATACATGTTTGGAGTCATGATACTTGGATTTCTACTTATTGGATTTGGTGGATTTTTGATGTATCAGCAAATACAGCGGATGTTGGTAGCCATTTGACCTTGATCAGTCTACCGGCTACATATGACGCGATCACTAAGGCGGTGAACGAACAGACCCGGATGTTGTAGGAGCAGAGCCGCAAGCTGGATGTGATGGTACGCAGACTGGCTTTGGTGGTTGAACTCAAGGGGAGATGGGATAAAATCTGGAAGTGAAAGCCCAACTAATTTGGAATATTGCCATTTGGAGCCAGCAAAGACTTAAAGCTGACGGGAAAGTTAGTGCAGCTTGTCCTCATAACAAATAAAGTATTTGGATTATGCCTTCCCTATCTCTACTCCCGGATTGTTATGTCGCAGAGCTCAGAACGCTCCCCTGCTCCCTCCTCTCCCGCTGACATCTGCGGATGCTTTCTGAACTGTTGGCCGGTTGATAACATCAAGGACAATGGCCTCTGGAGAGTGTTCATGGAAATATAAACACTTCACCCAAACAGACACACGTAACTGATGCTCACAAAAACAGATGAACTTACACGCGACTAGTCTCCAATGTTTACCTTTCTGCTTTTATGTGTCTCGTCTTATTTGTGCTTCTCGTGCCGAGGTTTTTGATATCTCAAACGGTATTCTGTATTTGTCATGGTTTAAGTTTTGGTCTGGGTTTTTCTCTGTTAGTTTTCAGTTTCTCCTCCTGTCACTCAGCTCACCCTCACTCATCAGCAACTGGTCACACCTGTTAGCACTAATTAGTCAGGATTCACTTCACCTGCCAGACTCCCTACATAAGCTCACCTCAGTCTGTTCCTCTTCGCCGGCTCGTAAATCAGTCAACCCAACACCACGCCTGTCCGTTCCTGTCCTCCCGTCTTGGTTCCCATCTGTCCTGTTGTGCTCCTGTTAGCTGCGCTGCTGGACTCTGTACCTCCGTTCCAGTCTTCATGATCTCTGGCTTCACTCCCGTTCCTGCAGCAGCTCAGCTCCTCCGTTTCCTGGTCAGTCTCTCCGCTCTGTTCCTGCCAGCCAGCTCCTGCACCCTACATCCCCGCCTGGTAACTGACTCTGGTTCATCATGTCATCCAATAAACTCTCAAAGACAGCTCTGTGTATGCGTGCTCTGTCCAGGTTCATCCAAAGACAAATCATGACAGTATTAGAATAAAGTTTGAAATATGTGTTTTTTTCCTCCCCCTATTGTGGCCTCTATTTTTCCACAGAGTAATGGCAGCGCCCTGTGGGCACCGTGTAAGCGGTGTCCTTGGCAGCATGGCCTCAGTAAATCGTCTCCCCCTGAAATGTTTGTGATGTATGTGATGGCGGTTGTACTGAAACAGTAATTTCCCTCTGGGATTATTAAATTATTTCTGATTCTGATTCTGATCTATGAAAAATACTACATAAGGTTGATTAATTTACTGAAATTACAATATATGTATTGAAGTATGAACTGGAACACTAAATAAGACTGGTACAGATACAGTTGAAGTTTATGAGGATGTGCAAACTGTTTTGATGATTTATTGCAATCTGATTTAACAGTGATGAAGGTGGAATTCGGGGATAAAGGATGTGGAATAAGAGCTAAGTGCAAAATACAACAGATGTTCTCTGTGAACTACATTTGTATATTGTAAAAAACAAACATATGGTCATTTTTACATTTGCATTAGATGAGGAATACACATTATTTACACAGAGCTTTCTCAGGAGAGATAAAAACTGAAGATCAACTTGGTACATGATTATATCACTGTTTCTCTCTCGCATGGACAACAGTCTCTTAATAGAGACCAACATTCTTGAAACAAAATTCGAAAAACATATTTTTTAAAGAAAATGCGACAACTGCCCCCAATCTGACACTGCAGTATCAGAAGGCAATTGATGAATGAAATTATTTAAAGGCGGAAGCATCATATTTTAATGAAGTTACTTGGTTGGAAGCGTAGTGCAATAAGACACAAAGCATCCATAGTCCTCAGGGGCCACAGCACCCTCCATGTTTACTTCATTTCCAATACTTTTAAACGGAGCTGTTTTTTTCTGTTGGGGACCAGTGACTGTAAGTGAACCATCATTTATTGATCTCAGAGATTTCGTTATTAATATTTTTAAAATAATCACTGTCTTGGTTTCAGTCACACTTAAATGATTGTGAACAAAGTGTTGTCATTAATAATATTAAATCTTCCTATTACAAAATTGAAACAGGAATTCCTCAAGGAACTATCTTATGTCCCATTCTTTTCAGCCTGTATGTTAATAGTATTCCTGAAATCTGCTCTAAAGTTAACCTGCAAATATACGCTGATGTCACTATCACTTACGCATTGGATAAAACCAGTATCTTAGTCAGTAAAAAAACGAAAAGACAGCCAACAGATAATATCAGCTTGGTTAAATAATTACTGCTCAACTCTCAATACAAAGAAAACAAAGTGTATTTGCTTTTCAATAAAGAAAGCTCCATCACAGCCCCCGAGGGACACGGTCGAATGCCTTCTCCAGATCCACAAAGCACATGTAGACTGGTTGGTCTACATGTGCAACTCCCATGCACCCCCCAGGATCCTGCTGAGGGTATAGAGCTGGTCCTGTGCTCCACGGCCAGGACAAATACCACACTGCTCTTCCTGAATCTGAGATTCGACTATCCGGTCCCACTTTTTAAATAGGGGGACCACCACCCCAGTCTGCCAATCCAGGGGAACTGCCCCCGATGTCCACGCAATGCTGCAGAGCCGCGTTAACCAACACAGCCCCACAACATCCAGAGCCTTAAGGTACTCAGGGCGAATCTCATCCACCCCCGGGGCCTTGCCACCGAGTAGCTTTTTAATAACCAGATGCCCGAGCCACCTCAACTGGCTCCTCTCGATGTGGAGATGTGGAGGTTCCCACGCCCGAGTTTTTGTCTCAGCGACCAGCCGAGCCGCCTGCTGCTTTGACTGCCGGTACATATCAGCTGCTTCCAGAGTCCCACAGGCCAAAAAAGCCCGATAGGACTCCTTCTTCAGCTTGACGGCTTCCCTCACCGCTGGTGTCCACCAGCGTGTTCGAGGGTTGCCGCTGCGATATGCACCGACAACCTTGCGGCCACAGCTCCGAATAACCGCCTCAACAATAGAGATGCGGAACATGGTCCACTCAGATTCAATGTCCCACGCCTTCCTCGGGACGTGTTCAAAGCTCTCCAGGAGGTGGGAGTTAAAGCTCCGTGTCACGGGGGACTCTGCCAGATGTTCCCAGCAAACGTTCACAGTACGTTTGGGCCTGCCAGGTCTGACCAGCTTCCTCCCCCACCATCGGAGCCAGCTCACCACCAGGTAGTGGTCGGTGGAGAGCTCCGCCCCTCTCTTCACCCGAGTGTCCAAGACATGCGGCCGCAGGTCAGATGAAACAACAACAAAGTCGATCATTGAACTACGGCCTAGGGTGTCCTGGTGCCAAGAGCACATGTGGACACCCTTATGCTTGAACTTGGTGTTCGTGATGGACAATCCATGACGAGCACAGAAGTCCAGCAACAGAACACCACTCGAGTTCAGATCAGGTGGGCCGTTCCTCCCAACCACGCCCCTCCAGGTCTCACTGTCATTGCCCACGTGAGCGTTGAAGTCCCCCAGAAGAACGAGGGAGTCCCCAGGAGGGGCACTCTCCAGTACCCCGTCCAAGGACTCCAAAAAGGGTGGGTAAACCCGTCCCCCCACACGTATGCGGAGGGAGGCTAGCCTCTCGTTCACTTGGGTAAACCCCAACGTGCAGGCATCGAGATGAGGGGCAACAAGTATGCCCACTCCAGCTCGGCGCCTCTCACCAGGGGCAACTCCAGAGTGGAAGAATGTCCAACCCCTCTCAAGGAGACTGGTTCCAGAGCCAGAGCCATGTGTCGAGGTGAGTCTGACTATCTCTAGTCGGAACCTCTCCACCTCGCACACTAGCTCAGGTTCCTTCCCCACCAGAGAGGTTACATTCCACGTCCCAAGGGGGGACGTGGAATGTCAGTAAGTTCAAAAAACAAACTAAACTCTGGCTATGTCAAAAACAGCATTGTATCCACACCTAATGTATCCTTTTTACTGTGATGTTTTTGTTTGTTTGTTCGTTTGCTCCTTTATTTGTTTTATTTTTTTGCTGTTGTTAATATCATGTTTTATTATTTTATATTATTATTACTATTTCACTTAATAATAGTTTTTAGATATACTGTCTACAAAAGCCCATCTAGGGACAAGTGCTGAAAACTAGCTTACGCTATAAGAACTATGATACAAGCATGGGACTGTTGTTTTGTTCAGTTTGCCTATTAGGCCGGTAGGTGTTATCTGTACGGTTGCTATAAATTAAGTTTCGTTCCTGTGACCGTGGAACTAAACTATTTCTGCACGTTTTCAATCATTACTAGGGACTAAACTCATAATTAAAAGTTCTCCACGTGAAACCTGCATGTTCAGAAGCTACAAGGTGTTGAAAGAGCCAAATTTTAGAAAAAGTGACAAATCAGGGTTTTCCCTTCACTTTAAGTGCTTCCCATTTTATTCAGAAGAGAAGAATGAAAACCAAGTTTCTTTTATCTGGTGTATCTAAATACTTTCTGCAAATATAACAGGCTTTGAATAGCTCACTCAAATGACTTGTGAGTTAAAGTGATATGAAAACTGCATGTCTTCAAGAAATTAAGGCCTTAGGTTGAGCTGCACCCATGGCTTTTCATTTCACATTTAAAAGTAGGCCTATTGACATTTTACATTGAATCCAGTATTAAAATTGTTTATAAGGCACATCTTTACCATTCAAGCAATTATTCACTAAAATAGGAAATTAAATATCAGCTCCAACAACAATGACAGACACTTACATGTACATACATATCATTAGATTTTAATCATCACATTTCAATTTCAGGACACAGGTAACATATTTATACTGTGAAAAAGACAATATGGCAATATTCATTAACATGATGGGTATCAAATTGGGTCTACTCTATTTCTTAGTCATCGTCAGTGTAATGATTCTAGCTCAGTGTTTCGCCTGATCACCTCCTCCCTACTAATCACCGTCACCTGCAACTGATTCCCTGCTCTAATTACTCCTGTCAGCCCATCCCTATATAAGCACTCCTCTTTCAGTTTGTCTTTGCTGGTTTGTCTGATCTCCAAGACTCTGCACTCCCTCAATCACCAGATGTCCAGCTTCCCTTCTGCTCCCCAGCCTGTGCACTCCTCGCGAGCCAGTCTGCTACCTCACGCCATCCCAGGTTAGTGGATCTTGCCTCCCACTCACCTCTTTACTTTGTGTTCCAGTCTTCCCTCCTGTCTCGATCCACCAGCACGTCCTGGCTTTCACCCTGACGCACCACAGCCACAGTCCTCCTTCACATCCTGATCCCTGTACCGACGCACCACCTGTCCCACTTCGTCAGCACGCTTTGGACCCAGCTCCGGAGCTCATCAGGCTCGTTCTGTCGGTGCTCCTGCGTCCCGTCTGCGGTGGCTCTGAGGACCACCGTACCCGTCTGCCTGCTCAATCTCCACCATCTCCAGTCTTCTTCAGCCCGGTCCTGATCCATCCTACCTTCTTTGTGGCAATAAAGCTCCTAAACATCCGGCTCTGTGTGTGGTTTGAATTCGGGCTCGGACCCCGTTCATTACAGTACAAACCAGCCACGACAGAGTCCGTCACCCACACAGAGCCGATTCGGGGACCGGAGCGTAATGGCGGATGACGAGGAGCCGCGGAGGGCTCCGCAGGCTGTAGCGGTCCCGTCCAGTCAATTAGATTCGGCCGTCCTGCATGGATCGGCTCGCCGCCGGAGGCGAAGACGTCAGCCTGCCTGTCCGGTCTCTCTCACCTCCGTGCAGCCATTAGCCGAGCCAACCCGGCTGCCGTCTGCTGCCGAGCCCCTGTCCCAGTCGGTAGACTCCATTGCTCCTGCTGCTACTTCCTGCCCAGTTCCTTGCTCTGTAGTCCGGAGCCCGCAGACCAACGGAGCCAAGCTCTCCACAGCTCCCCCTTGTGACGCCCCCAGCTCAGAGTACAGAAGATTGGAGGACAAAATAAGAACTTTTGCCCCTACAATCAAGCGTCTGAGGGAGACTCTATTTTCTCAGTACTCTGAGGAGCTGGAGAGAAAATTAAAGGAGTTGGAGGACAACTATAGATCATCTCTCAGGGCTTTCTACAGCCGTTCTGCTCCGGTCACCGAGGGTCCGGCCGACGCCTCGCCTCCTGATTCGGTCACCGAGGGTCCGGCCGACGCCTCGCCTCCTGATTCGGTCACTAAGGGTCCAGCGGACGCCTCAGTCCCAGAGCAAGTTTGTGATGGTGCACATGCCCCAGTCTGGCACGATGTTACAGTGGCCGCACCACATGTTGAGGAGTCTCACCTTTGGGATTTCTTCTATGGGGACAGGGAGGACCTGTTCTCGAAAAGGGCTTTTCCGGCCCATGGAGGGGCTGCGCATACTGCGGCCACCGAAGGCCTCCCTGCTCTGCCATCGCCGGAGGACACGGCTCAGTTCAAGACCCACGAGGGGGTCCAGGAGGACACGGCTCAGTTCAAGACCCGCGAGGGGGTCCAGGAGGACCCGCCTCAGTTCAAGACCCGCGAGGGGGTCCAGGAGGACCCGCCTCAGTTCAAGATCCGCGAGGGGGTCCAGGAGGACCCGCCTCAGTTCAAGACCCGCGAGGGGGTCCAGGAGGACCCGCCTCAGTTCAAGACCCGCGAGGGGGTCCAGGAGGACCCGCCTCAGTTCAAGACCCGCGAGGGGGTCCAGGAGGACCCGCCTCAGTTCAAGACCCGCGAGGGGGTCCAGGAGGACCCGCCTCAGTTCAAGACCCGCGAGGGGGTCCAGGAGGACCCGCCTGCGCCCAAGCCTCAAGAGGAGGTCCAGGAGGACCCGCCTGCGCCCAAGCCTCAAGAGGAGGTCCAGGAGGACCCGCCTGCGCCCAAGCCTCAAGAGGAGGTCCAGGAGGACCCGCCTGCGCCCAAGCCTCAAGAGGAGGTCCAGGAGGACCCGCCTGCGCCCAAGCCTCAAGAGGAGGTCCAGGAGGACCCGCCTGCGCCCAAGCCTCAAGAGGAGGTCCAGGAGGACCCGCCTGCGCCCAAGCCTCCAGGTGAGACCCAGGAGGGTCCGTCGCCGACTTGCGACGCGACGACCCAGGAGGGACTGTCGTTGACCTGTGAGGTGGGAACCCAGGTGGACGCTTCCTCCTTCGAGCGCCTCGGTCCTCGGGAGAGGGCACAGCACCCAAGATCTCCTGGAGACTTTGCCCCCCTTGGTGTTCTTCTGAAGTCTCAGCCCCTGGTCGCCCTGGTAGACAGCCAGCTCTGGGAGAGACTTTACTGGCTGTCACTGTCTGACATCCTCCAGAGGCTGGTTTTAAGACTTTTTGTTGCCAAGGGTTTGTCCTCCACGACAGCCTGTAGTCAGGCTCCCCCACCAGACGCCTGTAGTCAGGCTCCCCCACCAGACGCCTGTAGTCAGGCTCCCCCACCAGACGCCTGTAGTCAGGCTCCCCCACCAGACGCCTGTAGTCAGGCTCCCCCACCAGACGCCTGTAGTCAGGCTCCCCCACCAGACGCCTGTAGTCAGGCTCCCCCACCAGACGCCTGTAGTCAGGCTCCCCCACCAGACGCCTGTAGTCAGGCTCCCCCACCAGACGCCTGTAGTCAGGCTCCCCCACCAGACGCCTGTAGTCAGGCTCCCCCACCAGACGCCTGTAGTCAGGCTCCCCCACCAGACGCCTGTAGTCAGGCTCCCCCACCAGACGCCTGTAGTCAGGCTCCCCCACCAGACGCCTGTAGTCAGGCTCCCCCACCAGACGCCTGTAGTCAGGCTTTCCCTCCAGACGCCTGTAGTCAGGCTTTCCCTCCAGACGCCTGTAGTCAGGCTTTCCCTCCAGACGCCTGTAGTCAGGCTTTCCCTCCAGACGCCTGTAGTCAGGCTTTCCCTCCAGACGCCTGTAGTCAGGCTTTCCCTCCAGACGCCTGTAGTCAGGCTTTCCCTCCAGACGCCTGTAGTCAGGCTTTCCCTCCAGACGCCTGTAGTCAGGCTTTCCCTCCAGACGCCTGTAGTCAGGCTTTCCCTCCAGACGCCTGTAGTCAGGCTTTCCCTCCAGACGCCTGTAGTCAGGCTTTCCCTCCAGACGCCTGTAGTCAGGCTTTCCCTCCAGACGCCGGTAGTCAGGCTTTCCCTCCAGACGCCTGTAGTCAGGCTTTCCCTCCAGACGCCTGTAGCCAGGCTTTCCCTCCAGACGCCTGTAGCCAGGCTTCCCCGTCTGTCGCCTGTAGCCAGGCTTCCCCGTCTGTCGCCTGTAGCCAGGCTTCCCCGTCTGTCGCCTGTAGCCAGGCTTCCCCGTCTGTCGCCTGTAGCCAGGCTTCCCCGTCTGTCGCCTGTAGCCAGGCTTCCCCTCCAGACGCCTGTAGCCAGGCTTCCCCGTCTGTCGCCTGTAGCCAGGCTTCCCCGTCTGTCGCCTGTAGCCAGGCTTCCCCGTCTGTCGCCTGTAGCCAGGCTTCCCCGTCTGTCGCCTGTAGCCAGGCTTCCCCGTCTGTCGCCTGTAGCCAGGCTTCCCCGTCTGTCGCCTGTAGCCAGGCTTCCCCGTCTGTCGCCTGTAGCCAGGCTTCCCCGTCTGTCGCCTGTAGCCAGGCTTCCCCGTCTGTCGCCTGTAGCCAGGCTTCCCCGTCTGTCGCCTGTAGCCAGGCTTCCCCGTCTGTCGCCTGTAGCCAGGCTTCCCCGTCTGTCGCCTGTAGCCAGGCTTCCCCGTCTGTCGCCTGTAGCCAGGCTTCCCCGTCTGTCGCCTGTAGCCAGGCTTCCCCGTCTGTCGCCTGTAGCCAGGCGCCCCCCTGCAGACCCAACCTTTCCCCAGAGCCCAACGTACTCGCCCCTGGGCGCCGCTTCCGAGCCAGCGCTGCCCGGCGCGCCTCACCAAGTTGGCGCAGCCCAGCACCCCCCCACATATTTGTACGCCCGGTTGGGGTTGTTTTTTGTTCTTTGGTTCCTGGCCCTCCGTCCTATGCCTCCCCCCGCCCACCCTGGGTGGGTAGTTTTTCGTTTTTTGGTCTTTGTCAGGTCTGCCCCTATTATGCCCGGTTTTGGGCGTCTGGAATCCGCCCTTGAGGGGGGGGTTCTGTAATGATTCTAGCTCAGTGTTTCGCCTGATCACCTCCTCCCTACTAATCACCGTCACCTGCAACTGATTCCCTGCTCTAATTACTCCTGTCAGCCCATCCCTATATAAGCACTCCTCTTTCAGTTTGTCTTTGCTGGTTTGTCTGATCTCCAAGACTCTGCACTCCCTCAATCACCAGATGTCCAGCTTCCCTTCTGCTCCCCAGCCTGTGCACTCCTCGCGAGCCAGTCTGCTACCTCACGCCATCCCAGGTTAGTGGATCTTGCCTCCCACTCACCTCTTTACTTTGTGTTCCAGTCTTCCCTCCTGTCTCGATCCACCAGCACGTCCTGGCTTTCACCCTGACGCACCACAGCCACAGTCCTCCTTCACATCCTGATCCCTGTACCGACGCACCACCTGTCCCACTTCGTCAGCACGCTTTGGACCCAGCTCCGGAGCTCATCAGGCTCGTTCTGTCGGTGCTCCTGCGTCCCGTCTGCGGTGGCTCTGAGGACCACCGTACCCGTCTGCCTGCTCAATCTCCACCATCTCCAGTCTTCTTCAGCCCGGTCCTGATCCATCCTACCTTCTTTGTGGCAATAAAGCTCCTAAACATCCGGCTCTGTGTGTGGTTTGAATTCGGGCTCGGACCCCGTTCATTACAGTCAGAGGCATCATTAACATCAGTAACAGTGGTTGATGTTTTCCTCAGTCCTTCATCATCTTCAGCTTGCTCAGTTGAATCTGTCTCTACACTACTACTGTTGTCTGTTTCAGACTCTGGGACCATATCATCCACGACAGAGAGGCATTCTGTGAAGACAATTTCACTTAGGTTTTTCCTGGATGGGCGATGAAATTGAAGTTGGGGAAAGTCCTTTCTCAATTTGTCCTTCAAGTAGTCAACCCTGGAAAAAGTGTGGAAATAAAAAATATCAAAATCATGTGATAAAATTATTACATTCAGTTTTACTACCTATCTGATGGTTGACAATTTTAGAGCTCCATTCCAAAATAGGCAACGTGCATTACAGTGGGTTGTCCCACACTTCTGACCTGCCAGTTGACCGAGTTCTAGAGTGGTACAAAAGCGGAAGATAAACCCCATGTGATGATCTCGGCACTGGCTCTGATCTTTTTCCTCTGTTCAGCACACCTGCTCATTCTCCACCTTGCCTGCAATTAGTCCTCATCAGTTTCACCTGTTTTTACCTCCTTATAATCCCCGTGCAGATCAGAAGCCAGTGCCAGATTGTCTCAAGCCACCCGTACGCGCATTCCAGCGTTTCCTTATTCCGCCTGTCCGTGTCTGACCTGATTCTGCCCTCCGTTACCGAGCCTGCCTGTTCCCTGTTCTGATTCTGCCTGGAGCCTTGACCCCGCCTGTTAGTACCGGATTCTGCCTTGCCCCTGTGATTATTCTGAGCCCGCCTGTTATCGGACCTGGACCGGACCTGGACCTCGCCTTTCGGATTCCCCTCTCTGTGCTGCCGCTGGATAACCGCCTCTCTGTGATTGGACCCGGACCCCCCTGGATTTCCCTGAACGGATCGTCTGCCCGCCTGTAGTTGCTCTAAGGTTTCAGCTCTGGAACCCCGGCCCGAAGTCAAACCCCAAGCTTCGGAGTCCCACTACCAGGTTAGTGATCCAGCCTCCCTCATTCTTGCCCGACACCACCAGCTGATCACTAACCTGTTGTCTCTGCTGCAGGGAGGTTTCCAGTCTCTGAGCGAGCAGCGGGCTCCGAGTGCCTGCGTCGGCGTTCTTTTAATAAACTTGTTTGAAACGTCACTGACCTGCTTGGTTGAATTCTGGATCCAGTTTCCTGTTCCTAACACCCCAAAATATTTCCTTAATAACAATTCACTGAGAGATTTTATCATGGTTCGAAATAAAAATATGTGTTGTACCTGTATTGTTCAGTTGTGATCTCTTCTTTATCTTTGACAGTCTTTTTAAAGATGTTTACGAATTTTGACATTCGTAGAACTTCATGGTTACTTAATAATCTCTGTTCTACAACGGTTCCGCAAAACTCTTTGTAACTTGCAGAAAATCTTCCATCTGGTTTCTGACTGGAATTATAAAGTGAAAAAAAATATGAGTAAATAGAGATGCACAACAAAAACTCACATACGGCTGGCTATGTTATGTGCCAGTTATATATCATCAGGGTAGGTCTATATCAAACTTAACAAATCCTAATTTCAAAACTTGTCAATAACAATGAGAGAAATTTCATAATATACCTTTCTGATTTAGATCCTTTTTAGAATTTTGTGTATGATGCATAGCAGGTTCTGTGATAGGAGACCTCAAGAGCTACACAGTCCTTATCTCTTATGTGTACAAGCACACTCTCATCCTTCTTTGCTTCTGCTGCTTTTCGCAATAATCCTAGAAATATAAAAGATTTATTATACTATGTGTCGATATAAACCCCATAATGGCACATATTTACAAAAAAATGTATAACGTGGGGCATCATTCCAAGAAAATTGCATTTATCAACATAGCAGAGCCAACCAAAATAACAAACAATTTGATGACATTATTAAACCTCTTTCCTATAGGCCTAAATATGTATCTATCTGCATGGCTAAAGATAGAGACAAGGCATACATCCACTTAACTTAACGAAAAATTAAACAACAGATTTCAAAGAAAGTATTAACTTACCACCATCAACAGTCTCTGCCTTGACAAGTTTCACCCTATGGCGAAAATTCCTGACAGTCTCAAACTTCTCTCTTTTTTTGCATATAAAGCTGGCAGGACATGTTTTCTTGGCTGGCTATGACTAGCTTTTGGATTGTTATGTTGTTGAGGAAGGTCAAGTCAGAGGGCGATGTCTTTTCTTGATCTCAGTCGTTTTGGTGATTGGATATTGGGCACATTATTAATGTCCTGTTCATCATATACAGATTCGTGCTTTCGTTTCTGGGCAGCATTTATTTGCTTCTTGTCGGTAAATCGACGATAACAGGTCGGGTGGTAGCCAATGTGGCGTGGTATATCGTCAAATTCGAAGGAGAGGAGGGGAAGCGAGTTATCGGCAATAGTCCGTTCATCACCTGCTAAATCAGCCCAAACATGGCAAAATCTACGAAAAGTTTTCCACCTCATTTGAGTAAATGGTTCTGTGTGTTCTCATTCATTCCCGGCAACATGCATAAGGCATGTAAATTCCATAATTGCAATGATTCAGCTCAATTTTCTTTCTATTCTGAATAAACATGAATGTTTACCGTGGGCGCCGCCATGTTGTTTGCTGACGTCACGACCTACTTAACTACCATCTGATTGGCTGAGCAGCAGCCTGTCGTGACCTAGATATCGTGCAATTTTCTCGTCTTGAACTGGCTGCAACTTGCCTTGTGCGCGGTTTTGTGTGGAGAACTTTTTATTCTATGCATTTGAATATATGATCTATCATTTAAGACAAGAATAGTGTAGTTCCACGGATGTAGGAACGAAAGTGAACGCTACAGATTACAGCTACCGGCCTATATGTTATTCTGTGTCTGACCCTATAAAATAAATTTAATAAAATTAGTCTGAACACAACATGAATCTGAGCATAGTTAAATACAACAGAAAAAGTGAGGTAAACGAGCAAACCTTTCAAACAGCTACGCTGTGATCATAAAAGGAAGGCTGGTTAGAGAGTTTTGCACAATTCATCCTCATTCAGAGCAATAAACAAATATTTATCTATTCCTTATGAGCTATAAATGAAAAAAGAAAATGTTGTCCATCATTTCAAAAATGTAGAAATTGTTTTATGTGTATCTCATCTTGATCACCACAGGATCAGAACATACATTTTCTCATTATTTCTCATTTCCGCCTGACCACGTCAGTGTTGGTCCTATATGGACCTACCACCTGTAGAGAGGAACAGCTGCATCAAGTTAGGTGGCAGGCAGGGGCAGCAGCCTTGGCGAGCAAATTCCTGGTGGCATATTTTGGCTTTAGGGACAAGGAATGTTGCCTCACTGGTGGGTAAGGAGCTAGAGCTGTTGGGTTCTAGAGCACAGCTGTGGCTCTAGATTCTTCCTTTTCCGAAGTTGCCACATGAGATGGGGTCCTGATCAAGGTGGGGGCACTTACAAGCACTGCCTCGGTGCCTTAATTTTGGAGTTTTCTCTTCAGGTTGCAAGAGGGGCAGGTTCTCACTGATGTCTGTGCTTATCCACTGAACAACAGTTCAGATTACCCGCCCTTCTTGGAGTCTCCGGATGGTGTCCTGAAAGGTGTTCCATATGGGAATTCAGTGGTGCTCCTAAAGGACCTCAGGGCCCATAGGGACAATGATGGTGTTACCTGGATGGGTGTGATCGGGAAGAATGGCCTCTTCAATTTCAACCTGAGTGGTGTTTTGTTTTTGGACTTCTGTCCGAGGTTTGGATTGTACATAACAAACACCATGTTCAAACACATGGGTATTCATAAGTGTACTTGGTACCAGGCCACCTTGGTTCAAAAGTTGATGATCAATTTTGTAATCATACCATCAAGTGGCATTACGTCTTGGACACTCAAGTCAAGAGAGGGGCAGAGCTGTCAACCAATCACCGATTGGAGGCTGTCAGACAGACCTGGTAAACTGGATGGTGAGGGTGATCTGGGAACATCTAGTGGAGGAACTTGTCCAAGAGACAAGCTCAGAGTGAATGAAAAGCAGAAATCCTTTTTTTAAGTTGAATAACATCAAGTCTAGACCAATTAAATAGCAACCATAATTACTTTAGTAGAAGAAATTATAAGGTGCACAAGTTAAAGGGATACCTTTAGCAAAGCAAAGCCTATTCATGTCACGATTTGGGTTTTGTCTTGGTTTATGTTATCAGATTTATTAGTTAAGTTTCTGATTTTGGGGTCTTGTTTGGTTTTGTTTTAGACATGTTGTTCTGTTTAGGTTACCTGTTTTCCACCTGTCACTTTATCAGTTCTGTTTGGTCTCCCCTCAGCAATCTGTCAGCTTTCTTGCCTTGATTAGATCCACCTGCTCACTTATAATTAGTCTTCACTCCTGTTCACCTGTTCACTCCCCTATATAGTCCTGCCACAAACCTCTGCAATCTGCCAGATCATTAACGAGCCACGGTGAGTTTAGTTCCAGCATTCTTTATTCTGATTGACCTGTTGACGATAACCCGAGAGCCTTTTTTGATTCTGAGCCAGCCTGTTCCCTGATCTGTTTTTCCTGCCCTGTCTGACTGATTTACCGGTTTACCGACTAGTTTCTGTCCTATGGTTATCCGAGCTTGCTTTGCCCTGTCTGTACCTCTGCCTATTTTGGACTGCTTTTTGTGTACCGGATTTTGGACTGCCCTTTTGACTATTGAGCCCGCCTGTTCCTGTTTTCATTATTAAAATCCTGTTTTTTGCCTTAACCTCACTTGTTGGGTTTGAATACTGGGTTTGCCTGATTCACGATCATAACAGAATGATCTGGCCCACTAAAACCTATCGCCCAACAAGTTTTTAGAGGTTTTTTTTTTTCCCCCTCCACACGCTATGGCTTGGGAGGGTTCCAGATTGGCGTTCTGTCCCCCTGGTATCGGTCCCAGACGCCATCTCTCCAGCAGCCGCAGCAGCAGTAACCCGCTGCCTGCTCCGAGTTTACGATTGGGAGGGCTCTTTGTCACAAATTCAGATTCAACTCAGAATAGAAGGGATCACTCACCCAGCGACACCGCTGTCGGCTCTGCCCATGGGTTTTATCCAGAACCAACTTTGTTTATGGAGGTCGAAGCGGAGGTGGTGCGGGATCTTCGTCCGGATCTTTTTTTCTCTCTCCCTCCAGAGGAGGAGATGCAGGGAACGCTGTGGGCTCCACCGATCCCGGCTCTACCGACAGGATCAAACCTCCAGCAAGTCCTGCCGTCCCGCCGTCGGAGGAGGGGACGGAAACCTGTGGGTCGCTCCTTCACCCGTTCTGTTCGGCCGACAGGCGAGTCAGTACCGCGCCCGTCCGTTGCCACTTCCTGCCCAGTGGATCGGAGTCCGGTGCTTCCCAGAGCTGAGCAGCCCACAGCGCCTCCTGTTGGCGCCCGTGATGCTGAGGATCTGGCTCTGGAGGACCAGTTAAGAGCTTTTGCCCCTATTATTAAAGACCTTAGGGAGGCTCTTTTCTGCCAGTATTCAGAGGAGCTGGAGGCAAAATTAAAGGAGGTCGAGGGGCACTATAGAGCGGCTCTCCAAGGGTTCTATAGTGGACTCAATCCTGTCCCCAAGGGTCCAGCCGACGCCCCGGCACCTGCACCTGTCCCAGAGGACCCGCCTCCTACCTCAGCTCCAGTGCCGGCCTCCGGCAGCTATAAGGCAGCACTGTCTGCGCAGCCGGCCCAAGACGCTGCAACCCCGGAGGCTCCGCAGCCGGCCCAAGACGCTGCAACCCCGGAGGCTCCGCAGCCGGCCCGAGACGCTGCAACCCCGGAGGCTCCGCAGCCGGCCCGAGACGCTGCAACCCCGGAGGGTCCGCAGCCGGCCCGAGACGCTGCAACCCAGGAGGGTCCGCAGCCGGCCCGAGACGCTGCAACCCAGGAGGGTCCGCAGCCGGCCCGAGACGCTGCAACCCAGGGGGGTCCGCCGCCGGCCCGCGACGTGGGAACCCAGGAGGGTCCGCCGCCAGTCTGCGACGTGGGAACCCAGGAGGGTCCGCCGCCAGTCTGCGACGTGGGAACCCAGGAGGGTCCGCCGCCAGTCTGCGACGTGGGAACCCAGGAGGGTCCGCCGCCAGTCTGCGACGTGGGAACCCAGGAGGGTCCGCCGCCAGTCTGCGACGTGGGAACCCAGGAGGGTCCGCCGCCAGTCTGCGACGTGGGAACCCAGGAGGGTCCGCCGCCAGTATGCGACGTGGGAACCCAGGAGGGTCTACCACAGGGCCACGATGAGGGGGTTCAGACGAGCCCTCTTTCAGGCCGCAACTCGGGGGCTCATCGGGACACTGGGCGCCGTGGTCCTCGCCCAGACGACAAGCGGCGCCGTGGCCCTCGCCCAGACGACAAGCGGCGCCGTGGCCCTCGCCCAGACGACAAGCGGCGTCGTGGCCCTCGCCCGAACGACAAGCTCCGTCGGGGGCCTCGCCGAGAAGACAAGCACCCAGAGCCCCATGGAGACTTAGAGGCCCCTGGACCTCTTCGGAAGCTCTTACCCCCTCATCTTTGGCTTGACAGCCAATTTCCCAAGTGGCTGACCAAACTGTCTTTGTCGGAGGTTCTGGAAGGGTTATTGATGAGGTTCTGGGTGTTAAAGGGTCTGGGAGCATCTGAAGTCTGTGGTCCGGGGCCTCCTGAACCTGAAGCCTGTAGCCCGGGGTCTCCTGAACCGGAAGCCTGTAGCCAGGCCCCGTCTGAACCTGAAGCCTGTAGCCAGGCCCCGTCTGAACCTGAAGCCTGTAGCCAGGCCCCGTCTGAACCTGTAGCCTGTAGCCAGGCCCCGTCTGAACCTGTAGCCTGTAGCCAGGCCCCGTCTGAACCTGTAGCCTGTAGCCAGGCCCCGTCTGAACCTGTAGCCTGTAGCCAGGTCCCGTCTGAACCTGAAGCCTGTAGCCAGGCCCCGTCTGAACCTGTAGCCTGTAGCCAGGCCCCGTCTGAACCTGTAGCCTGTAGCCAGGCCCCGTCTGAACCTGTAGCCTGTAGCCAGGTCCCGTCTGAACCTGTAGCCTGTAGCCAGGCCCCGTCTGAACCTGTAGCCTGTAGCCAGGGGCCGACTGAACCTGAAGCCAGTAGCCAGGGGCCGACTGAACCTGAAGCCAGTAGCCAGGGGCCGACTGAACCTGAAGCCAGTAGCCAGGGGCCGACTGAACCTGAAGCCAGTAGCCAGGGGCCGACTGATCCTGAACTCTGTAGCCAGGCTCCTCCTGAACTCTGTAGCCAGGCTCCTCCTGAACTCTGTAGCCAGGCTCCTCCTGAACTCTGTAGCCAGGCGCCTCCTGAACTCTGTAGCCAGACGCCTCCTGAACTCTTTAGCCAGGCCTCTCTTCTAGCTCTTAGTCCGGCGTTGTCTCCAGCCTTTAGTCCGGCGGCAGGTTCTGTTCTTTCTCTCTCCAGACGTCGGTTCCTGAGGGTCCGGTTCTACCGACGGTCCCCGAGGTTGCTGCTCGGCCGCCGGCCTATGAGAGACCTGCTCCGCCGCCGGCCTATGAGAGACCTGCTCCGCCACCGGCCGCCGGACATCTTTGCTAACCGGGGCCGTCCTTCAGGACACCCGCCGGATTACCTGTCTCACAGGGGTCGTCCGCCGGAGAACCTGACACGCCTAGGACGTCCGCCGGAGAACCTGACACGCCTAGGACGTCCGCCGGAGAACCTGACACGCCTAGGACGTCCGCCGGAGAACCTGACACGCCGAGGACGTCCGCCGGAGAACCTGACACGCCGAGGACGTCCGCCGGAGAACCTGACACGCCGAGGACGTCCGCCGGAGAACCTGACACGCCGAGACCGTCCTTCGGGACGTCCGCCGGAGAACCTGACACGCCGAGACCGTCCTTCGGGACGTCCGCCGGACAACCTGACACGCCGAGGCCGTCCTTCGGGACGTCCGCCGAACAACCTGACACACCGAGGCCGTCCTTCGGGACGTCCGCCGGACAACCTGACTCGTCGGGGCCGTCCTCCTGGACGACCGCCTGAGAACCTGACTCGTCGGGGCCGTCCTCCTGGACGACCGCCTGAGAACCTGACTCGTCGGGGCCGTCCTCCTGGACGACCGCCTGAGAACCTGACTCGTCGGGGCCGTCCTCCTGGACGACCGCCTGAGAACCTGACTCGTCGGGGCCGTCCTCCTGGACGCCCGCCTGAGAACTTGACTCGTCTTGTTTTGTTTGAGTTTTTATTTGGACATTTATTTGATTCTAGCCCTCCATCCTGTACCTCCCTCCACCCACCCGAGCTAGTCTGTTTTGTTTCTGAGGCCGTCTGGAATCCGGCCTTGAGGAGGGGGTTCTGTCACGATTTGGGTTTTGTCTTGGTTTATGTTATCAGATTTATTAGTTAAGTTTCTGATTTTGGGGTCTTGTTTGGTTTTGTTTTAGACATGTTGTTCTGTTTAGGTTACCTGTTTTCCACCTGTCACTTTATCAGTTCTGTTTGGTCTCCCCTCAGCAATCTGTCAGCTTTCTTGCCTTGATTAGATCCACCTGCTCACTTATAATTAGTCTTCACTCCTGTTCACCTGTTCACTCCCCTATATAGTCCTGCCACAAACCTCTGCAATCTGCCAGATCATTAACGAGCCACGGTGAGTTTAGTTCCAGCATTCTTTATTCTGATTGACCTGTTGACGATAACCCGAGAGCCTTTTTTGATTCTGAGCCAGCCTGTTCCCTGATCTGTTTTTCCTGCCCTGTCTGACTGATTTACCGGTTTACCGACTAGTTTCTGTCCTATGGTTATCCGAGCTTGCTTTGCCCTGTCTGTACCTCTGCCTATTTTGGACTGCTTTTTGTGTACCGGATTTTGGACTGCCCTTTTGACTATTGAGCCCGCCTGTTCCTGTTTTCATTATTAAAATCCTGTTTTTTGCCTTAACCTCACTTGTTGGGTTTGAATACTGGGTTTGCCTGATTCACGATCATAACAATTCATTAGTTTGAGGGAGAGTCACAAGACTTGGTCTGCTGGAGTCTGTGTTTAAAGAGCCACCACACGCAGGCCTATCCAGGACATGGGACACAACTGACACTCTTTGCATGAGGTTAGCCCCAAAACTGACAACATCAAGGGTATACACATAAACAAGACTAGACTGTAGCTAATTGATCCAAAGTCCTCTTTTCAGATTAAGGGAAATTTTACATTTAATTTCAAAATCCGAGACTCAGAGTCTGGAGGAAAAGAGAGAGACACAGAATCCAAACTGCTTCGGGTCCAGAGTGAAGTCTCCATGGTCAGTGATGATTTGCAGATTAAAATGCGGAAGAGAAACAATTTAATATTGTCAAGAGGAAGCTGAAAGACTCCATACCAGACAATGCAGATTAGCTAAAGGCAGCTATTAAAGTAACCTGGTCTTACTTAAAGCCTCACGAGAACCTCAGGCGGATCAGATCCATACCACCATGTACTGATGCAGTAATTCATGCAAAAGTATGAATGTATGTGGTGCTCATATATACTTTTTAGTTTACTGACATTCCTGTGTTAAAATTCTTATTTTATTAGTCTTATGCTACATTTTCCTGAAAGACTGATTTATTTATTTAACTGTCAAAATGATCAGAAACAAACACATCTCACTATCTAAGTTTAAATTATTGAAGTAAAATATTCTTTCAGTGTTATTTTTTTTTTAAATTCACCTGTGTATAAATGTCTTCAGAAGAGACCAACTCACACTCAGGTTACTGCCTCCCCCCAAAAAAGCACTCTGATACAGAGCAGGATATCTATTGGTGAATAATGCAAGCTTGTTCTAGAAGAAGCGATTCTCCAGGGTAGACAGGTAAGCTGATACAGAGGACCTCATCCCAGCCTCGTCGTCCAGCCTCTCCTCACCTGCTGCGGCTCACTCATTCACCAGTCTAACCCGAAGAGGAGTGTTTTCAGCCTGCTGTGAGTGGAACATGTAGGTGAAGAAGAAACCCCACAGAGCTGTTCTAATTAAACAGGTAAGATCTCCACAACACTGACAGCGATGGCTCTGACTCATCATTACTTCAGCGTCTCATATCCTGTTGCACTATAGATAATGCAAATAAAACAATTACTGGTTAAAGCTAGAGTTGCTTAGGCAATTTCTGATTCTATGTTTTGGCAACAGCAGAGTAAATAAAACCTCTCTATAGTTGTTAAAGGGTCTTCTGCGGGTCGAGGCTATCACTTGGTCATTACTTTTTCATAAGGGTCTATGCATCAAACCTTACGTATGACAGATGTACCAAACTCTTTATGATGCTTCATATGCTGCATTTGTCAGACATGTCTCACACATAAGATCTTATTAATGTTTCTGTAACACCACAAAAGGAAAAGAGTTTTAGATCCCAAGTCTGTGTTGATTGATGTTAACCAGTTTTACTGTTAACAATGTTGCGGAGGTCCCTGACCATTTATGTCGCAGGAAACAATCAATAAATCAATCAGCGTTTCTATTTGCACATCAGCGAAAGGAATGGACAAAATGATTTGGGTGTCCATGATGAAACAGTGCTAAAAAAAGCTTTCGGTCAGACTTTATGCAGCTAACGGCAGCAGCTGTAATAGGAGAGAGAGGTGTGTGACCAGAAAGGTGGTGTTGACTTACTTTCTCATTATGTACACATGTGACATACAGTCAGGGAATAGGCAACATGTTCATTGACTGGGTGGACAGTCATTAATATTTAGATGGTCAAAAAAGGTTGAAGGTAATGGCTTCCTTGTGTCGGAATGATAAAAGGATTCAATAAACCAGCAAGGTTTTTGATTTTGGTGAAACTGACCTTTTTGCTCCTTTTGCTCAGCGGTGGTTTTCACCTGCGGGGTGGGGGGCTCGCCCATGAATGCAACTTTTTCAATTGTTGAATAATGACCACTGACCTTTGTTGTTGGATTAGATCGGCGATTTTCATCCAAGCCATCGTTTTTGCACAACACCTTAATTGAGGCAAATAAGGCCTGTGGTACTTTAGATATTCTTGGTTCTTTTCAGACCTCCTGGCCTTTACGAAAGACCGGGGAGAAGAAACCCATTGTTGAAATAAAGACACGAGTTCACCACAAGCCATGTAAAGGACACAACAAACATGTGAAAGAAAGAGCTCTGGTCAGATGGACCAACATTTAGTTTGGCATGAATGTGTGGAGAATAATGTACATCCCCCCAATGTTGAAACATGGTGGTCACATCATCATGGTGCAGGGAAACTGGTCAAAGTTGCTAGATGGATGAACCCAAATAAATAGAGGGCGGTGTTGTGAGAAAATCCGTTAGAGGCTGCAAAAGCCTGCTGTAGAAGTTGCACTAAAAGCTCCCCAAATATGGAATAAGCATGAAAATAAAATCCAGCCTGTATGCTCATCCTGGTGAGTGACCAGCAGGTAGTTGTGGCCTGGGCATCTGCCAAAGCGTCTATCTGACCTATTCAGGAGAGAAGGGGGTGTAGGAGGAAGAGGGGGAGGAGGAGGAAGAGGAGGAGAGCTCGCTCTCTGATGAACGATCGCTTCGGCTCTTCGCTGGCGCCGTGACGATAAGCAGCGAGCGGACAAGGATGCTCCGTAGTCTGGTGCGCACACTTCTGTCTCCAGCTCTCCACAGTCACCATGGAGGAGCCTAATTAAATGCACAGACTCCGTGTGCGTGTCTCCGCTGCTCCGGATGGGGGGAGCCGATGAGTTTTTCATTTCGCTTCGTTTTATTTTAGGATTTGCAAGCGTCTCTCGCCCCGTTTGAAGCCCGAGCGGAGAGGACCGCGGCGGATCCGCGAAGTCTTCAATTTAACAAGGTACGGCTTGTGAACTGAAGTTAGCCTCTTTAGCATGGCTGCGTTCGTCTGCAGGTTGAATGCCTTGCTCGTGGTCAGAGCACACTTTCATCCCACGGGAGCGGGATCCGCCGCTTTATCGGGCACATTGATACGCGTGTCTGGCCGCACTATTAGCCCCGAGTGGGTCTGATCTGAGGCTCGCAGCAGCCAGGTTGCCAGCTGTCTGTGCGGACCATATGACGGCTGCGTTGCTCAGTTTTTCCCCGTGGGCGCCCTGAAGTCAGCCTGTCATTTCACAGCGTTTTATTTATTTTTTTAAAGAGGGGGGTATTTGTACCATGCCTTACCTTGGTGGGGGTCCAAGGAGAAACATAAGGACGCTCTGTGATGGGTTAGTTTGTCACGAATCGCTCATGGAAATGTCAGTGCTCATCTCCATCACTAATGTCGGTGCAGCGTTGCAGTGAACATCCTTATTATTATTTTTTAATATGTATACATTTGCATTATAAACGCATTGTTCACTGGTATCTGTGTGGACGCTGCTACGGTGCGTGCAAAACGCAGCACAAAGGAGATGTGAGTGCTTTCAGCGGAGATGCTGCAGCCATCATCTGCAGCCGTGCGACACTCATGTTGCATTTTTTGTTGGCAATAAGAAGATTAATTCTTCTCGGAGCATCTCTGCAATGTGACCTTTTCGGTTTCTTCCACTGCGGGGCCTGCTCGCAGTTCAAGGACCTACACAACCAACGTGACCGAGTGACGCCTGAGAGTGACAGCTCTCAATCTTTACACGCTTTGTTTATTTGTTTGTGTTGTCGGTGCATTAAAGCATCTGCTACGGCTTTTTTTCGCTCTCTCTCTCTCTCTGCCCACCACCACGGCTAGACTCAGAGAGAAAAGCCAAAAAGCAATCTGCCATATTGGTTGTAGTTCTGAAAGATGCACCTCTGTTTGTCCGCTTGAATTAGATAAAATACAACAGAGGGATGCGTTTCACATGTGGTGAGATTATGCAATCGTTCCCTTTTGTCCTTTGTTGGCCAAACATATGGGCTTTTGTTAAATCTTTTACTTCACCATCACAGTTTGAATCAGCAATCTATGACCTCCTTGTATTCTGTTTTGGCATTTGTCTAATGTAATATGACCTCCTTTCATAACATCAGATATTTCTGATTAATTGTAGGTCAGTATGAGCTGAAGCCAATATGGTGTGGTGATATGGGCAACTCCTGTTGCCTCTGAGACAACTTTGTCCAGTTTTTCTGACCAGCTGAGTAGATTTATTGCTGTCAATTATGGGCGGACAATAATTCAATATCAATATATATTGCAATATAACTTTATTTAATAAAGGTGATATGCCATTTGCAATATTTTAATAAACATTACAGTTTATGATTACAGCATTTGTCTTCGACTGACGTTCTGGGTTTTATGTAATTTTTTATGTGTTTTATTTTTTAAAGCAAATATTTCTGAAATGTTATATTGGAGGGGTTTTATAAACATGGCCAAATAATTGTCATAAGTTTAGAGGCATCTGTTGTGGGCATTCTATCGACAGAAACTAAGAAATATATTGTGATATAAGTTTTGGACATATCGTCCAAATTCTGAAATTAGAGGTCATTTTGGGTGATCGTTGACCATTCATAATGAAACATTGTTCAGACAACATAAATCATATGGGAAGCCTGACTGCCAGTTCTATGGCCACCCAGCCTCATCCTGGCACCTTTTCTATCAGAAGCTTCTTCAGCAGTTTGAGCAACAGTAGCGATTGGATCAGACCACATGGACCAGCTTTTAATCCCCACATGCATCAATGACTCTATTGCCGGTTCATCCCTTCCTTCCAAGAAAATCTTTTATTGATATTGACCACCGTAGAGCAGTACCACCCAACAAGAGCTGCTGGTTTGAAAATGTTCTGACCTAGTGGTTTGGTTTAACAATCTCAAACTTGCTCAAATCCACATACGTGACCAAATTTTCCTGCTTCTAACCCATCAACTTTGAGTAACAAAATGGTCACTCACTGCCTCATATTTCCCCTCCTACTGACAGGTGCAATGGTGAAGACAAACGCAGTATAATTTTACATTAATTTAATTATTCAGAGGCAATATCTAATCCTATTGAGTTGAACCTTGGTCAGTGAAAGCAGCTTTGCCAGATTTTAAACCAGCTCTTGGTGAATATAAAAAAAAATAACTTGATGAAATAGATTCAGCTGATTTAGTATTGGTATGTCTTGTCCCACCACAGGAGATATAACCTGTCGATACATGCACACAGAACTTCTGTGGGTGTCTAGTGATCTTCAGACCCAGGGTTTAGCTCAACAAAAATGACACAATTAAAAATACAACATTGTCTTCCATTAGAAAAATGTAAAAATGTTATTGAAAACCGAAGGTTGAATTGTCGGCCACATGAACAGGGGCTGTTCTTGCAGCAGCAACACACCTGCAGAGCCCTTCCTTCTGCCTGTTGCCCCCAACACAACCAAACTTACATGTTTGCATGTATCTGCAACAGTCTTTGGCTAGGGTTACACTCTACAGGTATGGCTTAAAAATAAAATCTCAGATTGTATTATACCAAATCTGATTAATTGATTTTTCCCTCCTTTTCATTTCACAAAAATAAATAATTTTTAAAAACGTGCTTTTATTTCAAGCATTTCGTCTGGGCGTTGACCTGAATTCAAAGTGCAACTAAATACCAGCTGTGAAACATGCTTGTAAAACAAGATGGCGGCCCTGCCATTAGAAAGAATAAAAACCTTGTCTTATGGTAAAGAAATTTTCTCTTTACAATGTTTTGACGATATATTTTCCTAAATATATATTCAGCATTACATGCTATTCTCTTCATGGAAGCCCAATGAGTGCATTGGGAAAATAAAATCCCAATTTTCCAAAACATTTGACCTAATAAAATTGTAAATTTGAATTAATTGATAAAATCAATTTATCACCTAGCCCTGCAAACTCCATGTAGAAAGATAGGCCAAGATTTGAACCCAGGATTTTCTTGCTGCAAGGCAACATGTAACCTAATAAACTACATTTATTAATTCAATTACCTAGCTAAAATGATCAACAAGTTTATTTAATTATTTTACCAAGGTTTAAATTTAATATAATATTACATAAAACAATTCAGTTCAGGTTTAACCAAAAATATTTTAGACTTTGAACTGTAATGTAGTTTAGATTCCTTAAAAACAATAAATAGTCCTTTGATTTAAAACTCAATCATAGTCTTTGTTTGGGTCACATGGACCTAAACTGTCCTATTTTCAAAATATTTGGTCCAAAAAGGGACAAGAAAAGGCCTGAAAGAAATCTAAGAAATGATTTCTATGAATACGCGTGTATTGAGGCTTCTTGGCATCCAAAGAATGGTTAGACCACAATCAGGAGGTGCACATAGGTCAGGTTATTGACCAAACATGCTAGTGGTGTGATGGCCAAATGGTTAGTATGCTTCAATTATACGATCCATGTTGTCCACTTTATCTCTTATATAGTTATTGCCTGGTAAGTGTTAGGTGCAATGAAGCAAGATCAATCATTTCATAAAGAAACTTACCAGAAAATATATTATTGGTTTTTAATTCAGGCCAGGTGGAATAAGAGCTGCCCTGACTTAAAAACAAGATATATCACATTATGATGACATAATAGAAGGAACAAAGCTGAATCTATTGACATGTTTAATGTCCACAATGTTAGTTATCTATACAACAAATAAGAAACCTTTTTATAGAAAGCAGGCAACTCCTACAAAACAAGGTTTTAACATGCAAACTGTCATCGTTGTAATCACAACTAGAAAAGTGTTTGGTTTGAGTCTTGAATTGTTTTAATATTCTTTAAATGTAAAAATAGAGGTGGATAGAGTGACATACTGACAAGTAGGCTGAAATGATCTACTAAGTGTAAAACATCATCTTGAAACCACAGTGATGTGGAAATAAAACCTAAGTTTTAAGTGTTCAACAGGATGAGTTGAACGCATTCGATCAAGCGGTCACCAGAAGGTGTGAACAAGATTGAAAAAACAGGCGTTTTGGCAGTTTGCTGTTCAGTAACATACACGTATGTGCTAATATACTGCCTAAACAATTAAAAGCTCACCATTCCAAAGTAAAAAAATTATTAAAAAGTGGAAAACATTTAAGACGGTTGTCAATAACCCCAGGAGTAGACGCCCCAGCAAATTCATTCCAAGGTTAGACCAAGCAATTAGAGAAAAAAACAAAAAAACAAAACAGCTGCTCCATCTCATACTCTGCAGGCCTCAGTTAGCACGTTAAATGTCAGTGCAAGTAAAACAATAATAATTAGCAGATATGAATTGTCTGTAAGGGTTGCCAGAGGAAAGACTCTTCCTCCAAGTTCAATATGGCAGCATCTGAATTAAGTACAAGACTACAGAAACACTGTCTTTTAGACGGATGAGAGTAAAGATGTTCCACCACCATAGACACAATGCCATCTAATTTTTAAAGTGAGATCATGTGCCTCACAGCTGACGTTTGGCTGAAACTGGTTCATGCAACTAGACAGTGATCCCAAACACAGCAGCAAATCTATAGAATGGCTGAAAAGTAGACTTCAAGTTGTTGTGATGGCCTAGTGAGCGCGACTGAAATGCTGTGGTGGGAGCTTTAGCTAGTTGTGCATAAAAAAATCAGAGTATGACCAGAGAACAGTTCTACAAACTGTTGAATCAAATAGTTTTATTACTATTTTTATTACAGTTTTTATTACTGTATTATCAGTCTTGAATTATTAATATTTTATCCATTACTGTATGTTATGTATTTTGACTGAATCACACTAGCACATAATGGACTCACCAGGGAAGACATTTGAACAGGTAGGCTTTCCCATTTTCTTCTTCTATTGTAAAAGAAATCTACATTTTCTCTCACTTATTTACTTTCAGAGGCAAATTATGCCAGCAGCATCAGAGTCGCTCACCCTGGTGACGTGCCAGCTCATTGGTCAGACTACTCTGCCCTTCGCTTGCCTCCTCATCTGCCCTGGCAGATCGACGCTGCTGGATGCTCCTCAAAGAGCCACGCCCACACCATGAGCGCCAACGGGCCTGCCCCAGAACCAGCCCCAGAAGCCCCTCCCATCTCAACCCCCGCCCCAACACCGGCCCCTGCTCCGGCTCCGGCCCCAGCCCCAGCCCCGGCGCCAACCCCACCCGCCCCACCTGCCCCAACATCCTCTACCATACCGGTAGGTGCGTTGGCTCAGAAGAAGCGGCAGCAGTATGCTAAAAGCAAGAAGCAAGGCAGCAACGCCAACAGCAGGCCACCGAGGGCTCTCTTCTGCCTCAAACTCAACAACCCTCTACGCAGGGCCTGCATCAGTGTGGTGGAGTGGAAGTATCCTTTACTTGGGCTTGTGATGATTGGTGTTGGTTGCAGCTCAGAGATTTTAATAAAAGTCCCTGTTTAATTAGTGAACTGCAAGGATGAAAAGACTAATCCAACACTTGATCCACTTTGGCAATCAGTTTTTTCAAACAGAAATCCTCCAGTGATTAAGTAAGAAATTAGGTTCTACAGAATCCTCACTGGTGGACAATTTTGAACTTTTTGTAGCCGTTAATAAACTTTTAGTATGCAAACACTTTAAACACTTTGCAACTTTATTTCTTTATAGTAGGAGTAACAATGTAATCATTAAATGATATTGGCTTTTCTCTTGCAAAGTAAAGGTCTTACAGATCAGAATCAAACTACTTAGGAAGAAAGAAGCACAAATATGTCGGTCCACATTGTAATTACGATTATTCAACACAATTTACTCAGAGTTTCATTCATAGCGTCGGAACAATATTTTTTTTAAAAAGGAGTCAAATAGAAATATAAGTAAAAACTTGAATTGCCCAGCCACAGCTCACATTTTCTTCTTATAAATACATCGGTACCTCACACTTATCCATCTATCTATTGATTTCATTACATTTTTGTAAAAATTTCAGTGGGGAAAAAATCCCCCTAAAAAGTAATAGTTTTTTGGTAAAGAACATTGCTACACTTTGAGGCCTGAATAACAATTGCTGTAGAATAATGCTGAATAATGCTGCGTTCCACTTACCTAGGAGCAGGGAACGGAGTAATGCCCGTGTTCCAGTTAACATAGTCGGTGAAGACAGGAGAGCAAAATAAAATAAAAACAAACAAACAAAAAGGTCACGATTCCAATAAAGAGACGGAAAGGAAAGCTGTTGTTTTGTTTGTAGAACCTCTTACAAATGTTGTTTAAAGTTGTACTTTCCACATGAAAACACCTCTTTTTGAAATACCAAATTTACCCAAACCTCGCCTAAATCTGCAATTAGAACAACAATGAAAACATTTAAAATAAATGGCACTGAAACAAATAAAGCTGGATGAGGAGCTTTTCATGAGGAGGTTAAAAACAGTCTCCAAAACTCATTGTCAGATAACTGCTGACAAAGATTAGCCTCATAGTCACCATAAAAAAAGTGTTTTATTGTTTTCTTTACCTGTGCTGTGTATTTTTCTGTTTTAGGTCATTTTGGTGAGAAAACTGTTCTAGGAAAATAAATAAACAAAAGAAAATGATCCCCCATAAAGACAAAGTGAAAGTCACTGTGTCCTAAATCTGGAAATACTACTGCGTTAATGTCCTGCAGATTAAAGCATCTCAACACAATCGTGGGGAGTTTGTTAGTAAACAGATGGTGCCATCAGGAAATGTCATAAAATGCTACAAAGGAGATTACCATGCGTGAATGGCTGAGGTCCAAATCCAACTACAGTTTTATGTTTTGTTTTGTGTTAGGAACAGAGATGTCTCCTGGGGATTTAAAACCAGCACAAATACAGCTGTAGCTGTATCAGGTGTCCCCATTTGTCCTGCATGGAAAACATGGAAACAGTGAAGCACATATGCTTGTTCATGACTTAACAGTTTTTCTTAGTCTATGTTTTATAATGACCTTTATCTGCTATGTGATTGTTTTTGATGAAAATGTGATGCCATGTTGAAATTTAATGCTGAGTTTTATTTTAAGTGAATATTTTCAGTCTCTTGATAAACTATACACTGCCTTATGCTGGTAAAGATTCTCAGTCATCCAGGTCATGGTCATTCCAAAAAAGTAAAAAACAAGGCAACTGGACTTTAAAGCTTCCTGGAGAGGAAGCGAAACGCCTTCTACTACGGATAACAAGTCCAGTTGCCTTGTTTTTTACTTTTTTTGGAATATACACTGCCTTCATATTACACCTGTGTTTTCAGCTCAGGATGAAATTAGTACCGTATTCTGGGTCCAAATGTGCTTTAAAATTACATTATATATATATATATATATATATATATATATATATATATATATATATATATATATATATATATTTTTTTTTTTTTTACCACCTTAAAAACCAGTTTTTTACATTCTGAGTCATTAATCATTCAAATTTTGGGGAATATTTCAAGATCATGACATGACTCATATCCACTGCTGTTCTTATATTGCACATTGAGTCAGAACATTGTCGACTTAAGAACAATTTCAGCTTATATTTTTTAAATGAGACCATTTATTAAAGTGTTGAGTCAAGTGATTAAACTTAGTCACTGCAATTCAAGACTACAGCCCCTTTATTAGCTACATAAAAGTCCCAGAGAAGTTATTTTTATAATTTATAATAAATATGTTGTTAAAATACAGTTTATTATGGACTTTTCTTCTGTGATTTCCTTAACCTTTGCTCTCAGGCCATTTGATATCTTTATATTAATTGCTATTTTTGCCAACTGCATGGCCTTAGCTGTCTACGTCCCTTTTCCTGAAGACGATTCCAACTCCACAAACCACGATCTGGTGAGTAGTCTCTATATGTCTGAATCCGGGCTTGCTTTTACGCAGTTGCTCTTTAATCCATAATCTGTCAATTTTAGATGTGACGATGAGAATAAAATAAATACTTTATCTTCAGAAGTCTTGGATGCTACTGGGTATGGCAAAAGTATTTAGACTCCTTGAATTCATTACTCATTGCAAAACAGCTCCAGCTCAGTCATATTGGCTGGAGAGTGTCTGTGAACACCAACTTTTAAGCTGTGACACAGATTCCCATTTTGATTTAGATCCACCGTTCTAACACAGGAATATTGTCTGATCTAATCCGTTGTAGCTCTTGCAGTCACAATGATTCAGGAGCCTCAAACATGTTTTATTCCACCATTGTCCTCTTTTTTGCTTAACTCAGAGTCCCATCAACTTTGACCAGCTTCCCTTTGATTCCTGAGGGAAACCACCCCCCACATCATGATGCTGCCACCACCATGTGTCACTGTGGGGGTGGCGGGTTCAAGTTGATGTGTAACGTCAGTTTTTTTTTAACCATATGAAGTACTTCACATTTAGGTCAAAACGTTGACTGTTGGTGTCATCTGATCAGAGCACCTTCCTCAACATACTCGCTAACTCCCTTACAGGGCAAGTGGAAAACTGCAAACTGAACCTCTTATGGCTTTCTCTGAACTTGAGCATTTTTTGCCACTTTTGCTAAAAGAGCAGATTTGTTGAGTGTGCAGCTAGTAGCTGTGGACCTCTTGGCTGTTTATCTTATTAATGCTCTCGTCACCATCTCTGTCATTTTAGTTGGGGGCCCATGTCTTGGTTGGTTTGCAGTTCAGTCAGACTTGATTTAGCTTCGTAACCTTATCCTGCTCTAACCTTCTCCATCTTGACCTGTCTGCTGTGTTCCTTTGTTTTTATGATGCTGTTTGTTCACTAATGTGCTCTAGAAAACCTCTGAGGCCAAACATATGATGCTGAATGTTTTTTCTTAGCATAAATAATACACAGACTCAATTTGCTAAATAGACGAGTTTTAAAGACAATTCATTGCCCTAGATTTTATTTATGAGTATCAAGAGTATACGGCCTGATGCCACGCCTTACACATTCTAGAAATCAATTCAATGCGGTACTTCATGCTTTTCTCATCAAAGGCAATAAATGTAATGATAAAATGTGAAAAAAGTTCAAGAGGTGATAATACTTTTGCAAGGCACTGCATCTCTCAATGTTATTTGAGTCCTCTGTTGAGTACTAAAGCTTTAAGAGCAACTACAAGACTTTGCTTGCAGTCTGTGTTTTCAGTGTGTAGCTTTAATATGCAGATTTGTTTTGCCTACCTTGAGAAACACTTTGAACCGGTGCTTTGTCATGCCACAGTCCCCCGGTGGAGTTTTTTTTTTTCTCATTTTTTTTTCTATTTGGCTTTCTATTTTTAGCATTTTCTCGCCATTGCACCACTCTGTGCACCTTGTGCATTTATGTCTGTATGATGAATTGTGGGTGATGTAGTGTTGTAAGCATTCTTCCACTGCTGAGGATAAGTGCAGTCTCCAGAAGGCAGACAGACGCACATACTGCGGTGCTTACAAGAGTAAAACTAAGCTTAGTGTTTAATGATTAATGAGAAGTGTGTTCAGCATGTCTGCAGACAGCTGATTGTTTTTGATGGCTACATTTTAGGGCAGATAAATCTTAAAGGCAGGTTACCAGTCTGGTGTAAATGACTAGGTGGAGGATGTATGCCTACATTTGGTTTGCTGAAAAATGCACGACGCTGGTTAAAAGTGTGCCTGGCGTCTGTATGTGAAGGAAGGAGTATTGCCTCTCACTGTGACCTCCTGGAGGGTGACATCTGGGTGTTTGTTTACACATCACCGGTTTATCAGGGGAAACTGTTCCATCTGGGACATTGCCTGTTACAGATTAATAGACCGTTTTCTGTCAAGTTTAGTTGTGAATTCAGCGCCTCAGACATCTTTTACTTGAATACAAGAAATGAAAATAGCCTATTTTGAACACACCAATATCAATTTTAGTTGATTTACATTTCTTATTGAAAACCCAAATTTCAAAGACAAGAACAACATGAAAATTTTTTCTCCTTCCAGCCTCTGTAGCATAAGTGGTTATTGTTATTTAAACTGGGAATATGCTGCTGATGTCATGCTGCTGTGTGACAGAAAACAGTGGCAATAAAAACAGGTCTTTACTATTAATTTAAGTCCAAGACAAAGAGATTACAAAGTCCCTTTTTTAAGCTGTATTTATTTTCAAGTACTGGTAACTAGTACATTTAGTGTAGTGAGCATTGCTAAAACGCCAGTCTCCATGTTTATATTCTTGGTAATGCGAACTCCAAACTCCCATTTCTTGGTGAAAAATGGTTGAAACTAAACAGGACAAAAATAAGACCACACAACATCAAGAAAACATGTAATTGGAATACTGCTGATGAATATTGCGAGGGCGACAGCGATTACAATTAACCCACATTTTCCAGACTCTTTTCTTTCTGTTCCTTCATTAAAATGTCCCCAGCATTCTTTGTGAACTTTAGTTGCAGAATTTAAAAAAAGTTGTGTAACATATTTTATCTTTGTTCAACAACCTCTTCAGTTGTTGATTTATATGCAAACAACATGCATAAATTATTAAAAAAAAACACATTTGTCATATAATTATGTCCTGCCAGCATATCTGTTTAATTCAGTAAAACATGGTTGTTTATTTCACTGCTGAATGGTCTGACTTTTCCGTATGAGGGACCTGCTTTTAGCTAAGTTCCCCAGCAGGTGTGTGATTGTTAATTTTGTTGCTGCACCAGTTCATCAGCCAGCAACTTAATTGGTAGATTTTTCAGCTTGATTTCTGATCTGATCTGATTTTGATTTGTTGTCCACGAATGCACCACAGCCAAGTGCCCAACTAATGCTTTCAAAAACATATTTTTGATTCGGACCTTTTCCTTTTAAACATTATACTTTCAAATTTTCTGGTAATTATTACATTTTCATTCAATGAGTGCACATCACACTTTTCTCAACATAGAATATTACTAATAAAATGTTATGCAAAGGTGACCTATTATTAAAAAGAAAATCACTTTTTGCAAATTTTTGTACTTCTATTGGGTCTCTACTGCTTCTAGAAACAGTCCAAGTGCTAAACAATCACAACCATGTGTTTTTTGGCAATAAGTAAAATTCTTGTGTCTGGAAGACCAGCCATTTCAAAAACGTCCTGATTATTACGTCACAATCGGCGGGCACTGCCCCTCATCTAGCAACCCCAACAAATTTAAACTGTAACATACAAAAATTAAACACTACTTTTTTGTCACATCTTACATTGAAGTTACAACTTATTTGCGTATAAGTGTTGGAGCCCTAAAAACAGCTCATTGTGAAAGGAGCTCAAAATAGATGAAACTGGGGAGGTTAAATCTCATTATCTGAGATTGATTTTGTGCAAAAAAATTAACAGACGTTTTGTATAGCCCATAGACCTATCCGAAATATTTAAAAGGAAGCCTAATAGGTCACCTTTAAAGAAGCTCCAAAGCTGTCCCACAATAGCTTTTTCTGGTATTAAAATGCAAAAAAAGTTCCCAACCTGGAATTAGCATAACAGCTTTACAAGAAATCAAACCCAGCCAATAAAACTACACTAGATATTTTCCTTTCCATGCAGTCCTCTCCAAGAGAGGATTTAGGGATTTGTTTAGTATTAACTCTTTTAAATAAACATCCTTAAAATAAAAAAAAACATTTTTATTATAATGGCATAATATCACACACCGAAAAATTAGAAACACCCAACCTTTAATTTAAGTGCATTTATTTAGTGGAGTGAAAAATCCCATGATAAGTAATAATTGTAGCAAAAGCTCCACAAATGGTGACACCATGGCAATGTGAGACATAATAACTGCACTCTGTAGATTCATAGATGTGTGTTAGTAAACAAGCTGCCTTTTTAATTTCATACAAGCGTTTGTTATGCAAAGAGTTGGAAGTGAAAACATAGTTTGTCACCAATTAATCATTCTGTTGTTACGCTTGTCTTATGAAGCTGTTCTGGCTCTTATTTTCTTGTATTTGTTACTCTGCTCTAATGAAGCAGGTATAGCTCTACTCTAAATGAGAGTGTCAGATTGGATTTATGGATGCATTCATTATGAATTAAGTGAAAAACTACGTGCATGACTGGGTCCGCAGCTGATCATTGATGCAGCGTGCCTACTTCATAAACAAGGGCATTAAGTGAAGATGAAAGGACAAGCTGATGAGTAGATATGAAATGAATTATGATCCCTTGCAGGAATTCATATGGGGACAAAGCTTTGCTTTTGAAATGTGTAACTCCTTCGTTTTATTTGCAAAACGCTTGTTTTTCTCAAAGTTTTACATCGCTTTAAGAAGTCATGCGTAGCTCTGTCTAAATCTCTTTCCAGAGGATGGATAATGTAATATGTTTCTTTTCAGAAGAAGCCGAACAATGTCATTATTTATAGGACAGGTGTGCCAGCTTGGCCTTATATACAGGAGGAACTAGAGAGAGGAAAGTGCTGAGTTTGTTTTGCAATATAACCAGCATATAAGGCAGTAGTGAAGATTATATTACACAGTACTCTGCAGCTGCATAGGTGGATTGAAGGCCAATATGAAACCTGAGTGATGTATTTTGATGGCCTACTGTGTAATGCAAGGATACAGTTATATTACACTGCTACTAAGACATGCAAGGTTTTACCCAGTAACACATTAAAATGTCATGCAGGGACACTAAAACCCTCCATTAGCTGATGTCTAGAGTCCTGGATGTATGGACCTTTTATTTAGTGCATTGTATATTGAAGGACTTATTGTACACTATGTGCTGAGGTGCAGCAGATCTGCCTCGGTGTTATACTGCTGCATAGTCATGGAGGCTTTAATAGCCTGAGTCTGCCCGTCTTGTTAGTGAGGCTTGGTTAAATGCAGCAGCTCATTATAAATAGAAAGCAATTTCCTCCCCAGGCAGAACAGAGGGCAAAAGATTGGGGTCTTACTACCACCAGGAGGCACAAGTGAGTAACAGGATGCAGCAAGCACAAGAAATCACATGCATATGTGCAATGAGACAAAAAGAAGAAAAAAAAATCTGTTAGAAAGTCGCATTTCCAATCCAGTCAAGGTCAGCATGTTCTGTGCTGTTCTTTCTTTGTTTAGGCATTTCATTGGATAATAAGAAGCCATGTTGGAATGTGACTCCTCTAAGATTTTTAAAGGGGCAGGCGGATAATCTGTAACACTGCTGGCGCCGCTTTAAGGTCATTTCTGTCTTATCTATCTGGGAATCAACACCACAGGCGGGAGACTCCTGCTGAAGGTGGCCGGGCATAACAATGACCTTTTCATGGGGAATGTGATTCGTACATCTCATTCTGCGTACGTTAACATGATGACAGCTGTGTCTGAAATCAGATACTGTCTGCGTTCAGTTGTGATCATTGTTGTGGCATTGCTATTGGCTGTGCACAAAAGGACAGATACACATGAAAATTAAAACCGCAAGCGGTGATGATCGGCCCTCGCAGCCAAGCGCCGCTCTGGCCTATGGGCCACCGCTAGGGTACGCGCACCTCCTGCCGCCAGCCACCGCAGAAGCTGTCATGCATTTTCCTCACCCG